>OX155951.1:4526127-4686186 GCA_944548615.1 Micropterix aruncella
ACTAAATAGTTTCCAAAATAATTTACATATCATAGCCCAGATCCCCAAGCCCAGGGCCCATATCCCAAAACATAATACCACTTTTTTGTCTACTCCTTCTCCGTACATGCAACTCGACTGTGGAATCAGCTACCTTCAACTATTAGAGGTGCTAGCTCGCTGTTCACCTTTAAGCAATTATTGAAAAAGCACTTCATTTCACAATAAATATGAACCATAAATTCTAACTTTTCCGTTATCCTCTCCCTTACCTTACCTTATTTTGGCAGTTTATTTATTTATTTATTTATATACTTATTTATTTGTTAATATATCAAAATATGTATGTATATACGTATTAGGTCCAACTCAAAAATTTTATTAATTATTTACTTTTTACTTTAGATATACGCAGAATGTTAAATTTTAATTTTAATTTTAAGCTATATTTTATTTGCCTACTCTTCTTTTCACACCAGCATTTTGGTTGACTGTAAGATATTGTAATGTAGCAATAAGTCCGTTGTTGTAGGTACCTTATTTTTATTGTGCAATAATGAGATTTTTATTCATTCATTCGTTCATCTCCTGATCCCCAAATTACAATTTGGCGCGACATGTTTTGATAACTCCAAACTCGCTGTACCTACGCCACTGGCATACCGTATCCATACCATTGATCAAAGACCAATAATTAAAGTTGTATTTATGGTACTTGTAGATTTGTGCTCCACAAGTTATGATCACTTGGCATGAGAAGAGGTTGAAGTCGGGGTATTTGGTACCTGCTCTGGCGCTACAATAATGCTTCGACTCACACGGCTATCAAAACAGTAGATTTATTGTTGCTGATATTAGCTATGTTAAATTTTACATCATTACTACAATTACACTCACAGCTTTGCTTCTATGAAGTGTGTAAATAAAGTAATGAGACTGAATATTTTCTCCTTCTCTCTAGTCTCCTTCAACGTGGGTGCCTTGAAATGACCCACAGGGTTGTAGACGGTTTGCCTGTTCTATATAGCGTTCACAGAACTCGCGTTCAGTTGGTCTGTTACTGCCTTTCTTATATCTCAAAGTAGTGACTTTTTAAGATGATTTTTTATTCTTGAGAAAAGGAAGAAGCCACAAGAAGTCGAGACATTCCATTTTCAATCCACCCTATCAATATGTTTCCTTATGTTGCTCTTTTGACCCTGCGACAGGTTTCATGGAAACATTTTTTTTTCAATTTCATCCTTCCCCAATTCATATTTCAAAATCTGATGAACGGCTGTCATATTCAACTCTTCGCCGAGCGATGATTAGAGTGCAGAAATCCCGGAATATTTTATTTTTTATTTTTTATTTTATTTATTAGTTACAACTTGGTAGAGAGTTAACATCTTGCGGTGTCGACTACAACGGGCGAGCCCGTCACCACAGGACGTTTTAACGATTAGTCGTTCTGTCGCCCTGCAGTGAACGTAGAAGACTTTGGACAGTACAATCCCACGTCTAGCTACGTCACAACCCGTGAGAGTCCAACGCCTTGCCGCGAGTGAGCAGGAATAAACCCGGCGGGCTCGAGATACTCGCGCCCTCACTTCCAATTGTGACCAGATTTCTCCGGTCTCTCGATTGGTTCCGAGTTCGAGGTCGCTCGCGCGGTCCTCTCCCTTACGAAGCGGTGAAACGGTGTGCACCGAATCTATTTCGGACCAAGGCGTCCTTTGCCCGACTCTGAACCGGGATCGGATAGCCAACGGTCATTTCAAGAGCAGTCGCCGTAAGGTAGACAACTACCCACGCTCTATAGGAAACAATACAGTTCCCAGACTCCCCCGACTGTTAGTCGGAGAGCACAGTCGATTGGCTTGCGCCGCTCGGTGCGCAGACCGTCCAGGAGCGCCAGAGGTTTGATTCCCAGGGGAGACTGGTTGACCCAGTGTCCTACCCAGGTTCGCACCCCATGCGTGGAGGCCATCGGATGGGTGTTGACCCGTGAGTGTGACCGACCCTGAACACATGGGTCATCGTGGCCACCTCATCATGGCCCATTAGCTCCCGGTAGCTCCAGGTAGAGAGTTAACAATGAGATCGTACAAATATGATTTGTAACTATTTATATAAGCAATAAGAAAATGAACACTACCCATACGATCATTCTAGACGAATTCCCAACTAGACCGAACAACCTGTATCTGGGCATACGAAAGTATATAGCCTTTGTTTTTGAGTAGTACTGACGTTTGAGTAATACTGTCGAATAGACTACTTTCAATACTAACACTAAGATAATGGCATAAAATAGTACACATATTAATACAAATATATATGATAAAGGGTTACTTACATACATATATACACATATACACATACAAACATACATACATACATATATAATAACACACACACACACACACATACATCTACATACACACATATTTTAAATTATTGTATGAAGCAATTCTTTTTCAGTCTTTGTATGACCTACTTCGTAAAGGAGCCATTTTTTTACATTTATCTTAAATTGGTGTACATTTTCAACATTTTTTACTGACTCTTCTAAAGTATTAAAAAAATTTGGGGCAATGAAATACAAATGTCTTTGGGCAAAGGTTGTATGTACATGAGGCAATACATAGTTCGTCCCTTCAGCCATTCTAGTTGGTGCATTTTCTATGCACTATGTGTGCATTTTCATCACTTCCTGCAGTAGAAAGCCATCCGCTGGGAGGTTCATCTTAAATCTAGTCGCAGACCTGATAATGCTTGAAACCATCTGAAAACTCCCTTGACAGATCATTGCCTCCATAGACCTCTAGTAATTTTGTAAACGGCAAAAGTCTGAAAAAAAATAATGGTGCAACTTTGCTCTACAACAACACTGATTTTCATAACGCACTAGAAAAATCAGATTCACAAAAATAATTGCTACAAACCACAAAGTGACCCTAGATAATTTAATCTAGTATCATTGATTATATAAGAGCAGGTGGGTTGCAGGTGGCGTTGCAGGTGAAATGCAGGTGGCGCTGATAGCGTTGACGGCCAAATTAATATAAATTTATTTGGCTATTTATGATAATATTCATAATAAATGTTTTTTTTTATTAAGGACCGGTTCATTTTAAAAAGCCAATAATTCAGAAAACGATAACAATAATATAATTCAATTATTAGTGCCATCTATCGCTTTTTTATTTTTAGTCATCTATCGCATCATAATTTTTTAGATAGACATCTAAAAATTAACATGGATAATTATTATGATTTGAAACCTAGAAGTAAACAAAATTAAAAATTGCCATACTAGGAAAATAAAACTGAAATACAGTGAAACTGAAATAGAGCTTTACAGCTCTGATAAAAATATTCGTTTGTTATTATGTTATTATTGTATACCTTATATGCGTGTTTAGAATGCCATCTACAGTGCGCCGCCATACTGTTATACCACGAAAGTTGCCTGCCAAGTTGCTATTTTTAAACTATGAGTGCCATCTATACATTGCGTTTCGAAGTAAAATCCTGGTTGTCAAATTGTAGTATGACGTTGAAAAATCTATTCCGCTATATGATCAATACTAGTTTTTTTTTTTTGTTATTTTAAACCAGTTGATAGGAGTTCCTACACTTGGTTATGTGCAAAGTAATAAAAATAACAAGTATAATATAAATACCTATTAAGGTATAAGATATGAACGTCGGTATTGCAAGGTATGAACGTTGAACATCCAAGCGCAGATTTTCTAGGTTATATATGTAGAGGAAACAACATTTTCCAATATTTTCAATCAAAATTCTTAAGTAATTTCGTAAAATTTTCTATCTAATTTTCTATATAATCCTAAGTACTAAATAATCAAACAAAAATTGGATAATTTGACAAATTATCATACGGGAAGATATTTGAAAGAAAAAACACAAATACAAAGAAATCAGTAATAATAATTATAGTCAATAAATAGTTAGAAGACGAAAAAACGCAATTGTAAAATAGTCAATAATAGAAAGAATAAGGAATAATAATAGTCAAGTAGGTCAATAGAGCTGCGAAAAATTGATATTGTCGAAATCCTCAATGCTATAAATGGGGTTTTTAGTCAAAATACCCTGTACCTTTTTCTTAAAGTGAACCTCCCCAAGGCCCCTGATGTGTAATGGAAGTTTGTTGTAGAATAAGTAAGATTGGCAGAGAAAGCTATTCCGAACAGATGCATATTAAAGATGCTATTAAAGATGCATTAGATGTTGGCCTGCCACACATTCAAATGTAAAGGCAACAGTGTTCACAACAGTGTCGTCAGAACGAGCTCTACGCTACCAGTCTCATTACTTTATTTTTAAACCTTGTATTCCAATGACAGACTATTTCCTAAAATCCAAGACTTTGCAAGAACAGGTGTTCTTTTAGCATGACGTTTTGTATCAGTCTGTAATTTTCGGATTATTTTCGCTATAAGAAAAATGGTTACAGTGGATCACATTCGCTATATCTATTATAAAATAGTTTATAAAACTCTGAGAAACGGCGGGAGTTTCAAAGGTGACCGTAGGGGATTTATCTAAATGTTTTACCGTATATTTTGCAGTCGACGCAACCGTAGTCGGCACACGTGCCATTTGCGACGTAATTGCGCAACATTTTGCGCCAAATCGTAAATTATTTTTCACGGACGTGAACCTGTCGCTGTGCGCCCTTCTCTCGTGATATTTTGAATTTTCAGCTTGGATGCAAATAAAGTTCAACCAGCATTTCAGCTTTTTGATACAAAGTAGGTATGTGAAAAGGTGTAATGTAAGCGAATATGTATACCTATACTACATGTTTTATTTTATTTTATTTTTTTGCACCATTGATTATATAGCGTATTAGTTTTCTCAATGGCGTAATACGATTTGACAACCAGGATTTTACTACGAAACGCAACGCGTAGAAGGCATTCATAGTTACAAAAAAATATTAATCTTCTATTATTATGTTTAATATGGCGACGCACTGTAAATGACTCTCTAAACACTCCTATAAGGTATAAAATAATAATATAATTACAAATGGAATTTTAAATCATAGGTCTTTTTATTTTAATATCATTTACATATAGATATCAATTTTTAATATTATTTTATCTGTATACAGGTTCCAATATGTACTAATAAAGGACTTTATAGTTCAACAAGAACTGTCAACTACAACGGGCGAACCCGTCACCTCAGGAAGATTTAACTAAATGATCTCCCGTAAAGTGAGCGCAGAAGACTTAGGGCAAAAACAGTCCACCAACAAGCTCCGACACATGCCAGGAATGTTACCCAGCGGGTTTACACTCACGCCCTTACTTCCAGTTGCGACCAGATTACTCCGCCAGCCTGTCGGCCTCTTGGTTGCCGGGTATGCCTTAGTGACACGGTATCCATTGTCATTGTAAATAAGGTAAAAACAAATTTACCGCATGAAGTTTTGCAGCATTCGACGTTTCGGCGATGTCGAAATCACCGTTATCCAAGGTAAATCTGTCTACCCTGGAAAACGAGGGGTGCAACATCTCCAAAACGTCGAGTACTACAAACTTTACGCGGTAGATACGTTTTATCTAATTTATTATAGTTTTATTCATTGTATCCTTATTTTAATCTTGGATTCAACATCAAACGCAGCCGCCATCAGCAACCGCTGAAGCCTGGAAGACCAGTTGAGTTAGCCGTGGGGAATAACAGCTGTACGCTTCTTGTCATTGAGTGCACATGGCCCGCCGTTGTTGCTGTTTGGTTTGCGGTCCGCCTGATGCTACGCTGCTACGCGAACGCACCGCTACGCGGCTACGCGGCTACGCGAGTCCGACACGAAGCGCGGCGCCACCTTGCGAGCAGCGCATTTTAACAGGGACAATATTTTAAATTGTCACGTTCCGCCCGTAACTCTCCGCATAAACACGCGCGCGGGATCATAGCGGGAATAGCGAAAAGAGTAAAAAATATATAAAATAAAAAGCGACCCCGAAATAAAACACACATTCGTACGTACGTGAAATGAATTATGGGGCGGATGGGGTGGTCGGGCCTGCACATTGATATAAGAAATGGGATGATAGGTCCCTGTGTGATATACGAAACTCGTCTTCGTTAGATTCATTCAAGACTCATTCAAGAAAATATCACTCACGAAGTTTGTAACGGTTAGCAACGGTTTTCAACGTCAAAATGTTGGCTTTATAAATCGCAATTTTTCATATATAAAATCACTTTCGATCACACCACGCCATTCATTAAGCGTTTCTGCATAATTAATTAAATAGATAATAAATTGTTAAATACCTATGTTTGTGTTTCTATACTCTCTTGCTTGCTGAGGTATAAATCGATTTAAGATTTGAAGCCTGGTTTCCGCAGATCATCAGAAAGAGCGACCAGGCACTCTTGTAACAAGTTCTTTCTTTCTCTCTCCTTTCTCCCCTCTTTTTTTGGGACGGTATTAGTTTCAGTTACAGTAATTTGTATTTTGTGCTGACAAGCCTATTCATCGTTCCACAATGCGCGCATGTATCACTGCTCTGTAATTAGGTAGTTGTAAGACATTGCCACGTGGCTTAAAAGGCTCAAAAGTGAGAATAAAGAGTTCATTATTATTTATTGTTATTTAAATGTGCCACTACGGCTCACCCTACTGCGAAGATCCAATCATGGAAACGTTGAGTGGAAAATACTGTCTAGTGGTGATTTAGTGCCGTGTGCGAAGGTGAACATTTCATTCTTATAGCGACAGAGAGAAGTGTATAAAGCGGTGGCGGCATTCTAGAAGCCTAAAAAGCTTTTCTTTGTCAATCGCTCTCCTATCATAGCTGCCAAGTAAGGAAGAAAAATATCTTTTGATTGCTAAAATTAATTGTTTATTTTTTCAGGGACATAAAAACGGTGCTGTCAATAAAACATTGACACTTTGAAAGGATCAGTTTTAACCAAAGCTGAGAGTTCGAGACAAGAATTTGGAAAATTCTCTAACAAGGTAGTAAACTATGCAAGCTTCTAGAGAGCCAACATTCTCGAACACTTTAAAAGAAATGGCTAAAAGAAAAATGTTGCCATAGTGTATATGAAATTTATTTCGCTATCCATTATTTAAAAAATATATTTCTGTAGGTTTTTTATATATTTTTTAATGATCTGACAAATCGAAGTAATTAACATGACTTCAAAATATTATTATTTCTTGGACTATTTGAGTATTATTTTATAATTTCTTGGATATTTTTAAAATTCTTGGATTATTTTAATATTTTTTTAATTACATTTGGATTACGTTTAAATGTAATGTTGATTATAATTCCATATACTTAAAATGTTTTAACGATTGCATTTAATTGGTTATTTTTAACTGGTCGCTATAATTAAATATATAATATTTAGGTCTAAATATATTATGTAGATAGTATTTAATATATAATAAGCTCAAAGAGTTATCTGTGGTTATAAATATATAACTAAAAATGTACGCCCTGGGGGCAAACTCTATAGAACCATTTTTATACAAATACATCTGTAGCTCTAATATACATTTTCTCATTAGAAATCAATCTATTTATCTAACTATCTGTCTATTATCTCGTACACAACATTTTTCTGTATTGATTCAAAAATCGAGCCCCTGCGAACGATTTTTCGAGATAAATTTCATTTTCCGATAACTGAGTTTGTTCCATTTGTCTATAAAAATGACCTAGCGTTCTTTTAATAGTCAAGATCAATGAAACGTTGTATAACTAGTAATATGGACGAATTCTCAAATTACGTGTATTTGAAAAAGCCTATCTATCTTGTGCTTTGTACTTGCTAGCTGTAAAGGCACGCGTGACGTTGGCGGTTCTCTTACGACAATTGATATTTTGGAAAAATGGAACCTATTTGCATTATAGCCACTGTGGCATGCTACGTAACTTTGTCTCTAACTGAATCCCTTTTTATACTGTGCCAAACTAGGTAGCGAATAATCCAAGTCTGTGCCTGCGAACTGGTCGAATAGTAAAACTTCTACTCGTTTCATTGGCACTGCGACTCGAGTCGATAGTTTGGCTATCAAGCAATATTTTACCTACGTTATACGTTTCCATCAGGTGCGACAGAATAATGGATTATATAGCGCATTAGATTGATCAACGTCGTTATACAATTTGCCACTCAGAATTTTTCTATGAAATGCAACGAGTAAATGGCACCCAAAGTTCCATAAATGAAATAATCTTCTATTAGTATGTATTTTTAATATAGCGAAGTTCGTGATCTAACAGTATGGTGTCGCAATGTAAATGACGTTCTGAAGTCGCCTATATGGTATAACATAATAAAAACAAATGTTTAAATCGTAGCTCTTATTATTTTAATATAACACATAAAAAATACAACTTTTAATTTGGTATACAAGTTTTAATACGTAATAATTACGCGCTTAAAAGGTCAGAGAGACAAAAAGATGGCATTTTATCTATCCGTGTTATTTCTGTGATGTAATGAGCCTATATAAAATGCGATAGTTGGCACTAATAACTCAATGTAATTATCGTTACCATTGGTTACATTATTGGTTTTTTATAATCAATCAGTTTTTAAAAAACCATTCATCTTCTATGTTATGTAATACCTATGGCCAAATAAATAAATATGTAGTTTTTAAAAAATAAAATATAATCTGACTAATTGACAAAATTAACATTGCAATAATTGATAATATTTCTTGGAACATTTAAATATTATTTTTTATTTATCTTGGTTAGTCTTAAGTGTTATATTGATTATTTATTACAATCTTAATATAATTTAGATTATTTTTGACTGGTTGCTGAAAGTTAATATAAAAAATACCAGTTATAATTATAACAACCATATAGGAAAATAATAATTGCTGTGTATTTATTATACTACTCTATATGTCTTGCGGATAAACATCAATTTAAAATAAAATAATAAAATAAGTAATAAGGACAGAAAGTGGTAATAAGCATGTACTTAAAATGTACGCCCTTTGGACAAATCGTATCGAACTATTTTGTACCAAAACATCTCTACTTCTAACATATGTAATGTTATAAAATAAAGATGTATCTATCTATCAAACTATAAATTATAAGTCGCTAAATTCCAAGCTGGAGCATGAAGATAACAATCCGTCTGCATAATATAATTTTTAACAACAGTAGGGCGGTGTCGACAACAACGGGCGAACCCGTCACCTCAGGCTGGTATAACGATAGGTGATCATTCTTTTAGCCGTGGGCTAAACGTAGAAGACTTAGAGACAAGACAATCTACTGTCTAGCTCCGCCATCAGGCCCGTTAGAGGCCAACGCCTTACGGCGAGGCACCGGGAAAGGTACACAACGGGCAGCGTCGCCCCCTAACTACCAGTTTTTCCAGGATATCTCCGTCTGGACTTAACCTTCAGGATACCTCCGTCCTCTTGAATGGCCACAGGTTCGAAGTCACTTGCGCGACCACTACCTGCCGTATCTTCAGCGGTGATACGGTTTGAATCTATCGCGGACCAAAGGCATCTTTTGCCCGGCTCTGAATTCAGGATCAGCTAGCCAAATGAACATTTCAAGAGTGGTTGACGACAGGTCAACATCCACCCTCGCTGCTTAGGAGACAGTATATTTCCATAGTCTCCAGACTCCTTCAGCAATTAATTAGTCAGATTACACAACCGATTGGCGTCGCCGAACGGTGCGTAAACCGTAGCGCCGGGAGGCAATCCCACCAGGAGAAACCGGTCCACCAGCCGTGAGGCCTGAGATTCTTGCCCGGGGTAGCTTTCCGCACATGGAGGCCTTTGAATAGGAGCTGAATCGTGAGTTTAGCCGATCCGAGAACAAAATGGATCTTGTAGCCTAATCTGTACGAAACCATTCGCATCAATTTAATAGTTAGTGGTCATTAACATACACGTTCGTTTCTTTAAAATTTATCTCTAGGTAATAAATCTATACTAATATTATAAAGAGGTAAAGTTTGTGAGGTTGTAGGAAGTAATCTCTGGATCTACTGAACCGATTTTGAAAATTCTTATACCAATAGAAAGCCACGTTATTTGTGAGTATCGTAGGCTATATATAAATTCGAAAATTAAAAAGACTTTTTCGTGGTAGTCAGATTTCCAAAGTAAGTGGGAGAATAAGCGGTCGAACGGAAACGTTTCTAACTAACGCTGCCTTAACGATGAGAGATAATAATATATGATTAAGTTCTAAGGAAAAGTTGTAGAGCTTGATAATGCCTACAAAATATTTAGCAACAGCATATGTCTAACTTTTATATTTAAGTCAGAAAAAGTAGTATTTTATATTTAAAAAAATAATTTAAATCGTTAGGTCATGTTTATTGATCAACAATTATGTATTCTTATCAAAATAAGTAAATTTATCGTCTCAAGCGTTTAAAACAAAAGATTTTTTCCTTTTACTTATATAATTATCCTTTAACTGCATAAATAGTTAAAGAGATAATACACTCACAAATAAGACACTCACAAGAAGACACTCACAAATAACGGTATTATAGTCAAATTGGCATGCATACATACATACATATGCAGCAAAAATATAACCCTTCTTTTGGCAGTCAGGAAATAAATCACAGCACTCAGTACCTACTAACCGAACCACGCTCATAATTTCATTACTGGTAAAAAGTTTTACCGCCCAACGACGTGGGCACGGGTCAGCTAGTCTTTTAACCTGATGTATGTCAAGAGAAAAGTATCGTATTTTAATACCACAAATAGGAGCCATAATTCTGGCGAATGTGTAAGGATTTCGAATATAAAAGGGCGAATAAATAAGGGTGGCTATGTGTGCTTAACGTTCTGTACAGATTAAAAACTACATCACCTGTAAATATTGCTTTCGCAAATGTTTTTCTATTTACTTCCGAAGAATGAAATCCTTATTTTCTAGGTGGAGAGATCATAACGTGAAAACTTTCGCAATTGATATTTCGCGATTGCCGCAGTGTTTGTACTGCGACACAGCTCGCATCGGTAGGTAAATATTTCGTTCGCCTTTCTCGCGTGGATCGTCCGATTTCAATATTGACACTGGTATTTGAATTCCGGGCACGACTTTGAACGGACACGGAAAAGGAAGACAGGCTCGGCAGATGGACGTTATATGAATGGATGAATTGTGCGAACACAGTCGAACTATCTCGAGAATATGCGGAATTTATCCTCTTTGAAGATCGGAAACTCAGTGTTACATTCTCTACAAATAAAATATTTACAAGATTGGAATTCGCTCTATTTAAAAACATCGATTATATAGCGTATTAGATTGCCGTACTACAAGTTGGAAAGTAGGAATTTACTACGAAACGCAACGTGTAGATGGCACTCACAGTTACACACATTCAGGGATCTTCTCTTATGTTCAATATGAGGCAATTCGTGGTAAGGCAGTATGGCCGTGCACTTTAGATTGTGCTCTAAACACGCTTATTATTCTTTTTCTCTAATAATATAATAAACAAACGATTTGTATATCATAGCTCTTATATTATTGATATTATTTACATAAAGTTGTCAATTGTTTATTAGCGTTAATAATATGAAATCGAAGACTATCGCGGTTGTTTGACATTATAAATAGGATAGAAAACGAATTTACCGCGTGAAATTTGTAGGGTCCTACAAATTTCACGCGGTAAATTCGTTTTCTATCCTATTTATAGCGTTAATAATGTTCAGGTCGACTAATAGATAGCAGTCTTAGTAAGGCAGTTTGGCGGTACACTTTAGATGGTGCTATAAATACGCCTATGAATATATAATAAATAACATATAAATATAAAAATATAATAAAAAGCGAATATTAAAATCACAGCTCTTATGTTTTTGATATTATTTTTATAAAGACGACATTTTTTTAATTGACATACTTGTCTCAATACGTAATAAATACGCATTTTAACTAATAGATGTCATTCTATCTCTCCGCATTATTTTTTGTGACGTAATCAGCCTATATATATAAATGCGATAGATAGCCCTAACAACTAAATTTTATTATTGTTATAGTTGGTTAATTTGAAGGGATTTTATTATTAGTCAGTCATGTATATTATTAATGTTGTTATAGTATTATATACATTCAGTATTAATGTTTTTATAGATGGCCAAATAAATTGATATATCAGCGCCATCTGCATGTCGCCAGCGCAGAATCGCTGTTAAAATCTACTGGTGCTGTTGAGTAATCTAATTCCAAATATAATCCGCGGTAAAAAGTTGGATAATATATTGATAGCAGGGATTTTAACCCATGTTTTTGTCGAGATTCTTCGTCCATGTATGTGATCTCAAAAAAAGCTCATGTATTGAAGAAAAAAAGAAATGTCCATTGCAAAGCCAATTAAATCGAACCACTGAATTTGACGATATTAAAGTCGCGATGTGGAAATTTCACTTCTTCAAATTGGACTTCAACAAGGTGCAGAGGTGGTGGCACGATAAAGCCCTCATTCTCAACGCGGATAAACCCAAATTAGGGGGAAGTCCTCTAACGCCGGACGGCGCTTAGCGTCGGACACCAATAGTATCTCGACAAGTCGCGGCGCGATCGATACAAAGATAAATGAAAAGGGTGCGGGGAAGCGTGCGTTTTTCCTTTTCCTATGTCTTTGTATCAATCGCGCCGCGACTTGTAGAGATACTATTAGTGTCCGACGCTAGGTGCCGTCCGGCGTCAGGGGACTTCCCCCTAATGCACATTCCCACTAATACATTAAGGTGATAACCAATGCCCAGCGAGAAAAATCGGCAATCTGCAAGCACATATTGGACAGTGGAAGGAACCATAAGCTGCAGATCCATAATCCAATTGTAGTCTCAATAGAACAATGCTATTATCCACGAATGATAAGGGAAGCAATAGTAATCGGTAGAACGTCAAACTCCAAATGAATCAAGTTTATAATTGAAAATGTTATGCTCGAATACTACGTCTGTCGCCTGGCTCGGTTTTTCTAGTACTGCAATTTTAAATGCAGATAGTCTAACCTCGGATCCTCGTAGATAGTTTATCACTCACAGTAGGGCGGTGTCGACTACAACGGGCGAACCCGTCACCCCAGGCTGTATATCGATACCTAATCATTCTTTCAGCGGTGGGATGAGCGTAAACGACTTAGAGGTAAGACAAGCTCCTGTCTAGCTCGCCAACAGCCCGTTAGATACCGATGCCTTACGGCGAGGCACCGGGAAAGATACGCAGCGGGCAACCTCGCCCCCTAACTACCAGTTTTGGTAGGATATCTCTGTCTGGAATTAACCGTTTCGTTTACGCGACCGGAGTCGTTTACGCGACCTCTTCCTGTTGTATTACAGCGGTAATTCAATTAGATTTTATCGTTGACTTTATTCTTTGCCCATAGTGCCACACGGGATCAAGTAGCCCAAGGTCATTTTAAGAGTGGAATGTCAACAGGTCAACATCTACCCCCGCTGCTTAGGAGACAGTGTATTTCCATAGTCTCCAGACTCCTTCTGCAATTAGTCACAATGTACAACCGATTGGCTTCGCCGAACGGTGCGTAAACCGTTCAGTGGCGCAGGGATGCAATCCCGATAGGAGAAACCGGTCTATTAGCTTTGAGGCCTGAGACGCGAGAGTCTTACCCGGGGTAGCCTTTCACATGAGGAGGCTTCTGAATAGGAGCTGAATCGTCAGTTGAGCCGATCCGCGAACAAAGTGGATCTTGCGGCCCAAGCTGCATGAAACCTTTCATCAACAGTGTATCACTCATAGAAACTTACTCTATATAGAAGCATAGCGTTATGAGATTTTCTCATAACGCGGTCAGCCAATGCGGTAAAATGATAATTTAAAGCCCCCAACGTATGCATGTAGGCAAGGAGTGTCGCTGCGGCTGCGGCCGGGAAATTATTAATATTAGAGGAATATATTGACGAGCCGCAGCGGGCAAACACCCGAAGGAACACCACCACCACTCGTCTATGTATGTAAGTAACCGCCCGCAGTATGGCGACGTGCCACGTTTGAATATTTCATTTTATTGCTGCTTAGCGTTCAGCGCGGGGACCCACGTGGCTACCCGAGCAGTGGCATAGGTCTCAAAATACAATAAGCGCCATTTTAAATATCAAATCAAATTATTATGTTTGTGAGGGACCACCCCTCACTAGACTCCAGTTTGTTCGGTGTGAGGTGGTGGTATCAACTTACGAGTTATCTCTGTATTGAAAGGCGGTTTTGAATGAAGTAGAAGGAATTTATTGATCGAAGGTTTGATATTGCCAGTTATAACGCTTCCCGAACAAGACTAAGTTATGTTGACGCGAGTGTATAGATGCGCGACTGCGGTTACGAGGATATATGGATGAGGATTGTATGTGTGCTCCTAGTATCTTGTACTGGGCACGGCTCGAGTCTGTGGGATTACAGACTGATGCTTCGCGACTAGGGAGGATAAAGAGAGGAAACCAAGGAGCCCGATTCGTTGAACGACCTCGTGAGAGGGGTGCCGAATATGCCGTCGCAACCTTGGGGGAAGGTGATCACTCGGGGAATGATACTTTGGTTGCTTTTTCGCCGACTTATATAGGCCGATAAATGATGCAATCCGAAATATTCCGGTAAAAGTATTGTTTCATCGTGCTGATTCATCGCAGCACGGGTTAAAATAATAGCTGAATTGTGTCAGTGTATTTCACTGAAAATCGATGCATTTGTTAATGGCATGTAATGGACTTAAGGGCCATTACATGTTTTTGTATATTATGTGTACAACTCTGTTCAAATAAATATCCTAATGGTGGTCAACAAAAATACACTTATTCATAGAAAATACATTCTTACCTCTTCCAAAGTTTGTTTGCTTGCTTGTTTCTATTCTTTACTATGAAATTTCGCAATGGCCTGGATTATTCTAATACGACAATATCTTACGACTAACCATTATAAAGTGTTTATATGGATGTGTGAGAGAAGGTGTGTGTCTTTTTATTGCATTTGATAGACAGAATTAAAATGTAATTTCGTTGATTTTCTCCCAACGGAAAATAGTGACCCGGCTGGGAATCGAAGCCGGAACCTTACAATGTAAGAATGGCAACTTAATAACTATGCCACCGAGCCTTACAGTAGTCCCATTGCTCATCGTAGTAGAAAATACTTTAAAATACGCCTAATATATTTTTTTGATTCACATAGATTCAGCGGATGATCAACTTGGGGGATTAAATGAAAATCTTCCAGATCAACGTGACCTCGTTGTGCAGTTTTAAAATCCAATTGTGCTACCCAAAAAACATATATACTTTCCCCGTATGATCCCGGAAGCCATTAAAATAAGGAAAACTCCGAACTTCAATAGAGACGATGGTTTCAAACGCTCAACACACTGAGTTTTGTGTGCACGCCGGATTATCAAGATTCGCGCTCGCCGAACCCGCAACCCCACCACCGTTGTAATCTGCGTCGTAAAAGCAGAAGTTTGCCGCTTATTCGCTAAACAACAAATGCCGATTGACAGCACTTTTATCTACCCTGGACAATGGCGGTTGCAGCATCGACGAAACGTCTGGTGCAACAAAGTTCACGCAATATATTTCATTTTTATCTTATCTATAATCAAAGAACTGTGACAGTTTTGAATTTATATGCATTCAAGTATCAAAAAACACCGTTGTGCCCTATGTAAAGAGAACAAATATTTTTTCTTATTTTTGAAACTTTTGTTTTAACAATAGAGTCAACTTTCAGCTTATCATGTGTGGATAAAAATAACATGGCTATGATTATGATGTGGCTGACATGGCTTATCATGTGTGGATAAAGCAAAAACTAACGAGACAATTATTTTACATAACCATTTCAAAGGTAACTATATTTTTTTCAAAGTCTTCTACCTTATAAATATCCAACGTATATTTTACCACACTTTAACTGTAGTTTAGGAGATGTTACTTCGGATTAACTGCAGTTTAGAAAATGAAATCTAGTTCAAATCTGTTATGTACTTCGGAAAGGTTGAAGAGTTTAAAGGCTACATATTTAAATGACTATTATATTAAAGTCATACGAATTTGACTGAAGTCGAAAATAATTATCTTAGTCGACATAAGCATTATACATGCATATGATAATTTTTGCTAATTTTACCAAAATACAAGTACTGTGTTTTAAATTTAGACAGCCGCAGTCCTTCGGTCTCACCGAACGTAACCGCTGTCTCCCACTTATACCCAACGTTGCGGTATATTTCTACACTGCAATAACGTGTAAATGTAATGCGCGGGACGGCCTGCCGAATTAGTAATGTGGTCTGACACTGCGAATGTTAACAAACGCAAGGTATCCGACATAATCTAAATTCAAATCCTTTTATTAATATTTAAGGAGTATAGGCATGTGTCTTTTTACTTTCTATAGATATAGCGAGCGCCTGCGATATTATTCGACACAATCCGAGGAAAACTCGAGTTTCTGGATAAGGTCCGGTCATTTACGTGATTGTGATCCATGCATATATATATATATATATTTTTTCAAATTGAAATTATGTTTATTACTAAATAAATGAAATTATAAAATAAATGAAAGGGCACTTATATATATATATATATATATATATATATATATATATATATATATATATATATATATATATATATATATATATATATATATATATATATATATATATTATATATATATATATATATATATATATATATATATATATATATATATATATATATATATATATATTTACATATATACATATATACATATATATATATATATATATATATATATATATATATATATATATATATATATATATATATATATATATATATATATATATATATATATATATATATATATATATATATATATATATATATATATATATATATATATATATATATATATATATATATATATATATATATATATATATATATATATATATATATATATATATATATATATATATATATATATATATATATATATATATATATATATATAGATATATATATATATATATATATATATATATATATATATATATATATATATATATATATATATATATATATATATATATATATATATATATATATATATATATATATATATATATATATATATATATATATATATATATATATATATATATATATATATATATATATATATATATATATATATATATATATATATATATATATATATATATATATATATATATATATATATATATATATATATATATATATATATATATATATATATATATATATATATAATATATATATATATATATATATATATATATATATATATATATATATATATATATATATATATATATATATATATATATATATATATATATATATATATATATATATATATATATATATATATATATATATATATATATATATATATATATATATATATATATATATATATATATATATATATATATATATATATATATATATATATATATATATATATATATATATATATATATATATATATATATGATTGCGCCGTCGATTTGCTCCGCTTACACTCGTAATAAAAACTCACTTGTGGTATAAAATATATATTGATTTACGATTTTACATTGACGTTTTGAATATTTTCGATTACATATGACTGTAGGTGTTGCTTGGCGTAACGCGCACAGCGCAATACCTCCGGCCGGTCGCCGCCCGGCTCTGCTCGCCGCTCGAGTGACGTCACGTACTCAACATCCTCCCCCCCGTCGAATCTTCAGGATTTCGAGGCAATACCTTTGAGTTAGGGTCAGGCAACGAGCAAAGGTTGTGGACAGCTCTGCGGACTATGCCTCTACTTGTATGCAGATCTGCAACTCTAGTAATTCCATCGGGCCCAGGATATAATTTTCTTATTCTTGCCATGCGCCACTTTAAAGGTGGGACGTTGTTTTCCTTGATGACTACTAGATCTCCTTCCTTAAGTCCCTCTTGATTAATGCGCCATTTGGTTTTCTGCTGCAACT
Organism: Micropterix aruncella; assembly: GCA_944548615.1. Classification (NCBI taxonomy): domain Eukaryota; kingdom Metazoa; phylum Arthropoda; class Insecta; order Lepidoptera; family Micropterigidae; genus Micropterix; species Micropterix aruncella. The sequence goes on from OX155951.1 coordinate 4,544,146, forward strand.
CGCTGAGATATTCATTTTTCCAACGATGCCAAAAATGTTGGCGCATACTTTCGATATATTGATATCTGTTTAGCCTATGAAGGTTCACATCGAGCAGGTTTTCTGAAGGCAGCGAAGTAAGTGGTCTGCCGATCAGGAAGTGCGCTGGAGTTAAAGGATTTAGGTCATTAGGGTCTGAAGAAAGAGGAGTAAGAGGCCTGGAGTTAAGGATGGCTTCAATTTGAGAAAATAAAGTTGTTAACTCCTCAAAAGTCAGATGTTTGTCGCCTAATATCCTAGTCACATGGTATTTCGCAGACTTAACGCCGGCTTCCCAAATGCCACCCATATGTGGAGAAAAGGCTGGTGAGAACTTAAACCTAATGCCCTCATTAGCTGCGAAACCGGAAATGTCTTCCTTGTTTGACCTTAAAAACCTTGTAATTTCGTTGTTCGCGCCGACAAAATTTGTGCCATTATCACAGTATAATTCTGAGGGCTTTCCCCTGCGCGAAATAAATCGTCTTAAGCATAAAATAAATACATCCGATGTAAGATCGCTTGCTACCTCTAGATGCAAAGCTTTAGTGGCAAAGCAAATAAAAAGACACATATAACACTTTGTTATTTTACACCCGCGACCCTTACGATCTGTAATGTAAAATGGCCCGCAAAAATCGACACCGCTGACCTGGAAAGGAAGACCTTGGACGACTCTGGAAGCCGGTAAGTTTCCCATTAATGGGTTAATACTTTTAGCCTTCATAATTCTACATATTTTGCAACTATTGACCGTGCTTCTTGCTAGTACCCTTCCTCTAAGGGGCCAGAACATATTTCTGAGATCGCTAAGCAAAAGCTGAGGTCCACAATGCAACAGTTTTTTGTGATGATAAGAAAATAACAATTTGGTAAAATTATGATTTGTGTCTAATAAGACTGGATGTATTTTTTTATAGGTTTTGTCAGAATTTTGGATTCGCCCACCCACACGCAGTATGCCATCGTTGTCAAGAAATGGACTGAGCGACAACATGAAAGTAAGTTTTGTTTAGCTTTTAGTATTTTAATTTCGTCTGAGAAGCATTCTTTTTGATGTAGTTTTATCAGCATATATAATGATGACTCTAACTCTTCACTAGATAATACATTAACTAGTTTATTATATTTATTTCGTACGTTATAGGTAAATCGTAGAATATAGGCCATCGCTCTATGTAAAGTAGTGAACTTTGAATATTTTTCAAAATTTATTATAGTTGTAGCTTTTTGTGTACTCGTAGTTGTAGTGCATAGATTTATAGAATCAGCCTTTTGTTCCGGTAAAGAATCGATATTTTTATTTTTTATATTTTGCGGCCAATTAGACGGTTCGTCCATCAAAAAAGAAGGCCCTTCCCACCAAAGTGAGGCTGATTGTATAGCTCTAGGGTTTATACCTCGAGAGGCCAAGTCTGCTGGATTTTTATCTCCTGGTACATGCCTCCATTCGCCAGAGGCAGTCAGCTCTTGTATCTCACCGACCCGGTTTGCTACGAAGGGTTTTAAGTCACAGGCTTGTGACGACAGCCAACCTAGAACGACCGTTGAATCAGTCCAGTGAAACGTTGAAACAATTTTGCAACGAAGTGCTTGCAAAACCTTAGCACTTAGACGTGCTGACAACAATGCTCCGCACAGCTCAAGACGCGGTATGGTGGTAGGTTTTACCGGAGCAACCTTTGTTTTGGCACAGAGTAGATTAACAAGCACTTGACCTGAGCTACTTATGGATCTGAGGTAAACTGCCGCAGCATAAGCAACTTGAGAAGCATCCGAGAATGAATGTAACTCAATTATTTTTGACTGGTCAATTAATGCGAATCTAGGGATTTCGATTTTTGATAATGCATTTAAATCATTAATGAAGTTCAGCCATTCTAATTTTAATTTAGGGTCTACTGGGTCATCCCACTCTAGTTTGGATAGCCATAACCTTTGTAATAATATTTTAGGTACGATGGTACATGGCCCAAGCAAACCTAACGGATCAAATAACTTCGCAGAATTAGATAGAATTGTTCTTTTTGTCACATTTTGCTCGTATTCAACATTTTCAACGGAAAAACGCAGAACATCTTTGAGTGGATCCCATTTCAATCCTAATACACTAGATTGGGCAGAACAATCCAAACCTTTAGGTAATGAAATATTAGACTTATATTGCAAAATAGATGGATTGTTAGTGCGCCATTTTCTCAATGGAAAACCAGCTGAGTTTAGAACTTCAGTAACGGAACGAACTATATAATGTAAATCATCTGAACTATCAGCTCCAACAAGAAAATCGTCGTAATAGAAGTTTTCTCTTATTAACGTTGACACATTGTCGTCATTGCAGTCTATAGCAAGCTGTATAAGACACCTTGTACTTAAAAATGGAGCTGATGCCGTGCCATAGGTCACTGTATTTAATCTGAATATCTTTATTTGCTGTGTTTGATTATCGCGCCACAAGATTAATTGCAGGTTCCGCTGCTCGGGCTTGACCAAGATTTGGCGGTACATTTTTTCCACGTCTGCTGATACTACATACTTGTGCTGTCTGTACCTTAGTAAAATAGAGAATAAGTCGTCCTGTACTACTGGGCCGACATGCTGTATATCATTAAACGATACTCCAGTAGTCGTTCTGGCCGATGCATCAAAGACGACACGTAGTTTTGTGGTTTCACTAGCCTCTCTCAACACAGCGTGATGTGGAAGATAGCAGCCAAATATAGGTTTAGGTATTTCAGTCATATGCCCTAAGCGCTCATATTCGTGAATAAACTCTTGGTAATCATGCTTAAGATTAGGTTTACTTTTTAATTTTTTCTCTAGTTGTATTAATCTTTTTTCAGCGATACTATAACTTTCACCTAAAACTAAAGGATTTTCCTTAACCCCTCACGTTGCGAGGTAAAAACTCACCGCGCCCAAAAACATCACTTTTGCGCGCGACATATTCGCGCAAAAAATCGACGCGAGTCAACGGCCTTGAGAAAAACGATCATAACTTATAAACCACTAATCGGATTAAAAAAAGATTAATAGAAAAATGATCGCATTGAAATTTGACATATAAAACATTATAACCTTATCTCGTAAAACAATTAAGATAATAATGAATAAATATTACAAAATTGGCAAACTGAAAAAACTCGCCTATAAAATCATTTCGATTTTTTTGTAAATACAGTTTTTGTAAATATCAAAAATTGTAAATACAGTTATGTTCTTTATTAAATGCTTTACCAAAGCGATATTTTTTTTTTACTTATTTGCATACAAAAATACGGAAAAAATATTTATTTATTCAGCCAAGAAAAATTGTATGTATTCTCGTAAAAAAAAATTTTTTTAATTTTTAATTTGTGACTACTTATGGTATTTTTTTATATGAAATTCTTTCAAAATAACTTTATTACTACATCACTTCTTCTTAGAAATCACACCAGAACTTTGAGCTTTGTCTGATATTATAGAAAAATCTAAAGTTTTGAGAGTTTCCGACTTCCGAACCTAATAATAAACTTTGAATGCCCATAATATAAAATTCGTTAGATTTTTTCAATTATATTGTCTTATCATAGACTTATTATATGTCTAATAACTAATTACTATACTCCAAAGAGTCACATTTCATCGAAAAACTATGGAAAATCACACTTTTTTCTCTCATAGTAATTATCTAAACAAGTTTCATTTTCGCGAGCCATATTAGAAAACAACATATAATGTTCAAAATACGCCTAATTATGTGATAACTTATGATGTAAATGAAGCAATACCTATTTTATTAGTAAATTAAAGCGACATTACGTCATGTTTCGCGATATAACGGGATATTTCACAAACATTACAAAATAAAAACGGCCATCTTTCGCGAGCCGTTACGTTTTGCCAAAGTGTTTTCTTCGAAAATTCGTGAAAAACAGCAAATGGGCTGTGTAAATTGTTTAATCCTAAGGCCTAAACTACTTAAAAATGGAAATTACTTACTTTTATCCGGTATGCACTGCACTTATATACACAAAACAATTCACAACACAACACGTCGCGGAATTATACGCCGCCGCGAATGGGCAGTTCGCGACTGTCGTCAGAAATGAGGTCATCGATTTTGTAAGGGATGTAGTAATTCATATTTCTAACATCGCATGCGGCAATCGAGCAATTTCATAGTGTTGCATATTTGGCTATATTATGGCATCATTCGATAGAATATACAATCGCATTTCGAAATTTAAACGACATTTTCGTAAGAGCCGAGCGCTATATCCAGTAGTGGACGTTTCGGAATTTCGGCGGCCGCCATTCATGTCCCCAAATGGATGTTACGTGCTCAGCGGGTTAAGTGGGATTTGAACACAGAATCTACCGTCATCTTCCCGATGAGTAGTCTCATTAAATAATTTTTCGCAATAATTGTCTTTGTAGCGTTCCCTTTCTTGAGGAATTTCTTCTAATTCCCAGAACTTGGCTAATTGTTTACTAATGTCCTTTGAGAAGTGGCAAAGTAATCTTGTTTTATTATGGTCATAATATTTTCCCCCTAATGGGCCAGCTACTATCCAGCCTAAGTGTGTTTCTTGTAAGATTGGCCTTTGTGGTCCTAATTTTAATTTGCTTGGTTTAAGAAGGTCCCAAAATATATCGGATCCTAATAAAAGATCTATCTCCGAAGGCTGATAAAACTTTGGGTCAGCCAGTTGGACATAGTTAGGGATGCCTAAATCTCCAGTACGCACTGTAACATTGGGCAAGTTGTCAGTAATTTTTGTTAGGATAAAGCATGTTATACGCATGTTAAAGTTATCGTATAATGAATGTATATGTACATTACAATGCTCATTTACGTTAAGTAGCATGTTACCTAAACCTGACACACACTGATGGTAATTTTTTCCTTTGCAGGTACCGATTAATTTTTGAGCCCTTTCGCTGATAAAGGACGATTGGCTACCACAGTCTAGTAAAGCCCGCAGGATAAATATTTCGTCATTGTTTGTCACCTTGACCAACGCTGTAGAGAGGAGAGCTTGATTGGTGGAGACAGCAGACATAGATATAGAATTGGAGGTACCAGGTACTGTGGAGTCGTCTTCAGGATTGGATAAGTTTGATTTTTCACTAGTGCTTCTATGTAGATTATTATAGTTAGTATTTTTTGCAGATTGAACCTTTGAAATTAGTTGTGTTGTTTGTTTATGTAATAACGTGTTATGTCGCCTGTGACATACCTTACAACCACTCATCCTACACTGGTAGGACTGATGGCCCTCACGAAGGCAGTTACAGCATAATTTCAACGAGGAAACCTTTGCAATTCGCTCCTCTATAGGGAACGACTTAAATTTTGAACACTCGTATAATTTATGTTCTTGTTTACAGATCAAACACCTTTTTATCGGAGAAACGTCGAGTGCTGATGCTACAAACGATTTATTATGCAATTTGGGAACACTATGCCGTTTTTCAATGTGTTTTGTAAACTTACTAGCGTTCATTGTTTCTAAAATTATAGCGCGGTGGCGAAGAAATGAATAAAAATCTTCCAAAGTCGGCGAGTCTTTGTTGCTTCTAACTTCTTCCCATTTACGCGAGGTCACAGTGTCTAATTTTGACGATGCTATATAAATAATAATCGTATCCCACTTGTCCGTAGGTTCACCTAACCCTTGCAAAGCATTTAAATTTTTGTTTAAAGAATCAACGAGATAACGTATACCCGTGTCCGATTCTCTTTGCAATGTTTCTATAGAAAATAAACATTTCAGGTGTTCATTAATGAGTAGGCGTTTATTATCATAACGCTGACACAACAATTCCCACGCGATTGGGTAGTTGTTAGCTGAGACACTAATGGAACTAAGTACTGATGACGCCGTACCTTCTAAGTAAGATTTTAGATAATGGAGTTTGTTGACATCGTCAATAGTATCGTTATCATGTATCAAAGCTATATATGTGTCTCTAAATGCAATCCACTTGCTTTGATCGCCATTAAAAGCGGCAATTTTCAATGCTGGCAATTTAAAATTGTTATTATTATTGCGTTTATCGCTTTTGTTGGATGGAGATTCATCCTTTGCCTCAGTTTGCAAGAAATCTAATAATGATTGAGCTTGAGAAATTAATTTAAAGCAGTAGTTCTCTGTAGTTTCGCGTTCTTGCATTTGTTTAGGCGTATCTTCATCCAAAAGTTCTATTTGCGACTGAATCTCTTCAAAGTTACAAGCCAGATCTCGCATCTTACTAAGCCTAATGCTAAGTTCATTAATACATAAACTATTTGTGTCCTTACAATTCATTAATGGCATTAAATACTTTTCAAACAATGTTAAACGCGCTCTAAGGTTGCCTCTTTGTTTGATAAGTTCTTTCATTTCACCCATTTTGCCAACGTAAAACGTCTGAATGAATATAAATTAAATGTTACGAATTATCTGCCGATACGAGCCGATAACAAACCGGTTCTAGGCGGCAAGTCGCGCGGCGGCGCAGCGCATCGGTCTAGCTGAACAACCGGTTCGCGCCTCGACGACGTCGTCGTAATTATCCCGAATCTCAGAAATTTATTTTCGTTCTGAAATTAGTTTTTCGGTAGTACATATGTTTAAATATTGCGCTATATTTTTTTTTTAATATTTTTTTTTTAAATTTTTATTTTTAAGTAGGGCACATAAGCACTGTATATACAGTTTAGATATTTTATTTTAAACAAATATATTCGATTTTTTTAAATAAAGTTATCGTAATATACTTTAATAACTTTGGTAAATTATGATTTTGAAATAGGTATTGAAAGATTTTGAAGTTTTGAAAAAGTAAATAAGTAGGTAATATAATATATCGTAGTGGAGGTAACAATTCACAACGATATCGACTCAAATTAAAGTAGGTAGGTAAAAAATAAAATAAAGGATTTAAACGCACTTCCCTCGGATTAATGGCTGCAGCTCCTGGCTGGCGAGTTCCTGAGAGCAACTGCTGGTAGTTTTGATGTTGTAAGTACGAGTTAAATCTTGTTGATGATCGATATAGTTAGCGGTTCCTCATCACGTCGTGGGTCACCATATGATTGCGCCGTCGATTTGCTCCGCTTACACTCGTAATAAAAACTCACTTGTGGTATAAAATATATATTGATTTACGATTTTACATTGACGTTTTGAATATTTTCGATTACATATGACTGTAGGTGTTGCTTGGCGTAACGCGCACAGCGCAATACCTCCGGCCGGTCGCCGCCCGGCTCTGCTCGCCGCTCGAGTGACGTCACGTACTCAACAATATATATATATATATATATATATATATATATATATATATATATATATATATATATATATATATATATATATATATATATATATATATATATATATATATATATATATATATATATATATATATATATATATATATATATATATATATATATATATAATATACTTCATATATTAAAAATTTAATAAAATCACGGTACACCTAGATCATTATAATAAATCACCAGGCACGGCATTAATAGTAATAATTACTCTAGTTTGTTGAATGTTAATCTAGTTAGTACATAGTAATTTTATATTAATCATTGCATTTTAAAGTTGTAGGAACGTGCATTTCAGCGATCTTTTGTATTGGTTAGCTGTTAGAGTTTTTTAATCATTTTCTTTGTCACCATGGGTTGTAACTAATATAATAAGGTTTAACTTAGAAAAATCTAAAATTTCCGTCGGTCTTTAATATTTCTTTAAAATTAAATGGTAATAGGGGTGAATTTACGACAATAATCGCTACTTTTCTTAGCTTATTCTTTTTTATTTTTTATTTATTTAACTTATTGCAGTAAATATTGAGATTTTTTTTTCTGAAGTAGCCTAAAATTTCAAACTTTATATAATCAATAACTACAGCGTGATTATCTGATAGTGAGAGACAACTTGGCAATCATATAAACGTTTCAGATTAAACGAAGCCTTAGCTTGTTTCAAGCCTCTAGTGTGCATGGATAATAAATTTATTAATAGAAAATTAAAAAAAACAATAAAAGAAAGAGACGAAGAATCAGAGAATAGAAAAATTTATAAAAGCAAAGTTAAAAATATCTAAAATTTAAATATGAAATCAGGATTTGATGATAAATATAGAATAAATGAAAAAGTAATTAAACTTATAAAAAAATAAAAAAGAAATATGATGATGTAATAGACTTATGTGTACTATAAATATTAAAATAGTCGTAAAAATAATAAAATTAATGTAAAATCTTAAAAGAGTCAAACAAATATTAAAATAATCATAAAAGTACATATGTTAGCAAAATATTAAAGTTGTCAATAAATGAAATGAGCCGTAAAATGGAAAAAATAGATAAACCATTATTCGGTTATTTCAATCATTACATTTATTCTTTAATTTTCTTACTGCAATAACAATATTGATAATAGTCTTTTGAAAATTGGAATTTTATCCTGTTTCTCTAGTGCTTTTGGGCACACAGTCATCGAATCTAACTGCAAATTTGTCGTAAAACCTTCGGTTAAGAGCAGTTTTTTTCGTGGTTTGTCAATTCAAAATCCAAAGCCCTTTTCGTAATTATTGGTCTTTTCTTCTAGACATACAAGTACCTTTAATTATCAATAGTGAAATTTTCACTTATATTGACGAAGTCCATAACCATAGCCTCCTTGAACAAATTTTCCGTCGAATATTTATAAACTTTTCGAACTATGATTTCGAATGCCTTAAGCAGACCGACCTTCTGAGGACGTCTGGGAAATAGTAAGGCATTCCATACTTCCAACAAATAAGGAAATCTAATAGCTCACCATAATTCGCTGGTATGACATCCGGTTCCCGATCGTCGACGCTGATGGCATCTGCCTGTACCCTCTCATTTGGTACCACCGCCTTGATGCCGCCGACTGCCACTGTGCCACCTGTAGAACCCTGGCTAGGAGGCCACAGCTTCTCCTCGCTGTGCGGAGGTGCTCGACCGCTGGATCGTGACGCGCGGCGAGCTCGTACTCCAAGGGCTATTATCACCAAGCCTAGGGTTAAGGATATACCGGCCACTGCACCGACGAGTGGAGATAGTGTCAGCTCGCTGTCTGATGCTGCAAAAATAGGAGAGAAGTTGGTTAGGTACGTATAGACTGCGATTCGTTACGTTCTTGGAAATAAATGCAGCAGAGGAAACACATATCACAAGCTCGCTTCAAAATGACACACCTCGAATAACATCAGTTTCCAAGGGAAGCTATTGTTAATTTGGTAATAATTTTAAATCACGTTTTCGATGTCGTTCTTACAAGTCATAGTTTTCTGCAAACGACAAGGTATGGATATATTTTTTCTTAAAATCCCATCTTATAAAAATTTTACTTAAAAACCTACCACTTTGAATACATATGTCTCAACTAAAATAAAAATACAAATTACAAATTTACCAACTAAAATTCGAAAAAATCGCAATTTATCAGAAGTCTAACAATCCTAAATTTAACACTTTGAAATAGTTAATATACTAAATAAATCGTGGTTTTGAAACCGCAGGTCATAAAATCAAAATCTTGTAGCCGGAGAAAAAACTTTTAAGTTATAAAAGTGGCATATTCGGCTATATAGAAATTTGACTTACATATTTACGCGTAAACTATCTTAGTGCAACTGATAATGTGTCACTTTCTATGTCTTGGCAATGGTGAAAATGCTAAAAAAGATATTAATCTTTTTAAAGCTGTGTCAAATTTGAACCGGATGTACGATGTGAACATTTTTATAAAGAGTAGGGAAAATAAAGAAATAAAGCTATTATTTATTTATTTATTTGTGGCTTAAAATACAATAGACACAAAAGAAATGGGTATATATTAACAACATTATAAATACTAAATAGCTTAACGATAAAGATCACATGATGAATCTGCAAACGCTTCAAATGAGAAGCTCGTCAGAGCAATTGACCTAATTCTCAGGACATACCCTCCAAGTTCAAGGCCGCCAAGCATAAACATTTTGTTATATATACTTTTGAAGCAACTTAATAAAATTGATCGTAATTTCACTTCCAGCAGATTTCATACATCCGTCAAGTAGTAGGAAAAACTCCCCGTAAATCCTGTCGATTGATTATTTGGGATAATTGCGAGATGCTGACGTACTCGAGTAAAGTGAGTGGCAGTTGCGATAGCAGTTAGTCATGGGTAAATTAAACCATCGGTGTATCAATTTGATTGATTGCACGTATATATAACTTCTTATGGTTTGTTTCATCCTACGTTGAACTTTTTTTATTTTTATCGAGATACTTATGATTAGGTATATAGTTCATTGTTCATGTAACGTTTACTTCTTATAATAATTAATATAGGGAGGTTTAACATATCTTACATGACCTTTCCTGCCAATAGCACATCTAACTAGGCGATAATTTATCCCGTCTCTAGATGTGCATATTTTTATGGAATTTTAAGGAATTAAATGTTTTATTAACAATAAATTATTTGGACCCACCACCTGTATATACATCACCACCATAAATAGACCAATTTTATAAAATATATAGCTATGTAATAAATAAATACATTTAAGTTCAAATTTAATAAAATTTAATTAAGAATAATAGATGTGATACTAAATAAATTGTGGTGCGTTGCGAAAAAGTTCATCAGATTTTACATATCCCTTATTAAGTAGCAATCTATTAAGGTTTGCTTTAAATGTTTTTATGTTAGAATAATTTTTCATGTCTTCACTTAGGGAATTATATAATTTTGGGGTTATGTAGAATATATCTCTTTGGGCAAATGTTGACCTGACTGACGGAATTATATATTTGATACTCGCGGACATTCTTGTGTACAGATTGTTTTGAGTTCGTGCATGGTCATCTCTAGATTTGTAAAATGCAAGAAGCGCTTTCTTAATGAATATCTGTTTAACTGATAGCACATGGGATTTAGAAAATAACAAGGCAGATGGATGACGCCGGTTTTTCCTGTGTTATTATTTCATGTGTAATAATAATTTCTGCGCATTTGTCAATCTATCCAGATTATCATTAGTAGTAGCGCCCTATGCCGCGACTCCGTAGGACAAAATACTCTGACACAGAGTATTTTGTTCAGCAATTAATTGTATAGAAATGTGGTGAAAAGTGTGCTTTGTTAAACATATATTATCAGCCGAGGAGCTGATAGTGTAAAGTGTTGGTTCCTACTATTTCAGAAAATCGATTGGTATTTCAATGACACTGGTCTAAAAACTGTCGTGGACAGGTAATGGTGATGATGGTGGTATGATGGATATGGCCAATCCAACGGCGACCCGCACTTAGCCCTACTTTTAGGGCCGTTGTAGCTTACTCCAACCAATGTAACTATTGGCCCACCGAATTAACCATGCTCAAACTGGCCGTCAATATAATCACAAAAGTTCATCACAAAGTGCATAATAAAAATATACTAAATATTGTAAATATGCTATTTTAACCCTTTATTTGTGCTCGCAGAGTTGGAGAATTTTTCTTATTTCCCCCGATAGATATTTCACGGATAGTAAACTCGGCGATGTTTGCCAGTCTTCGCACGTGCCCGGAAGACGGTCTGTCGACGTGCCGGATACGACATGACGTCCCAGTGTCCGGTTCGAAAACGTTCGAGAAATACATTGGCCATTTTTCACTCAACTTATTTTAAGCTGCTTGAGCTTTATTTAACACAGTTTATAAGTTATTCTTATGAACTCACCTACCCTCATCAATTTATGTATTCTGAAATTGTCCTGTGGGAATCGAGTTTATAATAAATAAAGCGAGAAACAAATGCTTGTGTACGTATTGTTGTATGCATCCATACTAATTACAACCATTGATTTTATAGCGTCTTAGACTGCTCAATGAATGGAACGATTTAGCAACACTTCTACGCCGGCGACATGCAGGTGTTGCATTGTCCGGCAAAACGAATAGCATTTTTTAATCATCTATTTATATAACAACTTTGTTAGCCAGCTATTTTTATGCCATCTATTATTATAACATTGATAATTAATGGTACTTTACAAAAGACTTATTGATTTTAGAAACCTATTATTTAACCAATGGCAACAATTGATATTAAATTATTAAAACAATTTATCACATTTTTATATAGGCTGATTAAGTAACAGAAATAACACGAAAATATTAAAATACCACCTATTTAAACATTATCATGAATTTAAACCTGTATAGGAAATTAAAATTAACCGCTGTGATTTGAAAATTCGTTAGTTATTATATTATTATGATATTATTTTGAGATATGATAATTTTAGTCATATTTAGAACGCTATATATTGGGCTACCGAACGTAAGAGAAGTTCAATCAATGTTTGAAACTATGAGTGTCATCTACACGTTGCGTTGTATAGGAAAATCCCAGCTGTCTAAACGTAGTAGCTATGGCATTAAGCAATATAATACCCTATATAACAAATGGTATATATTGGTATATCCATCTGGATAGTCGATTATGGGTAACATCAAGGTCTCTAAATAGTACATCTGATTTCTCTAGGGCTTTCAGGTTATCCTTTTCGAAATAAATTTGACATAGGAGTCACCCTTACGTAAATATCAAATAAATCCATTGTGGGAAAATAACATATTGATACAACAAGATACTTCAGAGTGTCGTGCATATGAATCTGCAGCGTTCATGTGTTTTAAAATTCGTTACGAAATGGAGAAGTGTCCACTTCGACAAAAGCAGTTATATCCCTTTAGTTTACATTTACAAAATAAGAATATCCATCCACCTTTCCAAAACCACTCTTCGTTCACAATGGCGGGTTAAGTTACATATCAGCCAAAAATGTGAACTAATGGTCGATCCTGTTGTACACATGTCGTTAATTAAAAAAAATACGTGTGGCACTCGGGGACTGCCGCGGTAAAGCTATTGCATAGCATTTTTAACAACTTATGCAATTATAATTATTTATTTATTTTATTGATTTTATTTTTTCTGATACCTATCAGATAACTGCGCTCTATCGGAAAACGTTGAAATTATTTCGAATCATTTGCGGCTGCTGAAGCAAATGATTCGGAATAATTTAAACGTCTTCCGATAGAGCGCCGTGCACGAATTTTTTATTCGATAAAGCAAAAAAACCGGATTATTCGAAAAAAATCGTAGATAGAAAGATAGATAATTAAATTATCTTTAAAATGGTGCAGGTTTCATAAAAATACGCCAGATAGTATTTGCGTAGTAGTCGTTTTTGTGTTCGGTTACACCTAATTTCACGAATTAATTAAACTATGTAATATAAACAAAATGTAAAATATTCAAACCTAAGAATATTAGGAAAATGTTCTTGTTTAATATATATTTTTTTCGAATCGTAAGCAGTACTCGTTTAGACGAAATTATCAGTTTAAAATCATTATTTTCGTTAAGAAATTTCTTCATTCGGTCGCCGCGCTGGCCTAGGCCCGCGATAAAAGCTATGCAATAGCTTAAAAACAAAAAAACAATGAAAATGGTCAAAAAAATATAGGTACTTTCATTAAGCGACAAATTTAACTGTGTTACTTTTAACAGTTAAACATGTACGACAAAGTCACTTTTTTGCAACAGTCCGGAATAAAACTGTACTTCAGTTCTAAAGCGAGATAAATCCGTTGCACAGTTCTAAAAGCACTTAAGTGACGTGTTTTTTAAATATTATAAGAAAGTTCTAATTCTGTGTTATTCACGCAGTGTTAATAAAAATAACTGATTTATTCATGATTTAAAAAAAATAATAATAGCTCAACTCTTATACGAGATATTCCAACCAATATATCACAATGTGATTTCGGTCGAACACGGAATCTGTGTACCGAATTTCAAATCTCTAATTGCAATTTTTCGAGATTGAATTATTACTAGCGCGCCCTCTGGTGGAACATTTACAACCACAACTCTTGCCATGGCCAAATGGCCAAATGATACTTGCGTGCAAAATTTTAGCTCAGTCGATGAATTCATACAGCCACATAGGGAATTTGATGTATTTCTTGTTTTGGCAAGAATAATCCGAGGCGGATGTAACTGATAAAGGAAACAACCGACTTATATGTAAGATCCCATATAACCAATATTGATTGAATAATTTTATTAGCAGATGTATTTTTCCGCAGAATCACGCCATGACAGCGCTCACTGGACAGCGACAAATGAACAGATTCTCGCGGACGAACGGCGCGCTGCGATGCGGGCGTAATAAAAAGGCCTTAACTCGGTTTAAACTCGGTTCGGACGCTCGAGTTAAATCGGCCCGGGTGCGGATAAATTTGCAGACGGATGTCGCCATTAGTCGGAATTTGTGGCGCCGAATGGCCCGTCCTGATAGATTTCGGACCGATGAATTCATTCCGTTGGACGCCGGGTGGCGCGACGCCGGTGTTCGCTGGATGCAGGTACTCGATGATTCCTCAGATTTTATATAGGCATACTGAGAAACGTAAACTATCCTGAGAAGAAGTAGGTAGAGGCCGCGCAAGTGACATCGAATCTGTGTGAACAGCGTGAACTTTGTGTTGTCCACGACGTCTTCGCGTTTACTCCATGGAAAACATAATGGGATGATGTTGTAATAACTCACAGAAGTAGCGGGGTTTCCCGTAGCAATTTACACCCCCTAATATAAAATAAAAAGTAAAAAAATAAAACAATAAACTTTTTAAAGTTAAACGTTTTTTTTGTATAATCTATGATTTACTAAAAACTAAAAAAATACATATGGGTAACCTATATGTAAGTTTGACCGGACTAAAATAAAATCATGGAACGCATTTAGTAGAAAACTTTCTTTCTACAATATTATCTAATATGACTTTTTTACCTTTATTTTTATACTGTTATTTTTACTAAAACTTCGGTAAATTCATAAAAAAGCTAAGTATTTTATTAAAATTGTTTACAAATTTATAACACAAGTGGTTTGTCGTATATCGCCATATGTAAAAAAAAATAAAAGGTTTTTTCTCAAAAAGAGTTTATGCAGGTTGCATTGTTTTGTCATTTGCTAGTGTATTTTGTTGACGAAAAATTTCAGACTTTCATATATGAATACTTCATTTTATCTGACTATTTTATACACGACTTTTCTTTTAGAATTTCAAGTATAAAATACCATTTTAAAAATTATTTAAAAAAGCCGTTTTAAAACTTTGCGTTTATTCTGAAAAGCCATGTATAGTTTTCCTTTTATTGTAGTAAGAAAACTTTCAGCTGAGAGCACTCCTACACAAACGTAGCAGTCGTAGCATTCGTAGCAGTTTTTGCTCTAGTGTGAAGAGGAGCTATAATAGACCACAAAGAGGCGGTAGTGAGTAAGGGGTATGGCATGTGTGCGGTACTACGATTGCCCTTTAAAACGGGACAAAATTAAGTGCTGTCATCAGGCGTAGAGTGGAGCTACACCTGAGCTACGTGAAACATTGCCCCGGCCTTTGAGAACCCTCAGCTATTCTCCGCGTCGAGTTGCCTCTACGCCTCTACTTCTCTACGTTATGTGGCTTCGCCCGCAGCCGTCTTTGTTTATCTTTCGCAAACTAAACTCTATGTTACACCGATTAAAAATAAGTAAAATTATTCATATCATCGATGTAGCAAATATAAAATGGGATGTAATTTTAAGGGTAGTACGATCGCTAGATGACTATTAAAGGAATTTTTATATATTGAATTTTTATATACTGAATTGGTAATGTTTGCATTCAAATATTAGTATGACCGTAGTGGTTTCGCAAATAACTACCACATGTCCAAATATAGGGTATGACTAATGTAGCTGTAAACACGCCAGAATTTAAATGTTCATAAAATAGATTTTTTATTTCGTGTCTTTTCCTTATCATGCCATCCACCGAGGTTCGAGAGAAACAGGTGCCATAGGCGAAAACAGGAAAACCGAAGGACTGAACTCTTACAAGGTAATGAAGAAAACAGTACGTTTGACGTTTAGATATCGTAAATAAAAAATGGTACTAAGGAAAAATTACAAAGCTTTCACTTATGATATTTTTAGAAGAAATTCATATAGTTCGGCGATGCTAAAACTATGCATGAAAGTTTATTTTAGTTAAGGCATCCCTTCAGTAAGGTAGATTTCAATTGCTACTATTTTAGATATGTGTGATATATTTTAGTACATTTTAGTATATTTTAGCTGATTACCTAAATAGATATACATCAAAAATACAAAGAGAATTTAAAAATGAATAGTCAGTTATAAAATAGTCCAATAAAGAAAATAAAATTATAGCAATAACAATGGCGTGGCAATAATTAAAGATTAGAAAATTCAAGACTGCTAAAAACCCTAATAGAATAATTCAGGTTCTTAATAAAAATATCCTGGACCTTTTTCTTTAATTAAACGTATCCAAGACCCCTGACGCGTAATGGAATTTTGTTGTGAAAAGGTTGGCCTGATACATGAAACTATTTCTAACCTTACTTAGTCGCACTTCGTAAGGACGCACGTCTAAGTCTAAATCTTTTTTTATCATTTTGGTTTCAACTGTTTCACCTGACAACTCCGATTGCCAATAATACGTCTTTTAACTTACAATTAAGTAGATACTGGCGTCAGCTTTAAGTCAATGCACGAGCAATAACCTCATATGGTTTTCTTAAGCGGCGTGACTTCGTCATTTTAAAACTATCATTTTGGACAGAAATTAAGAGTAGCTGCCAAAGACACTAAAACTAAACAAAATAAAAATACCGGCTCTAACAATTTTGATGACATTTTGTTAACAGATAGTCTCGATAAATATTAAAAAAAATATTTTACTGGTCCAGTCCAAAAATATTCTCGTTATTTTTCTTACGTATATACTCATATATAGGTCGTTTGTCCAAGTAGTGTCGACAGTTTCTTTTTTTTTTGCTTTATCCACGGAGGCTGGTGGCTTTTGATGAGCCGGCCTTGTTGTTAAACAGCAACATATAGGCTAGTATTTTTGAAGCATCATTCAGCCACTCTCTTGGTCACCCATCCAGATACTGACCGCACCTAACACTGCTCCTCTTTGCTAACATATGCGTTCTCAATGGTCATTTGAACAACTTCAACATCGGACTAGAAACACTTTTATAATTCGACTATCTGTATTTTTGATTTATACATACTTGGGTATTTTAGCAGCTTGAATACATTTTTAAAAGTT
This sequence comes from Micropterix aruncella, assembly GCA_944548615.1. Taxonomy (NCBI): domain Eukaryota; kingdom Metazoa; phylum Arthropoda; class Insecta; order Lepidoptera; family Micropterigidae; genus Micropterix; species Micropterix aruncella. The sequence goes on from OX155951.1 coordinate 4,561,364, forward strand.
TTATATCATTTATTATAAATTTAATTATTATTCGTTTTTACAGTTTTAAAAGATTCAATCAGTAAAGTACACAGATTTCAAATTGAAATTCAAATTCTTTATTTACAAAAAAACATAGTATTAGTTACAATTGAATTAAACCTAACCTAACTGGATCGCACGAGACGTCCGCACTAAGGTAGGCTCAGAATCGTATAATTGAGTACTGCCTAATGCTAAATAAGAAATTTCGTTGAAGAATGCCGTGAAAAATAAAATCAAGTAAAGTAAAATTTTAGTAAAAAATAAAATTTCAAATTATCTAAAAAGGTATGTGATAATAATAATAATAATATATAATAATCATAAATAATAATAATCATAAATATATGGTAGGTTAATAATATTGTGTTAGGAATGTTAAGTTAGATAGGAATAAAGCAAATTAATTTTTCGGTTTCTTTCCGTCCCTGGGTGATCAACCAGTATGTTAGTCTTTTTTTGTTTATATTTATTTTTATATTAATACCTTGAGTATAAATGCCGGGTATATCCTTAGTTTTATTGAACAACGACGGTGCCAAGTAAAGAAAATGTCTCTGTGCATGGGAACTATTCAGTTTGGGCACTATGTGGTTACTATTAGTTATCGCTCGTGTAATAATTTTATGGGTTGTGTGCTGGTGCAATTCTTTATGTTTATGATAATAGAGTATTATCGTTTTAGCAAATGTTTGCCGTACGTCAAGAACAGAGAACTCACGAAAAAGTTGCTCAGACGGGTATCTCAACGGTTTTTTGTTGACAACTCTTAACAGCGCCTTCTGAGCTTTAACAAGTGGATTGAGGTGTGATAGTGCTGCACCGCCCCAACCAAGAATCCCATATGATATAATGCTGTGAGCAAGTGCGTAATAGACAACTTTTAGTAATGGTTTCGACATTACGTTACGTAGAAGTTTAAATGGATGAATGAGTTTGCGAATTTTAGCCGCTGTGTTGTAGATATGGTAAGACCAGGTCAATCTATCGTCCAAAGTCAAGCCTAGGTATTTAATCGTGCTCACCTTGTCTAGATTAGAACAAGCACAGATAGTTGATGGACTGTCCTTACATGAGTGTACTATGAGGGATAGTCCAGCTGTTTGTTGCATTCCCTTGCTTGTTTTGGAAAACGTCATATATTTTGTTTTTTCTACATTTAGAGATAAAAGGTTACAGTCAAGCCATTCTTTTACCCGTTTGAGACCCATTTGATAGTTTTCAAATACTCCCTGCCAGGATCTGTCTCTGGAAACTAGGGCAGTGTCATCTGCAAACAAGATGGCTTTCCCCTTACACAGAGGAATCGATGATAGTCCATTTATATAAATAAGGAATATAATTGGACCTAGTACGCTACCTTGAGGTACTCCAAATTTGATTCCTGATCTCGAACTAGACGTATCCCTTAGTTGAGTGACTTGAGATCTACCACAGAGGTAATCCTCAAACCATCGCAAAGACGGACCGTGAATGCCTATTAATTGAAGTTTTGTAAGCAAAAGACGATGGGAGACAGTATCGAAGGCTTTAGCCAGATCTAAGAATACTGTTACACATTTTTCTCCATCGTCTAATGCCTTAACTATTTCTCCAGTGACGGCTGCAATCGCGTCTTGGGTGCCTCTCGCTGATCGGAATCCAAACTGCATAGGCGTAAGGACGTCGTTGTCCTCAAGGAATGCTAACAGACGTTGCTTGACTACGTTTTCAAAGATTTTAGATAGGCAATTTAGAAGACTAATAGGACGATAGCAACCACAATCGTCCCTGGCACCACCTTTGAATATTGGACAGATAACAGCTTGCTTCAAATGTGCAGGAAAACATCCAGTTGAGAGGCTTAGGTTAACTAAGTGACAGATTGGTATAACTAAAACTCTTTTGTTGGCCTTTATAATCTGGGAGGTAATACAGTCGGTACCTCTAGATTTAGTGGATTTCATGTTCATTATTATTTTAGTAATTTCATCTACAGTAGCGATTGATAGGGATAACTGTCGTGTTAAAGTTGTATTTGTGTTTATCAAAAAATCTGACAGGTCCGATTCACTGACTTTATTGTCAGTTAGTATTCTATTTGCCAAAGTTTCACCTATTCCCGAAAAATAATCATTAAAATAATCAGCTAAAGTCCGTCTGTTGAGATCGTTGGCGGTTATTGTGAGTCCATGGACCTTTAATTGTCTTATATCCGTGGAGTTAATATTTTTACCGTAAGCAATGTCCTTAACAATCTGCCAAGTCTTCCTCGCGTCAGATGATACTTCCTTTAGTTTAACTCGATAGTACGTATTTTTTGTTCTATTAATGATTATTTTCAATACATTTCTGTAACGGATATACTCATGTTGCAAGAGACTATTTCCAGGATCAGATTTAAACTTTCGATGTAGTTTGTCCCTCTTTCTAATGCTTATAAGTAAGCCATTGGTAATCCATGGTTTTAATTTCTTTTTATTATGGGAGATGCTTATCGTTTTAGTATTTTTCTTAATTAATGCCTCAAGAGTTTGAACAAAAAAGTCAGTAGCCACATTCACATCATTCATTGCGTACATGTCCTTCCATTCAATCTGATCAATATCAGTCGACAGATTCTTGTTATCTAAGGAGGTTATGGTTTTAAGTGGAATTGTTTTATGTAAATGACTACTTAAACTGGCAGATAAGATTGTTGGGTAGTGATCTGTTAATTGACTATCGCAGACGATCCCTATGACATTTTTATGAATTGATGTAAAAATATGGTCTAAACAAGAGTTACATCTGGTGACCTTATTGATGGCCGATTCCAAATTGTATTCAGCTAGATGGCATATATACTAATTCACCTGACTGTCGGTATTATCAAGAATATTAATATTTAGATCACCTCCCATTATGTACCTATAGTCCTGATTCTTGTATTTATCCAGTAGTTCGATGAGGGAAGTAAGGAATGGCTTGATATTTCGGCTTGAAGGCGACCTATATATTCCTAAGATTGCTATGCTGTTGTTTATAATAACTTGAAGACAGTTGGCATCTATTAACCTAGGTTCAATAGAAGTGTAGGATAACGACTGCTTAATAAATATTGAAACACCGTCATTTTGCTTTCTGTTATTACAAGTATAAATGACATCATAGCCATTTATTGTATGATGGGGTTCATTGTCCTTCAGCCAGCATTCGCTAAGTATTATCAAATCAAACTCAACTTCTATCGTAGAGAGTAAAATCAGCAGGTTATCAAAGTTTTTGTTGAGACTCCTAATGTTACAGCTAAATATGTTCAGGCTATTTAATCCATCATACATTGATGCATTGTACTATTATACCAAATTAAGTAAATCATTATAATCAATTTCAAAATCAAAAGTAGGGATTTCTACCAACTGTCTTAATCCTACGAGTACCATAAGCTTTGCCGTAGAGTATGGTTTTTTTTTTATTCATACACCTGTTAAAGGGCGATGTAAATATAAATAGCTTGTATGCCAAGTTTTGTGAAAATTGGTTAAATAGGTTTTGTATAAATTGATGGGATATTAGTGTCACTGTGGTTCGTAAAGATTAAAAAAAAAAGTTACGACTTTGAAAAAAAAAAAGATTATTTTATTATTTAACTCAGCAATCATACGTATTAAAAAAACTGCACTGAAAAACAACAAATTTGAAAAAGCGGCTATAAATATTTTTTTAAATTATTTAAAATCAGCAGGGTTCGTCATTTGCGATAAATAGGAAAAAATGAATATTTCAATCAACAATATTTTTTTATGTTCTTATTAAGATTCTGATGTCTCAATAACATGGAAAAATTATAACTTATAAATAATACGTATTCGATAATTTATAAAATGATTTTGAAATTTTAAGACACCTATGTCCCATGGCCCGTAAAGGGTTAATTTATAAATAAAATAAAATATAATGTCTCAACAGTTGCCTTGTGTAAATCAAAAAGTGCACTAATTTTATTCGAAGGAACTTCGACTAAGAATCATATATTTGTAAGATCCTGTTTGAGTACCTCATATTTATTATTTTCCATGTATTTGATCTCATTGGTGTTTCCATATGTGTTACCCGAGGAAATCCTTCCAACCTTCGTATGTGTAAAGCACATTTACGATGGCGTAAGCAGTATTTTACGGTCCCAAGTGAATACTTCGCCTGTCTTTGTTTTGATTATTGCGCCTGCAATGTTCGGTGAAGTATTTCGAAGCCATCTCGAGTTCATCTTGTTTGAGCAGTTTCGTGTTTGTTCTGACATGGCAGAGTGTGTACTTTTCTATATCGATTAGCTCATTCCTTAACATCTAGGAAAACTAGGAAGCGGCTTCAACTTTATACGATCGAACTAACGCAGGTGCTTGCCATTTTAATTGGTGAGAAAGTTGATGACTAGTTCTATAATTGTTTATGCTAGCGAGAGAAGTGACAAAACAACACACAGTATAATCAAAATAAAATGTATAACTAGAAATGCTTCAAAGATAAAGATTATTTCAGTATTTATAAAATGTAGAAAATTATATGTATATGATTAAAATGTTATTTAACAATCAGAGCGATAAAAACGAACCAAAATTAATTTATGATATATTTAGTTTACTATTTTAAAATATTTGTGCATAACATCACATATTTTGCAGTAACATAATACTTCTAAGTCTGGTATAGACATTAATGATGCAATTTGTTTGGCTGCTGCTGTTTAGGGGTCGTAGCTATAAATCCACGTTTCGTCACCTGTTACTATGTTCACACCAAATTGGACACCCATTAGTTGAATCTGGTATGACATTGCAAGTGCTGCGTCTAAGCGACGCGTTCCTTGCTTTAAACCTTAGTAAATTTTTGTGGGATCCACCGCGAGCACAGCTATCTCACATCCAAAAATTCGTGTACTATTGATTGTACCTGACTCTTGCCTATAGCTCGATACAGAGCACAGCATCGATGTTATCGTTGTTGACAGCGATGGACGAGCGATCTGCACGAAATTTGTCACTAAGATTAAATGGCCGCGTTTGAATTCAGCAAACCAGCTATAAAATGTTCTCTTGCTTGATGCTTTTTCGCCAAAAGCAGTTTGAATCTGAGCGAGTCTATGCTTACCTATAATATTAAACTTAAGGGGCACAAGTCTAGAGTGGATCGTTTTTTTAAAATAAGCTGGAGCGTCTGCAAAATATCTTACTCAGGTATGTTTTTAATTTGCGAAAGTTCGACCACGTTAGCTGCTTTCGTGAGCAACTTCATTGGCTTCCTATTCGCAATCGAAGAAATTTTCATACGTTGTCGCTACTCTACAACATACTCAATAACCCCACTTCACCCTCCTATCTAAAGGAGAATTTCCACCCTTTGGGAGGCCACGGTCTTCCACTTCGATCAAGCCGGGATAACACACTCGCTATTCCGATACATCATTCTTCTGTTTACACGCACTCTTTTACAGTCCATTCTGCTCGTTAATGGAATCAGCTCCCTCACTCTATCAGGCATGCACCTTCGCTGCATACTTTCAAAAAATTGTTGAAGAAACATCTATTTTTACACAGCCACTAACCAAATACCTCACCTTGTCCTCTCCTTTATCCTTCCCTGGGCAACCTTAGCATAAGTTACTGACATGTATCTGTATAAGTTTATTTTAAATTTAACTTTACTACTTCTTTGTGTATTGTACGGTGAAAATTAGGAATTATTTTATCAAATGGTTGACTGTAAGATATCGCCATAGCGATAAGTCCGCCATTTGTGCATAAATTGTCTTTTTTATAAAACCAGCGTAATATTCATTAAGTTATGTTTTTATAGCACAATAAAGTTATTCTATTCTATTCTATTCTATTCTATTCTATTCTATTCAAAACTCCCTATACGGAAAAGATGTTATATGGTATATAGATCAGGGTAAAAATATTTTTTTTTTTGTTAAGTACTGCCGCAAGGGTGATAAACTTTAGGTGTTCGAGCATTTTAATGATAAAAATTCAAAGTGATTGGTGTTACAGAGAAACAGGCATTTAGTACTTTAAAATACTTATATGAAACACATGTGGTTACAATTAAAGATGTTACCATGTGGTTACAATAAAACTTCAGGTTAATTTACCAGCATCTTTTTAGAATGAAATCAAGAAAAACCTAAAAAACCGTCGAAATTACAGTGGCCGGTCATCACGTTTGGTGTTGAAAACTAGCATGAGGTTTTCTGATTCTAGGCGATTTCTTATACACCTATCTCCATATCGTACACAGATAGGATAATAATAATAAAAAAATGCTTTATTCGTAAGAAAAGGCGAGCTGTTAGCAATATATTAAAGCTGCAGGCAATATATTAAAGCTAACCTATACTATTGTAACAACATTATGTTCGAGTAGATGCTACATAACTTAACCTATATAAAGAGACTAAGACAATAAAAAGAAGATAGATAGAAATATATATTTAACTCTTTGTGGGCACAGAATGTGCCACACCAAAATAATCTAACACCTATAAGGACGCTAAGGTTTATAAAGGAGGAGAATGGGAAGGAAAAGGGAATTTATGTGGAAGATTTCAAATGATCTCTTAGTCTGTTTTTAAAACTCGTTATGCTTGGCCCGTTTCTGTCATTTTTCGGCAAAGCATTCCAAAGACGGACTCCATGCATGGTGAAAGAGGATGAGAAGAAGTCAGTGCTGTGACTAGGGATAGAAAGTAGCAAGTTATCTTTTGATCTCAGCGGGCGTCCATGAGCCGATAGTGCAGTATATCTTCCGGTAAGATAGTGGGAGCGACGCTATTCAAGCATACATCTTGAATAGCATACATAATTATATGCATACGGTGTGAGTTTATCCTGTGAACAGTTGACATCACTCTCCAATCCTTCCTACCTGAGTCCTTGACTACTTGCCGATAAAATTTTGGGGTCACACAAATAAATTATTTACTTGTTAGCTAATCTAATTTTCCGCGAGGTTTCAACACAAAAAAATGTTTTGAAAATACACATGTGATACATTTTTAAAGATGTAGTTATCCAATTTCTATGGAAGAAAAATGACGTCACAGTGCATATCCGAGAAGAAAAATCTTACTAGTCTGCCGTTTCAGTATTTCCATTTTCTTGGAATACTGGATTCATCGGAGGACGGGTTTAGAAGAGAGAAGAGAAATTACTATTATGATAACAAATTAGATTTGAGCTCCTTCAATCATTATACCCCGGTGAGATGGAAAGAGAGAGAGAGGGAGAGGGAGAGAGAAAATATCTCCTCTACCGGGGTGAACGACAGATGTCGCTCCCTCTTCCGTATTCTTTCCCGTTTTGATTTCGCTGCGGAATTATTTTAAAAGTTTCTCGCCCTCAAATTGGATTTTAAAAAGAGAGCCTCAAACTCGCTCTGCCTGCTATCTTGGAAGAAATGAATACTACAGGAATATGGGCCATTTCTGATTTACTCTACCACTCTGTTAAGGAGCCAGATTTGGTAGGACGCATTTATGTTACGATTCTAAGATTTTTACATTAACCGTGTCATGAAAATTTATAAATAATTTTATTATTAATAAAATAGATCATTTGTGATCATAGTGACGGTAATCTACGACTGATTTTGCTTTGGCATTTCAAATAAATTGAAATCATTTAATCGTTAAGGTAAACACAAATTTACATTTTATTATTAATCTCTGAGGATCTAAGGCAAATATTTATAATGATAATTTAACTATATAATTAAAATAATGAAATATAATATTTGAAAACAAATCCAAGTATATATCTAATTATCAAGAAAATATTTAAAATAAAGTGCTTAAATTTAAATAACGCTGTCTTCTCATTTTTCTCGCTTTCTAGTTCGAACAACCATTCCGTTAGTTTTCCTCCTTTTGATGGTGTCTAACCTCGCGTCATGATTTTTCAGATTTTATAGCATCCGATATTTTGGCGATATTACAACCGCCATTGTCCATGGTAAACCAGAGCGCTGTTAGTTGTCCGCTGCTGCTCTGCTAATAGACGGCATACGCTACTGTCAATGCGTAGATTGTAGCGATGGGGAGTAAAGGAAAGAGAGGGGGTGGGGGGGGGGGGAGGGGAGAAAGTTGGCAAAGCTTCTTTTAATTTCCTATGTCGGTTGTCCTTATCAACTATCTAAAGATTGATAACGATACTTACAGCGTATTCCGGTACCTCCTTGTGTGAATACTCTGCGTTTGCTATGCGCAGATATTTGTCATTTGCGTTTCATAGCAAATACAGAAGTCCTTTACTCTTGGAGTTACTCTTGGCCCGTTACTATTGGATAAAACTATTGCGTTAAATCGTTTACAATTTAAAACGCCGCTTAAATTTGGCTGAATACGGAGTAGTACTTTTTGGACACTATACGATCACGTCGGGGTCACAAATATACCGTGAGGCATGGGGATGATTAGAATCTCTGTAACGCGCACAATTAGTTAGTTGTAGAGAAAACTAAAGTATGCCACGTTGTTAACAATATTCGGTCACCGAGGCGGGCAGCGCGACGCGGAAGGAAACACAGTGATATTGCTTGGTCGTTCGTTTATTTAGTACTGTGGCGCGAACGGCTCTTAGTTCGCACAAGTGTTTACAGCGTAATTATTCCGTGTGACTCCGAATCATTCTCTGCAGTGGTAACACTTACAGGCGGCAACAAATGAATTAAAATAATATGAAAATGACTTACAATATTGTGACGTAGTCTCTTCATTACAATATTTTGACGTAGTTTATTCATTTTCGAAGCAATTCGACTTCCTGAACTCGGTATATCGTTTTGGGGATGGATTCACAAACACTTAGGAATTATGTCACTGTCAATACATATTTTCATGAAAGACGACACGATTCATGCGCGATTCGAGCGGAACGACGCAAAACGTGATTCATTGTGATTTGTGGTGTGTGCACGGCTAAATTACACATCTTTCGCACTAACATCGTACCCCGACCCTCTCTCCGCTACAATCTATGCAAAAACTGATAGCACTTTGGTCTAACCTGGGCAACGGCGGTTGTAGCATCGCCGAAACGTCGGATGCTTAAAAATTCGCCTGGTAAAATCCGATTTTGTTTCATTTATATTTCAGTATTCCAAACAAATAAAAACTTTAGCCAGCAAAAGTAGTATACAGGCTGAAAAAGAAGAAATAAAATAAAATTTTGTAAATGGTTAACATATTGAGTTGTCAACCACAACGGGCGAACCCGTCACCGCAGGACGTTTTAACGATTGTTCCTTCTATCGACCGTGCAGTGAGCGTAGAAGACTTGGGACATAACAATCCGACGTCTAGCTACGCCACAACCCGTTAGAGTCCAACGCCTTACCGCGAGTAGCCAGGTATGTTACCTGGCGGGCGGCACTCGCGCCCTAACTACCAATTGTGACCAGATTTCTCCGGTCTCTCGATTGGTTCCGAGTTCGAGGTCGCTTGCGCGGTCCTCTCCCTTACGAAGCGGTGAAACGGAGTGTACCGAATCTATCGCAGACCAAGGCGTCCTTTGCCCGACTCTGAACCGGGATCGGATGGCCAATGGTCATTTCAAGAGCAGTCGCCGTAAGGTAGACAACTACCCCCGCTCTATAGGAAACAATACAGTTCCCAGACTCCCCCGATTGTTAGTCGGAGAGCACAATCGATTGGCTTGCGCCGCTCGGTGCGCAGACCGTCCAGGAGCGCCAGAGGATTGATTCCCAGGGGAGACTGGTTGACCCAGTGTCCTACCCAGGCTCCGCACCCCATGCGTGGTGGCCATCGGATGGGTGTTGACCCGTGAGTGTGACCGACCCTGAAACAGAATGGGTCTTCGTGGCCAACTCAGCAAGGGCCCATTAGCTCCCGTAAATGGTTAACAGCTAGATATTTCGTTCACGGAAATTACACCTACATACAATTTTTATATTGGGTCCTTATCTATGTAATTGCTATTTTTCACACTGGCCAATTTGAGCTTAGATAATTTATGTTTGAGTTTGAATGCAAAAATTAAATAAATTTTAATTCAAGGCTATGTTATTCTTTTTTAAAAATCAGCTGTTTATTTGTCTTTCCGTCGTTTGTTTTCGCTCAAATATTTTCGTTTGTGCAACCATGGTAAAGTTGAAAATTTGCATTATTTTCATATACGACATCCTGTAGCGGTGTTTTCTATTACAGCTTCTTGCAGTGTTGATATACAGTGAGTGTAAATAAACTGTTAAGAGCAGCAGACAATGAGGGAGGAGTTCGTGATTAAATAACCGAGCCTGGTCAATCGCTCATCGCCACTGCTTCTGCATGACAACGTATAACCACAGATTTCACTGCAAACAGTTGCAAAGTTGCAAGAGTTGCGGCTGAAGAATCTTGGTCACCCACTATACTGGCCAGACCTTGCTCTAATAGGGTTGTGTTTCAGAATTAAGATACATATTCACAAGGGATAGAATCAACTATGAAAGTAAGTGAAAAACGCATTCAAAGCTTTCATTGCTTCCTGTCCACGAGAGTGTTATATCATAGGAATTAAGCAAATCCCATTAAAATTACAAATCTTCCTAAATAATAGGAGTCAATATCCAGTGGCGTAGCGTGCCTTGGCGGGGCCCCGTATTAAAATTTGTTTGGGGGCCCTTAGGAAGGGTAAAGATTTCTCACAAAAGAAAAAAATGTTTGCATAAAATTAAAAGAAATATTTATTCATCATAATTATCTATCTGTCAATTTTTCCAAAAAATTTCCAAACAATTTAAATTAAATATACAATCTCCTTGCCTTTTTTTTAAAAACTGATTTATGAAATCATTTATAGCTGATGATGACTTTAGTTTTTATAAAGTTTCTGCCTCTATGGATAATAGTGACAGGTCTGACAGGCGTTCATGTCCCATCGAAGTTCTTAGGTATTTTTTATCAGTTTTAATTTTGAAAAACTTCTTTCAGCAGTTGCAGCTGTAACTGGAAGGGTCAAGAATAAAAAGCATGCTGTTATTACCTCCGGAAAACTGGATGCAAGACTATTGAATTTCATCAGCAATAATTCAATGAGATCCTTAATGGAATGAATTTTTTGAATGTCAGATTTTAAGCATGTTTTTAGAGCCTTTAATTGGTCATAAAGAATAACTGTGATGTCTTTACTGTATTTAGCTGACAGTTTTCCGGAAGCGTTTAATATCTCTTAGTTTGAAGAAGACAGGAGTTTCACCGGTTGTAATATTTCGAACATACTACTCAGGTCGCCAGGTCAGGTCAGGTGAGGTTGGGGGCTAACGTGGCCCAGGGGCCCCTTATAATTGATACGGCAGATACGGCGGTAGTTACGCCCCTGTCAAAATTTCTATTAATTAAATATATATTTTTCTTGCAACGTTTTTGGCCTTATAATAGAACAGGAACTTCATGGGTAAGGTCCCAATATTAAATCCTTAACGAAAGAGTAATAACATGCTCCAACAGTTGCCTAACTTTTTCGATCTCCGAAACGGCCGCAAAATTTACAAGTGTCATTATCATAAATACTGCACGGATATAAGGTATTTCGAAACTATTTCGTTAGTTTTTTTTCGAGTTATGGCGGTCGGCAGGGCGCGCCTCTTTTTCGCGCGCCGCGACGCCCGGTAGGCAGGTTTTAATACGGCGAACCTTTCCCGCCATAAATTCCACCTGCGCAGGGAAAAAACCGCCAATTCCCGAACGCTATCCGACTCAACTTATCATACATCTAGGTTGCCAGATAAGTAGTCGACTTCATGATTTATTCCGCTCCGCCGCCGGAGTTATTCCGAGCGGGACGGAGCGATGGCTTTTGGCGAAAGTGCGAGCGGTGCGGTTGATTTCGGGGCCAGAATACACGTTTCTGAATCGGTGGCATCGGAAATGTGGCGTTGGATGATTGTTTAGTGCAGTCGGTCGCGAATATAGACACACTAGAATAGATAACGCGACCAACCTGAGAAATCGATGGAAGAATAGATATAGAAAGCTGCATTTGGCCCCCTCTGTCCTTGTTTAGTGAGCTATTAGGGAGCTAATGGGCCCATGATGAGGTGGCCACAATGACCCATGTGTTCAGGGTCGGTCACACTCACGGGTCAACACCCATCCGATGGCCTCCACGCATGGGGTGCGAGCCTGGGTAGGACACTGGGTCAACCAGTCTCCCCTGGGAATCAATCCTCTGGCGCTCCTGGACGGTCTGCGCACCGAGCGGCGCAAGCCAATCGATTGTGCTCTCCGACTAACAATCGGGGGAGTCTGGGAACTGTATTGTTTCCTATAGAGCGGGGGTAGTTGTCTACCTTACGGCGACTGCTCTTGAAATGACCATTGGCCATCCGATCCCGGTTCAGAGTCGGGCAAAGGACGCCTTGGTTCGCGATAGATTCGGTGCACTCCGTTTCACCGCTTCGTAAGGGAGAGGACCGCGCAAGCGACCTCGAACTCGGAACCAATCGAGAGACCGGAGAAATCTGGTCACAATTGGAAGTGAGGGCGCGAGTATCTCGAGCCCGCCGGGTTTATTCCTGGCTCACTCGCGGTAAGGCGTTGGACTCTCACGGGTTGTGACGTAGCTGGACGTAGGATTGTACTGTCCAAAGTCTTCTACGTTCACTGCAGGGCGACAGAACGACTAATCGTTAAAACGTCCTGTGGTGACGGGCTCGCCCGTTGTAGTCGACACCGCAAGATGTCCTTGTTTAGTAGCGCATGAGCGGGACACACTTACATACATACATCTTAGATTATACTCAATTAAAGAATGATAAACGCGTATGCTCGACTAGACAAATATAGACGGGGCCCATAAGCAGCTTTCTTTTTCTATTCCAGTAGGATGCATTTAAGAAATGCATAAAAAGAAACTTAACCATACACGCTCTCTATGATTTTAATGAATTTGACGAGGCCGTCTTAATTTTTAAAAGATATGTTACCATTTACAAAATCTATTTTGTTTTGTATTTTGGTACTGTAGAGTTGATTTTATTGCAAAAGCTATTGTTTATTAACTGATTATTTTAACGTTTTGAAATGACTATTTTTAAAAACTTATTGTTAGATTATTTGAAAAATATTGTTTATATTTTTTTTTGTTATTTGAGTCTAATATTTAAAATGTAGAATATTAAAATAATAATATATTTTGTTTCAAAACTCGTTTATTATTATTTTACTTCGAGATAGGATACCATATAGGTGTGTTTAGATCATCATTTAAAGTGCGACGCCATACTTTTATACTACGAACGCCGCCATATTGAACATAAGAGTATATAACATAATCTATTTTTGTTAATATAAATGGAATCTACGCGTTGCGTTTCGTTGTAAAATACTAGCTGCCAACTCTAGAATGGAAATAAGCAATCCAATATGCTACCTATATAATTAATGCTACTGGCAATAGTCTCACCTATTTATACTTGGACTACAAAATAGCTTTTAGTAACAACAACTTGGCTTTCAGTCGTAATCACGCTTTTAGCGGGGATACTCATTAGCCGGTAACGAGTATGGCGACTGCCCCAAATCCGTAGACAGCGGACGCTGCGGATTACCAAACCAAATCGCATACCGTACTAATACCGTACCGAGCAGCATCGTTATCAATTGTTATAAATATTACATTGGTAGCTATTTGTAAATAAAGAGTTATTATAAAAATAAATTAGAAAGCACCTCCCCAGCACCAAACTTATTCAAAATAATTTCACTATATCGAGTAAGGATACTTTCTATTGCTGCTAAAAATATCTTTATATTTATCTTTTTTTAGTTCACATTAAGCGTGATTAAAGCGTGATTTCAAAATTTTTTAAACTGTTTTTTTATTTATTTCATTTTTAATTTTTATATTGTTAGGTAGTTTATTGTTACATGTCATTTCAGTGTTTTTTGGATCAATCTAAAATAGTTCCAATGACTTACAGGATAGTATTAAATTATGCTTACGTCTGGTAAAAATATTTGTATTAGGTGGGGCTACAGCACTGACGTTTTACTGTTACAAGTTTTAATTTACCTTGCAATATTTGTTAGTTTAGGTCAAATCTTGCAAGCTGAATTAGATCTAATTTCTCTTATCCTATGAAGTTAAAATTTTATGTCTTGGTTCAGTTACGATGATAATGCATTTTTATCGTGAGTATGATCTGATTCTACACCCAGGATCGACTCCCGACGAGGATACGCTACTTCGGTAAAAGCACAGACGCACAATTTTGTATTCGAATTCAATTATGATAGCTCATTCTAGGTTTAACCGCGACAGGGCTCCTGCAAACAGGGTTGGCTTCCAACGAGGGGACACCTCAGCGGTCAACAGCACAAAAACGAAATTTTGTATACGCATTCAATTATAATAGCCCGTTCCAAGTTTCACCGCGACGGGGCTCCTTCAACCAGGGTTGGCTTCCAACGAGGGGGCTGTTCAACAGTCTACAGCACAGAAACGAAATTATGTATACGCAATGAATTTTGAGAGCCCATTCTCAGTTCCACCGCGATAGGGCTGCTGCACCCAGGGTTGGCTTTCAACAAAGGGACTCCTCAAGGGTCAAAAGCACAAACACGAAATTCTGTATAGCATTCAATTATGATAACCTGTTTTAAGTTCTACTATGACATATATGTTGCACCTAGGGTTGGCTTGGGGCAAAACATTTTAATAAAAGCTTTTTTTTTAAAATGTGTTTGTAGGTAAATATCACTTAGCAACGATGCAAAGAATATTAAAAGGCAATGTATAATTCTCAGTTTAAAAGGCAATTTTGTGTTCACACAGTAATGACTATAATATAATGCGAAGAATCATTTAATTCGCGTCTTCCACGCGTCTTTCACGCGGTTTACGAGTATAAAAAGAGCCTAATGTGATTAATTAATTCACTCAATCACTCCTGTCATAACGTCTCTACTGGTACAACATCAAGACAACTCGGATAAGGACTCTGGTCGTCATACATACATCGCATCGGTTATTATCAGTTAAGACGGCTAGACATACGTACATGTTTTTACTATTTACTTATTTCATAGATGTTATGGTCGACCTTGCGGATGGCATGGTGCTGAGAGTGGTACGACCATGTCGGAATTCCAGCGGCATACTCGTATTGTTGTTTATCTACGAGCAACACCACATCAAAGAAAAATAAAGTTAGATATTGCTCCTGAAATAAACCTATCCGAATGTTGTGATAAATTATGGAACGAACTTTTCCCTGCGTCGGTTTATTTTGCTTTATCGACACATCATCTTCTAATTGCCATTGTTGCCTAACTATATAAGTAGTTCTGAGATAAACGCGTTTTTTTTGGTTTTTTTAAAGTTTCAAATCGTTCACCCTTTTTGATTTGTGGAAACTAATAAGTAGACCTAAATACTAACCTTAACTCAGATAAGTGAAGATATCGAGTTTCTTGCAATATGATAGCAGACAGTGCTGCAAACTTTCAGGTAGATAAGTCTATATATCGATTTTTAGTATTATACCTGAAGCTGATTTTCAACTTATCAACCACCGGTAACTCCTAAGGGCGGGGAAATTCAGTTATCTGGTTTTAAGGGAATAATAAGTTGATATTTTTACATCTTTTTGGCATACTTATATCAAAAATTCCAATTGTAAGGCGACGATTTAATACCATATTTACAAAATTCCACAAACCCATTAAAACCTTAATCACCTGCACTAGAGTTTTATTTCAAAACATCTCTAAATTAAAGTAGCCTAATTAAATACCTCTTCGCATCAAATTAGCTTCAGCTTATTCAAGTTACAAGAGGCCATTAATGAACGCGCGGAAAATGTTTGCTCGCAGCACACTCGCAATGAATTTAACGAAGATTTCGTACCAACTCTTAATGATCCCCGTGTATAGAAGCAATTAACTATACATATTTATAATAAGCAAAAAGTTATAATTATGAAACTTTATCAATTTACATAATTCAAAGCGGTGAAATAACGGGAAGATATCAGATTTCGAGATTCATGATATTTCGCGGTAAAAAAGGCACAGAAAACTCACACAAAAGAGGGAAACTATAACAAATTACAGATGCACGAAAAAAAGCCTTCTTGAAATTATTATTTCAGGAAGTGATCCCTGAATAAAACATCGAATTCCGCTGGTTATTGCAAAAGTTTTACAGCAGAAAGCTCGGAACTTAAAATTACTGCAATTATAATCCGACTGGGAAAGATTTTATTACTTTCCTAATTAAAACGAAAATTAAATAAGAAAGGTTATATAGTTGATATAAAGTAGTTAGCGAGGTTTTTCTGATGGAGAATTCTGTAGAGGTATTCTTCTGTAATTGAAAATTGCCACAGAATTGATAAAACGGAATGCATTTGAATACATTAGTAAGTGGATGAAATATGTAGGTCAATTGACTGGATTTTTATTCCACTACTCGTATAAAAAAATAGTGAATTGTTATCCCGATTCGCATGAGCGGAAATACAATGAATTCATTATGAAATATCATGAAGCCGAGCAAATGTATTTAAATTTTATTATGTCGTCATTTAGCTTATGCTTTTAGAGAATTGAGGTACGTTGATAGTGCTACAATGAAATTAGTGTATCATTTACTGCTTTAATCTGTGGCGGTATATGGAATTATTGGGAGGGGGCGCGCAAAAACACTTTTAAATGGAATGTTAGAGAAAAAGTCCGTATAAGATTTGAAGAACCAAGAGCGAACAACAACTATGAAGAACGTTAAAGTACCTCATTCAAAGAATCTTTAATACTATTGTATCTGAGGAAGACTCTGTAAGCGTGAGCAAACAGATGTTTAAAAAGAGATTAAAAAGCTACCTGTTGGACGTTTATAATGAAATTAGTGGTCATAAGTAAATTTGTTATACGTTTCTATAATTTAAGCTT
This sequence comes from Micropterix aruncella, assembly GCA_944548615.1. Lineage (NCBI taxonomy): Eukaryota > Metazoa > Arthropoda > Insecta > Lepidoptera > Micropterigidae > Micropterix > Micropterix aruncella. The sequence goes on from OX155951.1 coordinate 4,578,294, forward strand.
TTAGAAATACTGGCCTAATTTAAGCCTGTAGTAAGACCAGTATTAATACTGCCGTGCATTGTTTTTATATTATTAATGTCTTTTTGTATCACAAAATTAGAAGTGTAAGTCTAGAAAAATAAGACTTTGTCTCGCCAACAAACTGTATACCAGTTTTGCAAGATTTTAATATTAAAAAAAATGTATTTTTTTCTCTGAATAAAAAATTAAAAGAAATCTGTTTGTCTCCCAAAAATGCATCATGAATGTTGCATCCTAGGGAGCTTACCTTACGGACGAACTATTTCAAGACTGTGAGATCCTCTTTATCAGACAGCTATACTTGAAAATCGCACTATGATATTTTCACTAACACAGAGCCAATATTCAGAGGAGTAAGAGGAAGTCCTCTAACGTCGGACGGCACATAGCGTCGGACACTAATAGCATCTCGACAAAACGCGGCGATCGATAAAAGGACGTTGCAAAAGGAAAAGCGTACGCTTCGCTGCACCCTTTTTACCCGTCTTTGTATCGATCACTCCGGGAATTGTCGAGATACTATTAGTGTCCGACGTTAGGGGACTTCCCTGTGCACGTTACCCTGATGTTCCCCACATTTGACAAACGCCGTTATTATATATAGGTTCGCGAAACTATAACTTTTTTTCTGCCAATATAAAATACATACTGAAAAACGGTATAAACAGCTCATAAGGGGAAGGAATAAGTAAAGTAAAAAACCTATGCATAGTGGCGTTCGCCAAATATGGAGGACATATACCGTATATGTCCTCCATATTTGGCGTATATGATATACGTACATATACATATACACTGTTTGATCGCTACCGCAACGAAGTAATTCATATCGCTTTTCAGCGCAATTTCATTAGCGTGTAACTGTATAAATCCATACATTTAAACTTGTAAAATACACATTTTTATCTTCACACGAGAGCGTCATGAGAGTTGTTATAAAAGGTGCTAAAGCAAATGTTGGAAGACTGCCAGATTTTTAACACCATGAATATTTTCCTGGAGCGAATTTGCAGGCAGAGGATCGCTCCTATCATAAAATATGTTGCGGAAAAATTGCATGTTAGCCAATAATCGTCATAATAATCTAACATATAAATTCGCCGTGTAAAAAGTATTAACATACATTTGTGTACAATAAAGTAGTATTCAGATTTTCACTATTACAAGGCTGCTTACATTTAAATATTAATAGCCTCTCATTAATTGTTTGCAACATAACGCCATGGGAATAATAATACAATTTTAATCATTCCCATTATACATTAACATGAACTAGTTTTCGACGCAGTTTATTTCATTCTTTACTAAACCCTAATGTTCTTTATTTAGCCGAGTAACCACAGCCAATATTCAAAGCTAAAAGACCTTTAATGCCACTCTAATGGGTCTCTAGTGGAGTGTTTGCCGACCGCAATCAGACTGCAGTATTGCCCGCTACCAACATCGAAATTGAGGGTATCCTCAAGGGGCCATCCTCTCTCTGTTTTCCCTATTCTTCTGAAGGCTAATACGCCCGGAATGAGATACTTTTAATCATCGTTTGCAGTCTTTATGATTCATTTAGAAAAACCGGACAACAATGTTAGTATACTTAGAGTGGACTTAGTTCAATGAAGCTCTCTGAAAATGTGCTACTAGTTCTACTTGTATCTGTTGTCGCAGACAGTGGGCCCGATTGCGTTTCTTTGTGAGCTTAAACTAAAATTAGTCCAAGCTAACGAGACAGAGCAATACGTTAGAGCGGAATATGAAACGAACGATCGTCGATAAATACTACCTGCCGAACTTATACTCGTCCGAATAAATTCGAGCATATATCGTGCGTTGTAAGATTTGACCTTGGCGGGCAGTTTTAATGCGAAAAAGTAAAAACCGGTCATCTCACACGCCACTCTAGCGTATTGCACCGTCTCGTTCACATGGACTAATTTCCGATTTTAGTTCACGAGGAAACGCAATCGAGCCCAATATCCCTGTAAGTCTATTAAGTGAGTAAGTCTATTAATAATAAGTAAATCTATTAAGAATTTAGGAAGTGGCGCTATTTTTGGGTGCAAAGGCTGGCTTCCGAAAGGTTAAGTAATGAATAATAATGATCAACTGAAATAATGATTTATACAGGAAAGCTGAGTAAAAATGTATACAATAAATATGATAACGGTAAAACGTAAATATTTTATTAGGCTAAATTAGCATTGGCCTAATTATATAGAAGGAAGTAAGTGCATATATATATAGAAATAAGTAAATAAGGAAGTAAGTAGGTACAAGTAGCTACATTATAGTACGCGTCAATGAAACTAGTTATTATAGCTATAATTTATTAAAAAATATATATTTACCCAATTTAAGTCACTAGCCTTAGTAAGAAACTGTGATATATAATTTGATTTTTTATGAATACAGAAATGATTTAAAAAATAAAAATACATTTATTTGATTTAACATAATATATAGGATATCCACCCTTAATGTGACATTTTTTTGTGAAATTAGGAACTAGTCTAATTTAGGAACATCTACATGATCTTTCATAATCATGGTCGGTTACAGGATGTCCTCTCGGTGACGACGAAGCAACTGTTAGCACAGACTCTATTTATATTTTATACCGAATATTAGACTATACGAATACCACATCTCAAAGGTTTCAAGTTTCTTGCTGGTTTTTTCTTTGGTGGCCCAAGCTTCGCAGCCGTCCAAAACTACTTGCCAGATGTAACACTGAAGCAATCTAATTCGTAGATTATTTTGAAGTCTCGATCGCAAAATAAGTTACCGATGTTAGTACCACCTCAACACAGGTTCATACCTAGTGAGGTGGTAAACCGATATGTCAAAAGATGAATTTCCTTTCTTAGCTGGGTATAATATGTACACTTATTATAAAATGCTTTTGTGTTTGGATAAGGATTTTCTTTTTGTAAATTGTAACTTGAATTATGGAAATATATATATAAATAAATAAAATAAATAACAAAATAACTACCTCATTTTGTTGAAGAAAGTACGGGCAATCTCTATACGGGTCTTTACTTCCTGGTCGGACTGCCATGTTTCATTTACCCATGTGCCTAGGTACTTGTATTTTGACACTTTCTCCAAATTAGTCCCTGCCAATTAGTCCCTGATTGCCGCGTTCAATTCCTCATTCTAATTAAATAAATGTCAAATGTAAAAATGTCAATGTAAATGTAAAATGTCAAATTAAATTAATAAAATTGTCATGAAAATTGTCAGCCATCTGATTATAATTCGTTGATATTATTCAATTCTCTCTCAATTAGGTATCCTTTAATTTTGATTTAAACTGGGCTAGTTTCCCGTTTCTACATATAATTTTATTATTTTCGGACAGTTTATTGTAGCACACCATTCCAGCGTAATTTGGATCCCTTATGAATAATTCCAACGACGGACAGGGTAGTACTAAATTGAGCCTACCTCTGGTAATATGACAGTGAATTTGCTTTTGGGTCTTCAACTTTCCTATATTTTTAAGTATTAATGCATTCAAAGGTATTCATTGGTCCCAAATTATACAATGGCATAGAGGAAAATGGAAACACTTAAAGAACAATCAAGAGTTTAAAGACAATATTAATTAATGGTTATTTGAATTAGGAAGGTTTAAATCTGAAAACTTGGTTTGTAAAGCGTATGTATAACGGTTAATTTAAAAATAATATTGTATATTTATATAAATTATTATGTATATTTTAATAGTATATCATATCATATTTTTATTTATATTAGTTCATATTTTTTAGCAGTGATTTTATAATTGTATTTATATATTTTATTAAATTATAAATATGTTTATACCATATATCATTTATTATTTATTGATATCGTATTTCCGTATAGGTGTATTTGCCATATTGTATTACCCACAATGTATTATTCGTACAAATTTAGTGTTTTGATTTGTATTATAATGTTATTTATTTATAATTTTATATTATTCATTCTTAAAATAATAATAAAAAAAATTAATTAAGTACATTCATTTATTATAAAAATAAAAAGATTTTACACGGTAATTAGGCTGATTGTTACATAAGTTGTATTACTTATTTTAATTACTCTGACCCGCCTAGATACGGGACAGTTTAGTCCTAGTTAGGTGGGCAATGAGCATTAGCTGCATTTCGGTGTTCAATTTTTCCGAGTTACTTGTAACATTGATAACAATGGGGCTAAATGTACAAAAATTAAATGAATAAAGTAATAAACCTTAAAAAAATATATACCACCACATGATTCAGTACGGCTAAGTACGGTTTTACATTTCAGTACGGTTATACATTTCGACTGTTATGAAGAAAGTTGATTTGAAAATGATAGATCTAGAATACAGAATTACTATTTAAGTACCTACGGATAATATGCTATTCCGCTACCTTACATACACTAAGTCTCAACTTCTCAAAGTGTTATGTATCCTCGGCGTTATGATGTAATATGAAAGTAAATTTTCTTCTTAAAATCTAGTCGCAGATGTTTCGCTAAGAGGGGTGAGTGGTTGTCGTCGACGTAAAATATTACTGACATTTTTAGGGTCGAGCGAGAAAAATTAATCTTGCCAATCGTTTACGTTTGACGAAATTGACATTGGCAACATCATTACAATTTTATGTTAGCATTTCGATATGGGTTTATGCGGCTTGATAGGGTATTTTATATTGATGAGTGAATTGATTGATGTAATAATATTTCTAATTCTCAATTTTACGTAAATTCATGATTGAAATTAAACTCACTAAAATTATTATATTTATATACGCATAGATCATAGAACAGCTTAGAAACGAGATGTAGTGATACACAAATTTGTTAAATCCTGAAAATGAGGATGGTTTCAAAGTTATGAAGTGAGTGATGGAACACTATAATTTAAAAGTTAATTTTACGCGTATAGGGCTATACAGGGTTACTTTTTACAATTTATGCACTAAAAGTGAAATTATATGCAGTAAAAGGGAAAAGCCTTTTGTTTTAAACGCTTGAGACGATAAATTTACTTATTTTGATAATAATGCATAATTGTTGATAATATGACCAATAAACATAACCTAACGATTTAAATTATTTTTTTAATTTGAAAAACTACTTTTTGTGACTTAAATATAAAAGTTAGACCTATGCTGTCGCTGACTTTTTTGTAGGCATTATGAAGCTCTACAACTTTTCTCTAAAACTCAATCATATATCTCTCATAGCGCATAGTTAGAAACGTTGTCATTGTCATCTCATAGGCAGCGTTAGTTAGAAACGTTTTCGTTGGACCTTTTTTTCCGACTTACATTGGAAATCCGACTACCACGAAAAAGTCTTTTCATTTTTCGGATTAATATATAGTCTATGACACTTACAAATAACGTGGATTTTAATTGGTAAAAGAATTTTCAAAATCGGTTCAGTAGATCCAGAGATTATTTCCTACAACATCACAAACTTTACCCCTTTATAATATTTGTATAGATAATAATATTTCTTAATTGTGAACTATAAGTAGGTCGTACAAAATAGATAGTTATTATTTTATGTGATATACATTTTACCTATAAGGCGTACATTATTTATTTTACCATTATTGAATATATTTTCATTTTGCAAAGTTGAAGGAAAACAAATCTGAGAAGTATTAACATTTAGACATATTACCAGAAATAACAATTAGAACTATTATGTAATAATTATTATTATTATAGTAAATATCCATTACTTTATATTAAGTAAAATGTTAGTTTGTGTTTAAATTAAAAAGTTATCGTGGAATTATTAGGATATCAACGGTTTGTCTAGAATGAAATATAAATGTTTGGAGTTTAAAATTACTGAGAATTACAATAAGAATATGTTATAATAATTATTTGTCATTGTCATCGTTTAAAAAGTCATTCACACAGTAATAATATTTATTTTTGATCCAGTGCTATAATGTCTGTTTGTATCCTGTTGTTGCTTTGATTCGATGTTTTGTGGAATGCGTTAAAATATTTAACACAATTTAGTGCTGATGTAATATTTGTTACAATGGGTAAATAAAGAAATATTTTTTTTGTAATTCCATTCCACCGCTCAGACACTGCATCCAAAAATCTATAAAGATGCTTTTATATATGATGACTACAGGAATATGATTTTTTAGTTAAAGAAGAACATATTTGTAAAGTAATATAAAAGAAGTAAGATATTTGCCGAAATCATAAGAAATGTGGAAATGATTAAAACGAATAAAGCGATTTAAAAAGACGTCTGAATCTAAGATGTATTTCATGGGCAAAAATATGAGGCAGAACATCTCATCACTGAGCATTTTTAAGTATAATGAATAGCATATTTTTGCTCCCAAATAGCTACAAAGATATGCTTAAAACATTGCCTGATATCCTGCTATTCTATAGAGCGGCGATTATTTTAAACAAATCGAAAAATCGGTTTACGTCAAACAACCGCGAGAGTCTGCAATTTTATACGGCTATTCAAGCTCCAATATCAAACGGCTATAAAATCAATGTGAAGGAGCTCTCTACAGGATGTGTATTATTGGTATTGTTGAGGTCTTGGTAATAACTTGGCAACAAGGAGCGCAACTTAATAAAAGCCGATCTTGCATTTAATTTTTCATATGAATAGAATACAAGAATGTAAAAATCGAATCGCATCTGATTCGCTGAATCGACTCATTGGGATTATAAAAATATCGTATCGTCGCAATAGACGAGTTCGTCGAAATACAATTTAATGCCGGCTTTATGTTGGTCTGAATGGGCGCATCGAGCGCAGCAAGCGCGGGCTAAACGCGGTCACGAAATCGCATTTTGTCAAGTCAGTAGCCCGCATTGTAATGGCCGCCACCACTTATCCCATTGGCTGGCTCGAGTGAGAACCGCTCAAGTACCGCTTCTTGATAACTCGGCGATTTCCGTTTCCCCCTGTTTGTATGCTATGCAGCGCACTGGAAATTGAGCACTGGATAGGCAGACAATGGGACCGAATTCGGGTGAGCATATATTCAAGCTCGGTGCATTGCCTGCACACGATTAGCAGCAGTCAATAAATGCAACCAACGGTAGGGCCGGTTTCTCCAACCTCGTTTTTTTTTGTAATTTGAAAAATACAGTTCGTTTCATTAGCGACGTTTGTGCAAAGGAAAATGCGTGTTTATTTCAAGAAGGACGTTGACCTAATTGGAAGGGATAGTCGAAAAGCACAGATAGTGCATTAGAAGCATTAGATACGTTCGATTCAATCGTTTACGCGAATATACTGAACGGCGAAATATCAATGTTATATCGGCCCATCGATTCTATTCTATAAGTCCAATATTTTTAGGTTTCAAATATGACTTGCGGGCCTCCTGCTAGACCGATATCAAAGACAATCTCAAAAAGGTTGTGTTTGCCATGACCAAGTGCCTGCATTCAGCTCAAGCAGATTTTGATTTGATTTTTTTTCTTTATTTTGTATATTATACCTATATTTTCATCCATGCGATTCATTGTTAGCCATCAAAAATATAATTTAATTTGATTTAGATATTATAGGCAAACCAGTGAAATAATGACATTTTAAAAAAAGAAGTTACAAAATTAGCAGATAAATAAATTTGTTAATCTGTTATAATAGCAGGTAATTGTGAGAGACATAATTTTACGCATTATCACCATAAATGTACCACCACAATTTCGGACAATAAATATATTTCTATTTCTATTTCTACTAAGAGCGCCTGAGCGGTGCCGCTGCGGCGTCCTACATACAATTATCCACGGTATGTCACACTGTGCGTTCCGGCGTCGCACAGCACGCAAACCGGTAATATGCGCCGGAGCGGCACCGCTCAGTTGTTAAGTGCGGTCGAAGGAGGGTACATGCTCGCCTGTTTCATTTGTTTTCACGTATTCTTGTTAATTTTTAATCGAAGTGTTTAAAATAATTACCAACGAAGAAGATATTGGCATTGACTACCTCATTTCACTAGTTATACGTACAATTAACTACAACACTATAAGCTCAATGCTGCGTCGTTGTAACGTTGCGGCGCTGCTCCGTGCACTGTACTTGTGTACGCCCATATGGCAAAATATTTGCGGTGCGGCGCCGAGATTTTTCTAAAAACTTCCCTCTTAAGGATATTTTTGGACCGACGACCAACGAGACAAGTTTTAGAAAATAGCTTAATAATACCCAGGATGAAAACATCATTTGGACAAAGACATTACTCTTTCATTGCGCCGAGATTTTACAATCTGATCAATATGGAAATAAAAATGAATTTTACATTTAGGGAATTCAAAAATAAATTAAAGAAATGATTATCGAATCATAACAAACTAACCATACATCAAATGTTTAAACATGTATGTTGAGTATATTTTAACATTGAACTAACTACCAAAAATTATTTGACTTTCAAGATGAATTATACTTTTTTGACTAGGTATTTTTATATTTAATACTAATCACTGTTTTTAATATTAATCACTGTTTCTTTCTTTTCTCACATATAACTTTATTTATATTATATAAGTAATCGAATTTTATATTATATTTATTGCCGATTATATAATGGAATTGCATTTTATTTATTATATTACCTTTTATTTTTTTATTATTATTTTTTTAAATTTTATTCTGAAGACCACATTTTAGGGCAATATAGTGTTATTAGCTTTTTACTAAAACTTGTACATTTATAAGCAACCAAGCAATCAAGCAAACTTTATTGTAATATTGGAGTCCTTTCCACCCTAGAACGGGCTAGTCCCAGTTGGGTAACAGAAACAAATAAGCAAAAGGTTAAGGTTTTGCCATTCGGTTCCTGTTATTTTTGTAAGCTAATAAATGTTTTATAGTAATTAATTCCTAAATAAATAAAATAAATAAATTTTTAATTTATATTACCAGGATGTCACTACTTAAAAACTCAGCCGGTATATTAGAAGACTTTAACCAGGCCAAATATGTACAAAATCACTCCAGATAACAGGAAAGAAAGTGAGAATAGGGAACATCCGACAACCAGGTCGGCGTTCTCCTACCGCGGCGATATTAACTGATAGCTTCGGGAATTTGTTTGCGAGCGAATTCGAGCGGGCGGCAACAATTACGTATTGTTGTGTGTTTCCCCAGCGAGAAGTTTGAGCGGGCCGCTCGAGCGAGCGCTCGATTCAATGCGCCCGATGTTTTGTTCAGCACACCAAATGGCGTCTAGTTTCAGGCGAGCGATTTTCGCCTCCAAAGTTGCAACATTGATGTTAATTCTAGTAGAGAGTTATGAAGCGTCTAATAGATGGTGTTACGCAATACTCTGAAACGGGAACACACCCTAGCATTTATAGCACATATAGCATATTATATTGCTCAATTCCATAGTACAATTTGGTAGCTAGGATTTCACTATGAAACACAACGTGGAGATAGCACTCATAGTTCTAAAAATTAATTAACATTCTCTTATGGCAACGTTCGTGGTATAATAAAAGTATGGTGGCAACATTTAAATAGTGCTCTAAACACGCCTATATGGTATCGTTTTTCGATATAAAATAATAATAACGAATTTTTAAAACATATGTCTTATTACTTGTAACCGACTTCAAAACAAAAAGGAGGTTATCAATTCGGTTGTATTTTTTAAAAAATGTTTGTTACCTCAGAACTCCCTCATTTATGAACCGATTTGGAAAATTCTTTTTTTATTTAAAAGGATATACTTCTACATTGGTCCAACTTTTATTTAAATTTTGTTCTGTTGATGAAGTCTATGAGGAATTGAGGAAACTCCTCAAATATTATCATATGAAGTTGAAAATTTACGTGTTGGTTCAGTTCCGATGACAATGCATTTTTTATGGTAAGCATGACCTGATTCTACACCCAAGGTTCGCTCTCGGCGAGGGGACTCCTCAACGGTCAACAATATAGACACGAAATTTTGTATACGCACCCAGTTATGATAGCCCGAACCGTTTCACTATGACCTGGCTGCTGCACTCAGGGTTAGCTCCCGACGAAGGGACTCCTCAACGGTCAACAGCACAGACACGTCATTGTGTATACACATTCAATTATAATAGCCAATTCAAAGTTTTACAATAACATGGCTGCTGTACTTATAAAAAAAATGAGTTGGTTTTATTTTCGTAAAAATTTTTGATTATAATAAAATAAAACCCAAAGATTTTTATTTTTTATTGGCTATAAAGTTACAATACATAATAACTACGCGAAGACTATCACGGTTGTTTGACATTATAAAAAGGATAGAAACGAATTTACCGCGTGAAATTTGTAGCACCCGACTCTCAATCTACCCTGGACAATGGCGGCTGCAACGTCACCGAAACATCGGGTGCTACAAATTTCACGCGGTAAATTCGTTTCTATCTTATTTATAATAACTACGCATTTTAGTGTTTATATAGACTAATCTATGACATTCTATCTCTCCGTATTATTTCTGTGATTTAATGTATATATAAAAATTTGATAAATGGCACTAATAACTTAATGTTATTATTTTTATTATTGGTAAAATATTTGGGTTTTTATAATCAATTATTAGTATATAAAAAAAAACATTATCAGAGATGTAATACATGGTCAAATACATTGCTATTAGTTTCGTCGTCAATGCTATCAGCGCCACCTGCAATTTTCCAGCGCAGAAGTGTTACCAAAATGTACAATGAAATTAAGCAATATATTACTATTATACGAGTATAATCATTGCTCCTAGCCTTGCTAAAGCATTCGTGTAATGAATGTATCAAGACGCCTAGCATTTATTGAGACGTTAAAGCGGGTTGTAATTGTTTTATTGGTACTGATTTTGTCCGCAATTATTATTTATTTGAGTATATTTTATATAAACTCTGATTTGATGGCAAGACTTGTTGCAGTTTATTGACTGTTTATTGTATTAAAAAAATGGTGGCGCGTGACCGGACCCGGACAAAGCCTATATTAGGGTGTCGTATTGAATACAATGTAAATTTAAATTTCCCTATCGCCCAGCACAGATGGACGTGCCTATATTTTATTAATAATCCGCAGCAATTATTTCTCTAAATGGTTTTCGAATGCAAAATGGTAATATTAAAAGTTAAGAACGAGCATATATTTGATTGAAAGTTACATTAGGCAATGCCGTTAAATCTACCAAAAATCCGAATTTGGACAAGCTGCAATAGTTTGTTTTTTTATAAATCGAAAGGTGCTATAAAATGTTCCACTTATATTAGTTATTCGATATATTCGATTCGGTTAAGATGAATAAATGGAAAATATTTCTGGCGCTGTAATTCGTTACATATTAGTACTACAATAATGTTAGTAATGTTGATCTTCTCCAAGTTTAACATTTACAATCGCGAAGTAAAAATTCAGCTGTCACTTACGCCGGCGACATTTTCGCGCGTAAATTCGGCGCAAGTCAATGACCTTGAGTAAAACGACTATAACTTGTAAACCACTATACGGATCATAAAAAGAATAACTGTAAAATGATCGCATTGAAATTTGACATATGTATAAAACATTATAACCTTATCTCGTAAAATAATTAAGATAATAATGAATAAATATTACAAACATTTATTATTATAATAATAATAAATATTGGCTAACCAAAATTGATTAGCTCAAGTCTTAGCATTTGTAAGCGTCAAACCAAGAATGGTTAACTCAAGTAGGAGGGGTTAAACAAGGTTAACATACAAAATAAATGTTTGAAACACCCGACGTTTCGGTGATGTTGCAACCGCCGTTATCCAGGGTAGACATTTATCCAGTCTACCCTCGTCAACGGCGGTTGCAACATTGCCAAACATCGGGTGTAACTTCACGCGGTAAATTCGGGTTTATTTTATATGTAACGTCAAACAACCGCGATTATTGTTTATTTGAAAATAACGCGAATACTGTCAATTTGCTATATTTTGCCTAATGCTAGATAGCGCAGCGCGCCTAACGCTTGACAAACTTTTATTTATTAGTCAATGATTTCAAATTTTCCAAAAAAAAATATTCTTTTTTGTTTTTCAAAGATTATATGAAAAGTTGCTTATTTGCTCGTACTAATTAACCCACTTCAAGGATGTCACTAATTAAAAACTCACCCTGTATGAGTCAACATAATTAAACATAATAAATATTTTTATCCGCATGAATATTCGATAGATCTTACAAGATTTCAATAATTAGTGTGATAGAAAGTTGTGGCATCGCCTCCTAGGGCGATTTCCCGGCGAGCGGCTAAGCGTCTGGCTTGTTAAAACTACCGCAAGTGATTGTGTAACTTGTAATCTCGTATACGATCGCGGTCGGATAATGCAAAGTCGTTTACCTACGTATATAACTTAAGTTCGAGCGTCGCGCGCCGTAAGCCTCGGCTTACGGGGTCGCTGCGAAATGTGAAATAACGGGCCATCGCTGCGCTACGTCCCCCGGGCGTCGCGACGCCCGGGGTCGCGACGACCCCCGACGACGCCTCGCGTCAACCTTAGAAAGAACTAATCCTCGGAATAGACTTAACAGTCGGGATTAGCTAGGCGCAGTGAAACTCGCCTTTCTATGCGTTAATCTCTTATAGGGAGGAGGGCCTCGACCAGTAGACTTGATGAGTCGTTAACCCTACGTGGGTACTATAAGGGCACGTGTGATTTTGACGTTAAGGTTACGGCGGTGATGATGGGTCATCGACAGTGTACAGAGGAAAGTTTTCGAATTAAAGCTTTGGTTTCCTAGAAAAGCGGTGCCGTTATCTATCGGCCGTAATGTAGCGTTGGGTGACGTCACCAAAACGTTGTCTGTAAAAACCATCGGCGTAGGTTTAGAAAGTCGAAAAAACTCCGTAGTCGAAAAAAACAAAACAGTTCCACTTTAAAAATAATACATTGTCGATTAACTATTTCATATTATATTTTAATCCAATTATACCTATTTATATAGTTTAATAATTTTGAATTTAATAAATATATCCATTTATATCGGTCCATATCTGTCACCTGATACTTGATAAGAAATATGTTTTCGGTTGATTATGTTTTAAAAAAAAATGATAATATTATATTAATTAATTAAATTCACAAGTATATGTGCTCAGTAAGAAACCTTTTTAGGCTACTTAATTTATTGGTCAATTTAGTTATATAATAATCTATATATTTATTTATTTTACTTATCTATAAACTTAAATATCTTCTTTTTCTTTATTTAATATTAGTTCTTTATTTATATACACATTTATATATTTATAATAACCTTAATATTTATAAGAATTAATGAGCAATCGGAATGAATGAGAAAAAAAAAAAAAAAAGAAAGAAAGTGAAGTCACTATGATTAAAGTGAAGTCTTAAATACTATCACCCCAGAACAGATATACAATCTAGTAGGGGGATAAAATCCACACAAATGCAATCTTATTTGCTTCGCAAAAATCAATTGTATTGTTTTGGATAATTTTATAAAATAAAAAAAAATAAAAATATTATAAATGTATACTATTTAATTTCTTTTAATATAATTATTCCTTCGGCTGCTATTATAAAATGTAAGTATGTATCTAACTTTTTAGTTTAATTTAGTAACTGTATAACTTTTATTATTTATAAAGTGTTAGTAGTACGTTGTTAGAAAACCGCTTGCTGCGAACCCCTGAAGTCGTTAATCACTAGTCAATCAGTTTCAGTTGCGTTCAATACAAAACTATCTGCCTACCTGCATTATGGATAGCAATATTTACAGTGAAACGAGCGGAACTCGTATGAATACGATGCGACAATCACCTCTATATTGCAAAAGAAGGGATTCGTGCTTGCAGATTATATTCTGCGGTTAAAAAATAGAAAAATAACAAATTAATAAAATTAAAATAATAAAATATAAATAATAATAATTGGTTATAAAATCCATCAGTTATTTTCCTGTGAGTTTCTCCCACTGCTGAAGGGTGGTTTTTGTGGACTGTAAATGTTATTTACCTTCGCGTTCTCTCGTTCTTCCTGGCCGCCGAGTAGTCTCCCGTATCTGGTTCACACTCTATTAGATGATCACACAGTGAAAGAGTTTATTTCAAAGGAACGTTTATTGTCACTCAATTTACTCGTGAGTTACAGTATACACTTAAATTATGCGCGCGAGTACGTGACCAGCCAAGGAGCTGCCGTATGTACGCTATTATCGTTCATTCTCGACCTCGGTATTTTTGTGACTGTTCGATTTTCCAAAATCGTTCACTTGCCTCGCTAAAGCCCCGCCACTCTAACCCGTGATTGGTTAAAGGGCAATGACGGCGGTAAGAGGCCGGCCCACTGAGGGTTAAGGGGTGTGGCTTAGCGAGAGTATATATTATTCAATCAGGCTTACATTTTTAACTTAATTTAATCTCACCTCCATTGAAGGTAATTTTCTATAATATGTATTACTACTACATTATCATTAGGTTTAAACACCTTTGACCGCTTGAAACGTCGGCTTATTGGTTGAGTAAAGAAACATATTAATACATACATAGACGATACTTAATAATTAAATTTCCATTCCGTCATAGTTATAATTTTCAGTTGGTATAAAAAAGGTAAACCAAGTATCGATAAGCCTCCTCATTTACAGTAGACACAATTTCATGACTTTGTTTTTGGATTTCTGATCTGTTTGTTGGTTCGGCGGTGAGAGGCCGCCGCGGTCGATATCTTAAGTTACAAACTTTTTGCCGCGTGAATGCTCTTATAATAATTAACGATCGCTCGCTCTGAACTACTAGGAATCGCTTCATATTTTTTTTAATCGGGTCCAGATTCGGTCTCCCCTAATTTGCAGATTATTTATGGATTGCCATAAACGCCATGCAGCTTCGAGGGTTGTTTTTATTTCTAGAATATCAACTTTCGTTTTTGAGGATGCAAACTATTTTGAATGATTCTCACGACGCCCACACACGAACCGCTACTTTAGGATTTTTAAAATTTATCAATAATTCTTCCAATAATAATATTAATAATGATTATAAATTAAAATAGAAATAATTAAAAATATATATATATATTTTAGATCTTTCCTTGACACAACCGTGGCACTCTAGTGTGACTCCCGAAGTGAGCTCGCCTTAACACAGGGGTGCCTAGCAAGGCGGGCTCGGCTGCTCTTTGCTTAGCATAATAGAAATATTATTATTTGCGTTTAATGTATTCGCTATGTAACCTGGGCTCAGACAGATGTATCATATGTATATAACTTTAAAAGCATACGACGGCATTGTCTAAAGTGTCATTTCATTTTCTGTTGTGCTCATGAATTTGAATGTATACCTATGTATATGTAAATAAATTAAATAAATAAATAAATAAATAGTCATATTAATGGAAATGTTTTAGTTATTTTACCTAATAAACTACTACCTACTACCTGCTTTAGTAATATTTTCCGTATATAGTATAACGTAATTTAATATTAATACAATATATTATTATACAAGAATAATGAGCATAGGTATTAAAATTTCTAATATTAATTATTAACTGAGTGACTTCGATTGAATACGGTCGCACCACTTTCTAGGAAACCACAGCTTTGGCCAACCGAGACGGCCGCCCTAACACGACCGTCATATCACGGCCGCTAGATAACGGCACCGCTTTTCTAGGAAATCAAAGCTTAAGTGCGACGCCGCGACGGTTCAGAAGGCGGCGGGCTCATCATCGACACTCGCGCATCACAATTTTACCGAAATAGAGTACTTTAGAACGATGCCAATAGAAGGACTAAATTAGTTCAAAACAAATTTTCATTTTTAATCTTCATTGGTATTCGAAAAATATCAAAATGATGCTCTTCTTTTGGTTGCCATTTCAACACTCCTTCTAACGAGACGAGCCCAAATTTTCCTGGAAGAATGTAAGAACTAAAAAGTTCAAATGATATTGTGTTAAAGAAATATTTCTATTTATTTATAAGACAATGGAGAAATACTTCACTTGACATCGTTAAAGTCCATGCGTCATTGATCCAAGGGAAAAAAAAAGATTTCCATCCCAGGTACCTACACAGGTACCTACATGTACATACACGTTTTATAATATATTTTTTGTTGGTATGAAATTTTACTGCAATTGCGAAACAGTTTTGTTCATAAAATATATTTATAAAAGTCCTCCGAATGCTTTTAGCAATTTTTATTTTACTTTTTGTGACTATCTTTATTTATATCTATATTATTATTTTACTATCTTGTTCAGTTATTTTTTACTCTGCTGCCCAATAAAAACGGACTATATTATGTTCAGGGTTCATCTACGTAGGTTTTCCGTTTCTTAATTCCACCATGACTTATGTATAAATGCTTGAACAAATTTAGAAGTATGTGGCATTGCTAGAATTGGTATGTTATTCCGAGTATCATAGGGTACCTTAACTGTTGAAATATCAAGTAAATAGTTGTCTAAATGTCCAAATCTCCAATTGTCTATAAATTAACAGAAATATATCATATTTGGTGTCAAATAAATGGTCTGATGGAGTACATTCCGGAAATCATTATACATATATACATTCCGCCCTACCTATAAGAACGTACGTGATACGGCCGCTATATTATCACTCAAACGCAACAAGCCGTATCACTTACGTTCGAGAACGCTCGAGTACAAAAACAACAAAAAAACGAAACCCACAAAGCGTACGTGATACGTCAAATTGTTCCTACGATTCTAAATACAAAAAAGGGTAATAAATGGGTCTCTTATGTAAAACAATGTCTGGTGTATTGTAAACAAGTATTGTTAGGATGAAACGAATTTACTGAGTGAAGTTTGTGGCACCCGACGTTTAGGCGACGTTGTAGCCGCCGTTTTGCAGGGTAGATCCTATTTAAAATGTCAAACAACCGCGATAGGCCTTGATTTCATATTGATATCGATTGCGTTTCTCCATGAACTAAAATCAGAAATTAGTGCCTACGAACGAGTCAGGGTAATGCGTTAGAGGGAAATGCGCAATGAACGGTTGTGTTCATTACGCATTTCCCTTTACGCATTAAAACTATCCAACGTAGATAAAGCAGCTAAATCTAAGATCGCTCGAAATGTGTTCAAACTTATTCGAACGGCTATAAGTTCGATAGGTAGTTTCGATGCAGGAATATCGACGATTTTTCATTTGCTTTATCTTGTTCGCCTGAACTAATTTACAATTTTAGCTCACGAAGAAACGCATTGTTATTAAGAGGACTAATGATAAAAAAATAACGATTTTTTACCTACTTGTTAAACAATAACGCAAAGGTAGGGCGTTCAATATATTTACTTGTTTGTAACTATCCTTCATCGAGATAAATTCTGTATGCTCCACGTATAATACCTATATTATATGTAACATTGACGCTGTTAGTTGACAGGGTAAAAAAACAGGAGTTTAATTATCCTGTTCCGGAAGTTCGTATGTAAGCAGCCTATGGCTTGTAAATATATCGTAAGCCTACTCATCCGGCGATATACTTGATTTAATTGCACTCGCTGATGCAGGCCCAAATGAGCTATCCGGCGGCCCGGACGGGGCGTCAACTTGCTTATTTAACGCGCTCGCGCTAATCCACTCTCGCTACATTATTTAAACCACAAGCCCTATCTACCTACTTAAGTAGAGGCCTATTAAATAGCCTTTTTGTTACTGCTTATACCAATTAATGTTAATGGGCTGTCACGCTGAGGAAACCTTAGGAGTCGCATTTCCTCGCGTGGAAACCTGTAAGTCGCATTTTCTCGCGTGGAAACATTTCGATTTACTCGATCAATTGATTTCCGATAGGTTAGATGTCAAACGTCAAACGTCTTGACAGCTGACAGCTCATTTGTTCTTTTTTAGTAAAGCCATGAGAATAAGCCTTTTGCACCTAATTGCTGATCGCGTAAATGCCACATCCAAAATTATCTTTGATAAGTACGTTTCATATTTAAGGAAATAAAACCAATAAAATTATAATTAACATAGAAAATTAACATTAAATACGCTGGTCAACAGTAATAAATCTAGGAATTATTCCACATAACTCAATAAATGGATATTTTTATTGGAGTCAAATTATCTATGGTTTGACAGTTTTCGGCCTAGATAAAAACGGGGTTACGGACCCGCGATTTTTCACTTTTTGGATTTTACGCGATCGACTAGTCTACCCTTGGCAAGCGTTGGACCCCATTCCCTTCGGTAAGTCGTTTTATTCCAATGTTCAGGAATGCCGTGACGGTTTCCGATAAGTGCATGTAGTTTCATGTGATTTCACATCGCGTTTCGCCGGTTGGAAATGAGGGAACGTGTCACGAACACGTGCTCGCTGGGGGTTGGGAAAAGAGCCAATCCGCGCTATCCTTTTCCCAACTACCGGCAAAAAGGGAGATTTCCGTTAGGGCAAGGCTAATGCGTGGCGTTTCTTGTGGTTTTACAGGGGTCCTTCGGGGGCACGATTTCCCCGCCAGGAATGGAGCCGTAGACCAGCGCCTGGCCGGCGTATAAAGGCCGACGCGCGCGGCGTCAGTGCGCGCGCGCGTCTCCTCGCCGGAAACCAGCAATGGCCTGAGGTTCTTCCTCGCTTTCGGCCACGCGGAACAGCGGCCGTTCTCCTTCGCCGGGGGCGCGCTCAGGAGTTGAGCGCCCCGTCGCCCGCTTCAGCTGCTGTGCCCGCCCCGGGCGTTCGCTGACGACCGCCTTCACCGCGTGAAACCGTCTACCCGCCGTACGCCGAAACCTGCTCCGCTCTCCGGCAGCAGCTTCTAGCGCCTCTTCCGCGCCTCTGCCGAATTCAAGGCAGTCTGTGCCCGACCCCGCAAGGCGTCCGTGTTGGCTGAGCCGCGGGATCTCTCCGATTCAACTTTTGCGAACCCGTCCTCTGAACCTTTTCCCGAATGAACTTTCCGTAGTGAACTCGAGAAACATGCCCTCGACCTGAGGCTCTTGCTCTGTCCTTATTCTCTATTGTTATTTAATTTTAAATGTTATTTTAAAAATTGTTATTTCCATTTAATCTAATAAATAATGTTCAAATCATATAGGCGCTTTATCGCCCGATATATCCGTCGGTCGGTCGACGAGTTTCAATAAAGATACATTTTACAATTTCATTTCTTTTATTATATTATATCATTCATGTCGCAACCGGTAACGTGACAGGGCCCAAGGGAGTTAATGGGCCCATGCTGGGTTGGCCACAAAAACCTATTCTGTTCAGGGTCGGTCACACTCACGGGTCAACACCCATCCGATGGCTTCCACGCATGGGGTGCGAACCTGGGTAGGACACTGGGTCAACCAGTCTCCCCTGGGAATCAAACCTCTGGCGCTCCTGGAGGGTCTGCGCACCGAGCGGCGCAAACCAATCGATTGTGCTCTCCGACTAACAGTCGGGGGAGTCTGGGAACTGTATTGTTTCCTATAGAGCGGGGGTGGTTGCCTACCTTACGGCGACTGCTCTTGAAATGACCATTGGACATCCGATCCTGGGTGAACAACCGGGCAAAGGACGCCTTGGTTCGCGATAGATTCGGTATACTCCGTTTCACCGCTTCGTAAGGGAGAGGACCGCGCAAGCGACCTCGAACTCGGAACCAATCGAGAGACCGGAGAAATCTGGTCAAAATTGGAAGTGAGGGCGCGAGTATCTCGAGCCCGCCGGGTTTCTTCCTGGCTAACTTGCGGTAAGGCGTTGGACTCTCACGGGTTGTGACGTAGCTAGACGTTTGTTTTTTTACTGTTTGTTGTTTTCAAACAGCACATTTTTACGAATATATTTTATTCTTCAACAAACTTATAATTTGTCTATCAGAACGAGTTTAAATTTAACCCCTCAAATGTGAGGCGTCCCTTAAGGGATGCCTTGGCAAAATGTATACAAAATGTATATAAATTTATATAAATGTAAATATAAATGTAAATGTGCGCCGCTTTATAGTAATCCGCTCTATAGTAATGCTATAGCTCTATAGTAAACCCCGCTCTATGTAAATGTAAATGTAAATGTAAATATAAATTTATATACATTTTGCCGTAGGCAACCCGAGCTAATCGCCATTCATTTGAGGGGTTAAATTATAATCATTGCTTCATCTGTATATTCAGGATCCCAAAAAATCCCGTCATTTCACTCGGGATCGGGTGGCCGATAGGTCGTTTTAAGAATGGCATGACAACAGGTCAACATCCACCCCCGTTGTTTAGGAGAAAGTATATTTTGATAGTCTCCAGACTCCTTCAGCAATTAGTCATAGTGAACAACCGATTGTCGTCGCCGAACGATGCGCATACCGTCCAATAGCACCGGGAGGCTATCCCCCAGGAGATACCCATCCACCAGCCCTAAGGCCTGAGACGCAGAGCCTTACCCGGGGTAGCCATCCACACGAGGAGGCTTCTGAATAGGAGTTGAATCGTGAGTTTGACCGATCCGAAAAGACAATAGATCTTATGGTCCAAGCTGCACGAATCTGCTCGCTACCGACGTGATTATAACAATAGTTTTATCATATTTTTACCTCAAAATAAGTTTTTATATTAGATTAAGGGTTGCGTTAAAATATTGCTTAAACGCAATAAGCTCGTCGATTTGTTTTAACACCCTCCTCTCTCAGTAGTTATTGTTATTTTTGTACACCAATATTACTTTTATTGCTTCAAATAAATATATTATTATCGTTAATATTAACTTTAATAAGAACTGTTGATGCAGCCAAGGCATATTTTTTTCCGGACTTATGAGAGTTCAACTTGCGCCAGAGGGTAAACCGCATTTCTCTGTGGACAGCAAATTTGGTGGTACTCTACGTACGCTATGTATTGCCACATAGGCGGATCGCGCGGTGCGGCGCGGGCACTCCTACGTAACACAGGTCGGCCGTGCTCGTTTGTCCGTATCCGGCTGACCGCGCGGACCTGTGTTTTTCCCGCCCGCCCCGCGCCCCCAATTAAATCCGGCGCCCGCCCCCGGCATAAATCTTGGGCGGGCGCCGCCCAGCGTTCGGTACACGGCCGCCGCGGGTAGATGCTTATCAAATAATTGTTTCGTTCGGCGCTAGTTTTATTTCTCGCCTCCGCCGCCGCCGCAGTCGCGAGATCCTCGCTCGTAAATTCTCCCAGCCGCGCGCACCTTTCCCTCTATTTTTCTCAGGCCGCCCCCCGGACGAGATCATACTGTCGCCGCGTTTAATGGTAGATATTACATGGGATTGCCTGGAAATCCGAGCGTAATTTCGATTTAAAATTATACACCCGTAATGGCGCTTTTATAGCTTCAATGGCGAGAACGATTATAATGGTTAGTTAAAACACTTGGAAGTAAATTGGAATGGTTGAAAAATAACACGTTCCTTTCAGTGGGTAGCTAATGGCTCCTTGTATTTGTGTAGGGGAACGTTTTTTTTTTCTCTTTAGGATTTCAAAACCTCCATATGAGGAAAAGATGTGCTACTGTGTAAAGATTAAGAAATATAAAAATTAAAAAATAAGTACTGCCCAAAAGAGGGATGAACTTTAGGTGTTCGAGTTTTTTTATGGTAACATTTGAAAGTGATTTATGTTACAGGGAAACAGGCATTCAGTACTTTATAATGTGTATATAATTAATAATTAATTAGTTCCTTCGTAGAAAGCTACCACGGTAAGGACCCAGTTTCCCAGGCTTCGACTAGTGGATCAGTTTCCAGGATTCTGTTTCTTAGGCAACGTCTGGTGGATCAGTTTCCCCTGGGGGGTGACCTTCGGGCGCTACGGGCGGTTTGCGCACCGTGCGGCGCCAGATAATCAGTTGTGCACCACGGAAAATTATTGAAGGAGTCTCGAAACGACATACTGTTACCTAAGCCTCCGTAGCTATCCGATCCCGATTACAGAGACGGGCAAATGATAGAACTGACAGCGCTAAATTTATAATAAATCACAGCTGAACATACTGGTTTAGAAAGGAGCGGTTTAGCGGTTTATTCATACAAGCGGTTTAGAGAGGAGCAAACGTCGCTTGCTGCTTGATTATAAATTATCCAAGCCAATGAGTGACGCAAAATATAAAAAAAAATGTTGGATTCATTCTACTTTATTTTCCATAAATCTAACTACCAGCTCTCACCGCGCAAACCAATAAGGGAAGTTTAACGTCAACGTACTTTAACCCTAGCCGAAATAGAAACATACCGGAGAACATTTTAACGTTACGACCGCAATCAGAACGGGAATTAGTGAGCGAAAGCAGGGTTAGACGGAAACAGTCGGCCACTCCATCGGCGACTCCTCAAACTCCAACCCCCGCAGCGGCAATCTTGCCTAACTTTGGGAAGGGACGGGGCGCTTCCAGCGGCGCTCTGCGGTTTAACGCCTACGGCCCTACGCCGGCTCTACGCAGCCCAAACTGCACTTTTGAAGCGATTTACGACCCCTGGGGGCAATCGGCCCAAGTATTGTCGCTGTATTTATTTTATAAACGGAAAAAGAAGTTACAATTCTATGATTAAATCATATCAATACGGGTTTGTTTTTTGTGACTTATCTACTATGAGGTAGAGTGAAAGTCGCGATGGAATAAAGAATAAAACTTTCCTATTTATTTTCTAATTGATTTATAAACCATGATGTTGTAACCTAAGTATTATGATATTAATTAAATAGCTGTAGTTTTTATTTAGTGACGATATTCTATACCATTCAAGATTTTTATTTTTAGGACAATAAATTTAGATACTTAACAAACATTCAGGAGTTCTTGATTGTCTCCGCTTAGTTCCCACGCGCAATATTGTATAAGCTACATATTATTCGGAACTAGAATTAAATAGAAAAGAATAGAAAAACTTTATTGTGCAATAAAATTTTACATAAAGAGAGAATACTTTTAAAAACCGATTAATACTCAAATGGTGGACAATAGCAATCAATATCTTACAGTCAACCATTTAATAAACAATTTTGTTCTTGTCATCGTACAGTACACACAGTAGTAATAAGGTAAAATTTAAAATAAAGTAATACAAATGTATTTCGGTAGGTATGGTTACAATATATATTTTTTTGACTATTTTTGCCCAGGGAACAAAAATCAGGGAACAGAGTCAGGGATGTCGCCAGGCAAAAGCCATGATGGAGCAACCACTACAGAAGAAAACCAAGGCACTACTTGACATGAGCAAGAAGAACCTTAGAACCACTATCGGTCTCCTCACGGGACACACGACCCTTAGAGCTCATCTATTCAACCTTGGCTTGACTGAGAGCAAGGATTGCCGAATATGTGGCGAGGAACCTGAAGACAGCATACACATTGTTGGTCGCTGTTGAGGGCTCGCCGCCAAAAGACACAGTTTACTGGGACGAGCCTTTCTTGAACCCAGCGATCTGCCCAACTTGAAGGTCAGTGACCTACTTGGACTGGTAAGAAGTACCGGGCTACTAGCTGACCACTGACCAACCACACAGTGGGTAGTTACAAAAGACCTTACAGATCTAGGTGACATCAAGGGCTGGAAACAAGCCCCCCACTCTATCTACTACTACTACTACTACTACTACTACTTGCCCAGGGAAGGATAAAGGAAAAGATAAGTTACGTGGGGAAGGGGGGGGGGGGTTATTAAAGGCTGTGTGAAAGCAAATTTTTCTTTAACAACGTTTTTATAATGAATTTATGAAACAATAATTAATGCACAAATGGGGGACTTATAACTATAGCGATATCTTACAGTCAACCATTTGATAAAAAATGTAATTGATATCGTACAGTATACATAGAAGTAATAACGAAAAATTTTAAATAAACTAATACAAATATTTTGCAATAAGTTACTCTAAGGTTACATTATAACAATTTTACTATTTTTTCCCAGGGAAGGATGAAGGAGAGGAAAGGGTTGTGGGGGGGGGGGGGGGAGTATTTAATTAGAGGCTGTGTGAAAGCAAATGTTTCTTTAAAAACTTTTTGAAAGTGAGCAACGAAGGTGCATGCCTGACCGAGTGTGGCAGGTGATTCATAAAAGAGCAGAATGAACCGTAAAAGAGTACGTGTAAACAGAAGACTGATGTAACGGAATGGCGAGTGTGCTATTCCGGCTTGATCGAAGTTGAAGACCGTGACCTCTTAAAAGGTGGAATTTCTTCTTGAGATAGGAGGGCAAAGTGTGGTTATTGAGGATGTTCTAGAGTAGTGAGTGCAAATTTCTTTGATAGCGAATATGAAGCCAGTGAATTCGCTCACGAAAGCAGCTAACGTAGAACTCACTTCTATACTGTTTAATCATGATGCAGTCGTTGGGAATATGAGATATCACTTGTCAGATTGTCACAGCTGTCAGATTGTCACATGAGTAAGTATTGTCTGCTCTTATCTTAAAACGGCGACGCTCGGAACATTCTGTGTCCTTATATCACTAGTGCCTGCCGCAATGAGGCAACGATTTCTGAGCCGCCCGAGCAGAGTCGACAAACATCCGTAAAGTAGTATTTGCCGTACTTTGTAAGGCTCCATCCTGTTTGTCCATAGCATCATCCGATGCGATATGCTTAGCGAAGCTAAGCGGGACTCCGATGAATAGAAGGGCAGACCGTAGCGGGCATGCTTTCTTGGCTGGCTCGTCTGCGCGTTTATTACTAATTACGCCCGAGTGAGCCTTCACCCACTGCAAGTTAACCGAGTTGCCCCTAGCAGTAGCCAATCTGGGCAGTTTCTGGAGTTCATAAACTAGTGGGTGAGTCAAGCTGACATCTGCTAACGCATACAGACTTGAGAGGCTGTCGCTATATTGCATTTCCATTTGAATTGCTAGCATCGCAGCTGTAATTTCACACAGTGTAATTTCTTAGCCCGTTAAGCTTTATTGCATGTGGTCTCCTTCCACTACGAAGGTTTCACTCACTTTACCGTCATGCTGCTGGAAGTAAAACTCGCACTAGAAGAACTAAAACTGTCATCGTTAATTCGAAAAAGTTATTATGCTGGAGAACTATCGGCTCAAACCTGAAGATCCGCCTTAATATATAGCTATGTATTATTAGATAGCGATCGACATGGGTTTGTGCTTTAGCTACATTATACCGCCACCCGCTGCGTGTACTAATTCGTTTTTAAAAGTTTCACTTTTTCGGTGATTTCTCCGCTCTGTTACGATTAAACATTTTAAATAAATGTTTCTTATTCATTTTAGTACGTATTAATTTGACATGCATTTTTAACATTCGTTGAAAATGGAATAAACGTAGACAAATTCTGTTGACAGTATTAATAAACATGCACCGCTATAATATTTTATTTATTTTATTTATTTAAGCAATTTCCACAAAAATGTTCCAATTTACAATTAGGAAACATCAAATAAAATACCATTTAACTAATACACAGCAAGAAATTAAACTTAATTGATAAATGATGCCCTCTGTCATATGTCGCCCAACTAAGCAAAGCTTATGCTTGGGCGGACATTCCATAAACATAGGGGCGTTAAATACGTAGAAAAAAATACATGTAAATACATTAAAAAAGTCAATAAAAAAGAAATTTAAATGGCTACGTATCATTTTTATTTAATACGCTGCCAAAACTCAAAAAAATATAAAAAATTACAGTACAGACCTAAAAAATTCAAAATACCAAATGAAAAGCCTGATTGAGGATATATAAATAATTGTAATAGAAAAAGCCCCCCCCCCTGTACTTTATTAGTAAATATACTTGTAGTTTACTGTGTATTGTAAAAGGTCGAACGGTAATAGACACAAATTCAAATTCAAATTCAAAATTCTTTAATAATCTATAATATTACATATTTATTTTATTTATTTATTTATTTATTTATTTTATTTAACAATTCATTTACAAGTGCACAAGTATCACTAATAATCATATCAATAAAAAAAATATATATAATTAAAATTAAAATTAAAATTAAACACGGCCGATATGAGCATTAGCATTTAAGTACTGCTGCTGCCCAACTAAGTGCCAGGACTTGTTCCAGGGCAGCTAGCTCTCTAGTATTTATATCACATATATTCGGCAATGAATAAAAAAAAAATGAAAAGGAAAAGAAATATATATATTCCCGTCACCATTACAAATTATAACTAATAATCACTAACTAATGATCACAATAGGAAATAAAACACAAAAATAAATAATCGTGTTAGTAAAATAAAAATAAAATAAAATGTCAAATGATATCAAACAATAGTCACCAAAATTTATGAATAAGTAATAGTAATAAATAAAAATAAAAAAAGTCAAAGAAAATAATAATAATAATAAGAAATGTCAGGGATAATTGTCTCGGTATATTAATTTGTGGATATTTTGCCGGGCGTCATATTTTAGCCAGGAATCAATTTTGACTTTAAAAGAAGAAGAAGGCTTCGGCAAATACATTTTTAAATCTTCATCTAGCATATTAAAGATCCTGGGGGCTATGTACACAAAATGCCTCTGCCCAAAAGTGGTCTGCATTCGAGGGACGTCAAAATGTATAGTTCGGGATTGCCGCGTGCAGATTGTTTGCTGGGTTCTTATTGCGGTCTCTAAATTAGTTTGATAGTCACAGAGCGCCGTTTTCACGTATAGTTGTGGTACATCTAGCACGTTATATTCTCTGTAGAGATCATCTGAAGAGTATCTCCAAGGCTTTCTCTTTATAATTTTAAGTATTAGCTTTTGAGCTCTAATCAAGGGCTCCATATGAATGTTCGCTGCACCTCCCCACCCTATGATCCCATAGGTTAGGATAGATTGGCACAGGGCATGGTATACTATCTTAAGTGTCCTTTGGTCCAGAATGCCTCTAAGGTCTTTGAAAATATACGTGAGTTTCCTAACTTTTGCCGACAGCTCCATTATGTGGGTGCTCCATTGTAGCCGGTAATCAATTAATATACCAAGATATTTAATGTTGTCAACTTTATTGAGATTAATACATTTACAGTTTTCAGGGTTAAGACAATTTCTGTGGAGTTTCAGAATATGCTCTTGTTTTGGTTGAGCTACACTGGTGGCACTAAATGTTATGTACATGGTTTTTTGCGCATTGAGTGATAGTAGTGCACCATCTAACCACAATACTACCTTCTGAAGTCCCATAGAAGCCTTTTCAAAGGTCTCTTTCCAAGTTTTTGCCTTGAAAAGTAGAGCGGTGTCATCGGCAAAAGTAACAACTTGTCCACCAATAGTTTGATTACAAAGCTCATTAATATATATTAAAAACAATATCGGACCAAGGACACTACCTTGCGGAACACCATATTTGAGAGGCGCGGGATCACTATGGATACTACCAAGTTTTATTATTTGCTTTCGACCTGACAAGTAACTCTCAAACCATTTTAGTGTGATCGAGGTAACACCTATGTCGTTTAGCTTCTCCAAAAGTTTGTCGTGACTAACCGTGTCAAATGCTTTTGTTATGTCAAGGAATACTCCCAGACATTTGTTTCCTTTGTCTACTGCTTCCACGACAAATTGTGTAACCTCGGCTATAGCTTTGTTAGTTCCTTGTCCTTCCCGAAATCCATATTGGTTTGGTGATAAAATATTATGTATGTTTAGATACTCTGTTAATCTTTTTTTTGCCGCTTTTTCTGTTAATTTGGAAATACAGCTTAACAGGGAAATAGGTCTGTAATTGTTGTCACTTTTTTTATCTCCGTTTTTGAAGATAGGTACGACTAAAGACGTTTTTAGGTTGCTTGGAAAGATACCCGTACGAAAGCTTTGATTTATTAGCCAGCTTATAGGTGCCGCTAATTGCTTGTGAGCAGATCTAAATAATTCCGAACTTAGTCCGTCAATCCCGGGAGCTGAGTTGGGCTTTAGAGTACATATAATTTTGTTGATTTCCTCGGCGGTAGTAGGACGTAGATAAAAAGAAGCGGGGAAGTTGTTTGTCCGCGTTTGGATAGTTGGGGGGCCATTTGTCGTGATGTTAAAATTTTCAGATATCAATTTGCATCCTACGTTCGACATAAACTCATTTACATAGTTTGCCATAGCATACGGCTCTTGTTGAAGAGTCATTACACCCTTTTCAGTACACAGCTCGCTGATATCATACTTTGGTGAACATATGTCCGTCGCACTTTTAATAGAGCTCCATATTTTCTTAATGTCCCCATGTGATGCTTCAATTTCGGATTTGTAGAATTTTTCTTTTGTTGTTTTTATAATCCTAATACACCAGTTCCTATATTTGATAAATTTATTTTTTAAAGTTATGTCTGTAGGATCTCTTTTACATGCCGAGTGGAGTCTATTTCGTTCGTGGATGCTTTTTACAAGTCCAGGCGTGATCCACGGTTTTAATTTTAGTTTTTTGTGTGAGATTTTTAGAATTACCTTGTTAGAATTTTTCTCAACAAGTTTACTTAAGGTATTTGTAAACATAATAGAGGCTTGATTTACATCATCCATATTATAAAGTGGAGTCCAATCAAAATGTTCAAGAGCAGCAGCAATAGATTCATAATTTATTTTAGCTGTTTTTATAACGGTCGTTTTTTTGAAATTTGGTTTATAACCGAGCAGGTTAAAAAATAAAACATAGTGATCAGTTATTGTAGACTGGTAGATGGCTTCATTACTGTTCAGTTTCGATCTGATCATTATATGATCTATGCAAGTAACTGTATCTTGGGATTCTCTAGTTGGTTTATTTATCAAACATTTTAAGCCATGCATTGCCATCAAATTCATGTAATCGGTGACTTGTCGAGAATTATTATTTAAAACATCTATATTTGTATCGCCTGTCATGATGAGGTGTTGTTTTGTTGCATTCATAGCTAAAAGATGCTCTAAAGATACTAAAAATTCAGTTATATTTTGTGTTGATGGGCTTCTATAAATTGCAATTATGCAGATATTATTTTCAACGGTTATCTGGAGGCAGTTAGAGCCATTAAGGCAATTTTCATTCACTGTACATGATAGAGTTTCCTTTACATATACGAGGACTCCATCATTTTGAAGGTTGTTGTTTTTGTTGCAATGTGCGACATAACCTTTAATAGGTTTTGGCTGGTAATGACTATTTATCCAACATTCGGTTAATATTAGTACATCCAGGTCTATATTAAGGTCTTGCAAAAGTATTAATAGTTCATTAAAATGTTTATTGACACTGTATATTTTTATATTCAAAGCTATCCTAACTAGGCCTCGCCTGTACTAAGGTAGGCTTAATATAAAAGAAGGTAGAGTGGTTTTCGTAACTTGCTGTATTATCTTTGTATATTAATATGTTACATTTAAGAAGATAGATATGTCTCCAAAATAATAAAGCGTAATAATATTTAATTTGGGTATATACATATAAATATACACGTACATAAATAAATAAATATATACATTATAGATAAATATAATATATTACCATATATATAAATATATCTCACAAATCGTGCTCTATTTTAATATTTATGTTATTAATGTCTCCGTTTCTTGTCGACCCATAGTCAAAAGTGACTTAGTTAGGTTTTTCTTTTCGCCTTGACTAGTGCTAGATTTCAGTCCTGCAGGAAAAACACCATTCATTTTGTTGAACAGTCGAGAAGCAATGTAAGAAAAGTGTTTTTGCGCAAAACTTGTTCTCTTTTTTGGATTAAATGCTGTCTGGTTGTTGTTACTCGTATTCCTTTATGGTATGTTGAATATAGATGATAATTCTCATGATTATAGTAGTAGAGTAGTCCTACCTTAGCGTATATTTGACGAACGTCAAGGACGTTAGATTACTTGTATAAGCTCTCAGAATAATACCGGAAGGGTTTCTTGTGTATTCGCTACTCTTAGTAGCGACTTTTGGGCCTTAATAAGAGGATCAAGTCCTTGCAGCGAGGCTCCACCCCAAGCTATGATTCCGTATGCTAGTAAGTTATGCGCCAATGCGAAATATATCGTTCGTACTAAATCCAACACGAATTAAGTCTGTTTGTATGTGTATTTATATATGTCTTGCAAGCCCTTAATCAATTCAGAAGAATATCAAAAAAGTCAATAAAATTGACATTCGAAAAAAATCTATAAGGCTCCCGCCGCACTACTTAACACTAGAAAGTTAATATGCGTAAAATTCACGCGATCGTGAGTGAAGTATTGCTCTCTCTATGCAAACCCGCAGTGATTTCCAGACATCTCTCTCGTCACTCAAACCTACAGCTAGGTGTACGTGTCGCTGTGTTAAGTGCAACAAATTTCGAAATATTGCCTTAAATGCAAAAAAGTTTTATGTCTAGAGCACAATATGGACATATCCCAAAGCTATTTTGGTATCATTTAATGGGTTCGTTCTACTGATTTGTATATAATAAATAGTGTACTATTACTATGTGATAAAAGAACAAGAAATTGTATTTGAAATTTTGAAGAAATTTGTAGCTTTGCTTATTTTTATATATTTAATATTAATTGGTACATACATACTGCGGTTGTTATTTTATTTATGTATCATATAGTTTATATTCAATAATTCAGAGCATGGCAACCCAGAAGACGACACAGCTGAACTACTAATTAAAATTACACCTTACCTAGTACGCCTGCACCAGATGTCTGGCCTGCTGACTACCCCAGCATTCTATGGCCAAAATTTTGTTTGACCTGAAAGTATCATCTTTTACAAAACTCTTGCACTTTTTTGTCGCTGCCTATTGAATATAAACTCAACGCAGGCTATTGCGCCAGGGTCTTAGAATAAGAAGACCTGGTGTTTAATAAATTGGCGAGAAGTTTCGTCGTAGATACTTGATATTCTGCGATAACTTTTGCCGACTTAGAAACTCGCAAATGTTTAGTATTTACAGCAAATGAAGAGCGGTCGGGGTGTTTACGAGGTAGACGAGCGCGGGCGATGCCGCTCCGCAGATAAGACCTCTTGAAGAGTGTTGAATAGGCGCACGTAAGCGGTATAAATAGCGGCAAGTGAGGCCATTAGGTTTGCGCGCGGACTGCGAAGCGCCGCTACGGGCCAATTTATGCCAAATGCGCGACGGCTGCGGCGATGCCGACGGCCGTTTGACACTTTGCTGACGCGGTGCGGCCCAACGCGACGTTGTACTTCGTGAGCAATACTATTCGTGGCTCAGATCCTCCTTACAGAGGAAGTATATAGATTCTTATTCTTTGGGTGCCTCTCCAAAAAGTGAAGGTTGGCAGTCAACTCTGCATACTTCTTTTTGATCCATATGAAGCTGAGTACTAAGGAAAATATTGCAGTGGTTTCCCGTTGCATTCTGCACCAGAACTTTCGGAGAGTATTTGGTTCTCCAGGCCACTGAGGCCTCTTGCAATTAGTTGCCATATTGGCCCGTATTCCGTTTCTCGCAAGTGCCTAAATTGGCGTCTAAAAAGGCGCTAAAACGACGCTTAATTTTGAAGTGACATTTTGGTATTCCCTTTCATGGGTCCTAACTGGCGCGTGCTTATGTAGAGATCATCTGGTACCTAAATTGACGTTAAGCACCGTCGAGATCCTTTTTGGTATTCCGTTTCTACAACTGTCATGGCGGATGGGTCTTGTTCGGGGTCTTATCTAAGAACGGTCTAAAATCGATCAGTCTTCTTCTGACAGCCGTGTAACTTGTTTTTGCTTGTGATTCCGAAGACTTTTCAAAGATGTTTACTCAGCATTGGCTTTTAAATCGAAGAAGGGATGATGAGCGCAGATTCACGTAAGTAATTGTTTATTCATATCTATATCTTGCCCTGAAAATCCTGTGTATTTTTTATTGTAGGTTTATGATAAATCGCCCTGTATATTCTTGTTTGGGCACATTTTCTTTATTATTGTTTGCCATTTTATTTCAAAACAAACGAAAACGCGAATCGACTCACAAACACGAAACGGCGCGGCGTAGAGCGATCGGGCGACTGACCGGGCGGCGAGCTGTCAAAATTAAGACCCCGCTTCAGAATGGCCATAGACAAAACGAAAATTTTAAGATTTAAGACCGGTTCTTAATTTTGATGAAACGGAATACCAACAAAATAACGAAGGTGCTTAAGTTCTTAATTTTTAGCACCAGCTTAGTTTAAGCCCGCGAGAAACGGAATACGGGCCACTGGGTGTTATATTATACCGCCTAAGCTCAGTCGTTATTGCCTCGTGTGTTGTCTAGCAGGCAGCACTGCGACGACAACTATACTGAAGAGAACCACTAGAGCGAGCAGGAGAGGATGACAATTGTGCCGGAGAAGATGTTGTTTCGTTCTCCCCTTACACCCTTTATTGCTTTGCTGCTTCAGTATTATTATCTAATACGAAACTACGCTCTCCAAAATATTGATGCGGTTCTCCAGATTATCAAAACTTTTGCTTTTCATGATAATAGACCGATACGCAATCAGCGATCGAGTGCATTCGGGACGCGTCCGGTGTCAACCGCGAGTGAATACAAACTGCATAACTGCACTTCATTCACAATATTTAATAAGTGTAATTAATATGTATTATTGACAAAAATTTCAAAATATATAGAGCTAATAAAGTGCAGAGCTAGTCTTGCCAAAATGTAAACGGTAGTGCACCAAACCGACTTAACGCGTCCAAGTCTTGTCCGTGTTCAGGTCTTGCCTCGAATTGATTATGAAAAAAAACTATTTTACTCCTCGAAGCAGATCGCAGTATGTGGTGATTTTAATAATAATATCCTAGAAACTCAGGCAATAGTAACACACTAAGAGACTTTACAATGGCATTTTCTGTTTGTTTCTACTCTTTCTTGAGCAATTTCCCAATGGGACGGTGTATTATCATAGGACAATCTCCTCCAACCAACACATATATGAAGTGTTTATATGCTTGTGTTCGTATAAAAAGGGTGTAATTATGTATCGTTATTGCATTCTGTAATGAGGTGCGGTCTCCTCGGACAACCTCTAAATGTCGCTGGTGAAGGATTGCAGGATTCCAGGTAAACGCCTTGTTCGTGGTGGGACAGATTTATTGTCGATTTGGTACAATACAAAGTACACGCGAGCGAAATATATTTATAACAAGCAGGAATTGCGGTGGCGACGATATCGACCGTCCGCTCCGATCGTATGGTAATCTGACGTCTCAGTGGCGGCGTTCGACCCGTCTTCCCTTCACTCGTTGGTTGCGTTCAGCGGCATCGCTCGATGTAAAGTTGCCACGCTAGAACGGTTTAGGCTAAGTACGAAACACATTCAATCGACAGAAATGAAAATGCAATTCCGTTAATTTCATCCAAACGGAAAATGGTGACCCAGCCGGAAATCGAACCCGGAACCTTACAATGTAAGATCAGGTGACCTAACCACTATGCCACCGAGCCGTGTTTTAATACTCATTTAATAGTCCAACAAAAAATAATTAACTCAGAACAACATGTTTCAATAATATATTTTATAGAATGGCAAACTATTGTACTACTGATAATGTACCCTTTTATGACCACAATGGTCAGATTATGTATTTAGAATTAAGTAGATGAACCCAAATAGTAAGCATATGTGGAATAGGCAATTCGGCCTAAACTACATCAAATCTTTCATTAGGCTTGTAACTGCAAAATCCTTTATTAAAGATTTATTAGACCCAAATTCTGACTATGACGATATTCTAAAGGTTTTAAATATAAATTCTGACGCCTGCCATTCCTAGAAATAAAGACTGGTGTCAACAAAGGGCTATTAGCCTTCCTTAAAAGAAAGCGATCCTAGAGACTATCTGTGGAATATCTAAATGTTGCGGGAAAATTTTAAGCAAAACCCAAATCTATTACTTTGAACGACATGAGACCTCAGAAAAATATTCGAAATCGGCAGGATCAATTTTGGAGGGTTCGACCAATAAAAATCCAGCGTTGACGAAGCGTCAGGCAGAATTCCACGTCCGCTCGCGCCAGCCACTGGACGCACACTAAACGTATCGATCGCAGCGCTACTACGCACATAACTATTTTTGCGCAGTGGTGGTATAAGGGTGTTAACGGTAAAGCATATTTAGCGTAACTCTCAGAATGCTCTCACGTTTTAATTAATTGTAATTAATTTAGGGCCTAAATGAAAAATGTGGCTAAGCGCGACGCTAGAGAATTAACCAGTCAATATAATGAAAGTAAAATAAAACACACTCACCGCTTACACTGTAGGAGTAATCACGGCTGAAAGTTTTTGAAATCAGTTTAAAGCCTAAATGTCCAAGGCAATGAGCAACTTTTTTGAGTCTAAATTGTAAATTAGCTCGTTATCGTGGGATTCGCTTAGAAACTTTGTAAAATTAATTCTTATATTTTTCAAAATATTCCTAAAACGAAAGTTCCTCAGAAATGCTCGTTCCCAGGTATCATGTCACTTTAAGGAATATTATATAAATTGAACCACCGACAAAATTTCGAAAAATGAATGGAAGGACTATGTGGAGATTGCCAAAGTAACGAATATTTAAAACAATATTTTGGTAAGAGAAAATCAGAATACGTCTAATATCTCAGCGCACGTTCATTCATGCGCGAAAGTGTATATTGATAATTAATTACAGATTCTGTTGCGATGCGGAATGATTTGGCTTCAGAGCGCTCCGTGCTGCCATGCACATTAAATTAGATTATTCTCAAATGAGACGCTGTTATATGCCAAGGACATTTCATCGTTGTAAATAATCGAATAATTTAGTCACCTCTAAACAATGGGAGCCAATTCTACTCGAAGTATTTTTAAAGATTAGGTGATGTTCCTCAGAATAACCCCGAAGTAGAGCACCATCTCGCTCTTTTCCTAAACCAAAAATCGGGTGTGTCACCTCAATACTTTCCCGGCAAGTAGCCAAGGACTGATTCCATATCATTATTACTTTCATAAATGTAATCGATGAGCGCTCTCTCTCTCTCTCGGCCGGCGGAGGAACCCGGTTGGGTTGTCTTGCAACCGCCTCGAGCGGCGCGTTTCGTTTCTCTACTAAGATAAGGGTTGGGCCAAGCGCCAACAGATGGCGTTAACATCTCAATAAAATGTATAGCGACATTTAAATTAATATTTGTACAGCTTATATATAGATATTCCAACAGAAATTTTACAATATGATTTTGGCTTAACAAGGCATCTGTATACAAAATTTCAAGTCTCTGAGACCAATATTTCGACATTGAAAAATAAGTAGGGGGCCCCCTGGAGGACTGATTTCAACAACAACCTTTTCAACTCTTGCTATGACCAAATGATGCCTGGTTGCCAAATTTCAGATCAATCGGATTAGGCGTTTGGGCGCTATCGCGATTGAATATACAAAACACACAAACAGACTGCCATCTGAAAATGATCTTAATCGCCGCATCGGGGCTCAAAATCCTTATTTCTGTCTTCACCTGAAAAACAATTTATTTCGCTTCTACGATAATTTACCTCCTTGTCGGTAGGTGGTATTTGAAAGTACAATTCAACGTAATGGCAAGTAGTAAAGTGAACAAACGGTTTTGTTTGTTTGCTTCTACTCTTTGTTGTGAAATTTCACAATGGGCGGGTTTATTATCAACGGCAATCCCTTACAAGCGTGTGCGTGTGATATGTATAATAACATATATATATTAAAATAGAGCACGATTTGTGAGATATATGTATATATATATTTATTTATATATATATATATATATATATATATATATATATATATATATATATATATATATATATATATATATATATATATATATATATATATATATATATATATATATATATATATATATATATATATATATATATATATATATATATATATATATATATATATATATATATATATATATATATATATATATATATATATATATATATATATATATATATATATATATATATACATAGTATTATTTTATATTTATCTATAAAGTATATATTTATTTATGTATGTACGTGTATATTTATATGTATATACCTAAATTTAATATTATTACGCTTCATTATTTTGGAGACATATCTATCTTCTTAAATGTAACATAATAATATACAAAGATAATACAACAAGTTACGAAAACTACTCTACCTTCTTTTATATTAAGCCTACCTTAGTACAGGCGAGGACTAGTTAGGATGGCTTTGAATTTTAAAAATATATGTAATATTATAGATTAATAAAGAATTTTGAATTTGAATTTGAATTTGAATGTGTGTAAAGTGTCTTGTTATTGCTTTCTTTCGACAGAATTGTAATGCAATTCAGTTAATTTTATCCCAACGGAAAATGTTGACCCAGACGGTAATCGAACCAGGGACCTTACAATGTAAGATCAGACGACCTAACCACTCTGCCTCCTGTCTGTGTGTTGGCAAAATATAGTTTACGCCAGCCTTATGCGCTCGAGTAAGTGATGAAGTACATTTATTGCCGTAATTAACTAGCGTCAAGCTCAGCGGTGCGCTTGCTCAAAACCGCCGCTTTCAAATGTCTGGTCAACTGCAGGCCAGCCAACTTCGCGCTAGCACACCGCAAACTTTGACAGCATCGAGCGTTGTTTGCCAAATGTTTATCCCGACTTACAAATCCGTTTCAGAGCACTTACAAACTAAGCTGGACTCCTCGTATATTACCACTGAGTCGAAACGCTCTAGGCTGTGATTGTGTGTTCAATGAATTACTAGGATTTCGCATCGAAAAGCATGATCTCTCTCTGTTGAGCGATGTAATAATAATAATAACAATAATACTAAAACACCTTTATTCGATTAACTAAAAAGGCGAGCTTATTGCCCAAAATAATATCTTATTTTATTTATTTATTTAGGTAAGTAACAGCATGAACTTATAATTAGATAAATAATTCTTAAAAAAACATGTTCTTATGCCAATTATAACTTACGCCGTTCGAAATTATTTTAAATTCAGTAAATCAGAAATTATCAGAAATTAAGATTGAAGTTTCTTCTTTGATTTCATTGTGCATATGGAGGTTTTTTTATTTTTATTTCGATTTAATGGCTCGTTGATAACAAACTCAGCCAATTGTATCATATTTTAAATGTTGGTAGCATTCGAAATTTGAATTATTTCGTAATGTCACTTTCATTTAGAAAACGGCTTTGCCGAAGTGATCAATAGTTGATTTTTTTTATTTTTTCGCTTAATTCGTCTCAATTGAAGGCATTTTGTGTTGCATAAGGATAAGCCCTATTTATGAGATATATGGATGAATAGTGACCGTTAGTCGACTGCAAAAGGACCTTTAAACTTACATTGCACCGTCGAAAGTCGTGCACATCCGTAAGTATATCTCATTCAAACATAAGCATTTCCCAATACAAGCTGGGATTTCCTTCGCTGCTTTTTAAGTAGCTTTTACTAATTTTATTTTAAATAAAAACATCATCCTATAAACGGATTTCTTTACAAACCTTATCAAATATATATATATATATATATATATATATATATATATATATAGTCATAGTCATAGTCATAGTCATATTTTATTAATTCCAAAAAGTACATACTGTGGAATACGTCATTTTACATTTTCTAGAGGTTATTACAACTTCATTACGTGTACATATACTTTTTATATGTAAAAGCAAGACACCATCGGATCAATTATAAAAATTCAATCTTACACTCAAATAACAAAAAAAAAAATGTAAACAACATTTTAAAATA
Source organism: Micropterix aruncella (assembly GCA_944548615.1). Classification (NCBI taxonomy): domain Eukaryota; kingdom Metazoa; phylum Arthropoda; class Insecta; order Lepidoptera; family Micropterigidae; genus Micropterix; species Micropterix aruncella. The sequence goes on from OX155951.1 coordinate 4,615,937, forward strand.
ATCTATCAATAAGTTTTAAAAATAGTCAATCAAGAAATTTTAAAATAATCAGTTAATAAACAACAAGTTTTACAATAAAATCAAAACTACGGTGACAAAATACAGAACAAATTTGATAAAAGCTAATTTATTTTTTAAAAACTAAAACGGCCTTGTCAAATTCATCCAAATTATAGAGAGCATGCATGGCTAAGTTTCTTTTTATGCATTTCTTAAATGCAACCTCTTGAAGTATTTTAATTTCTGCTGGCAATGAGTTGAAAAATTTAAACCCCAAATATAAATGATCTCTGGTATAAAGAAAGCCGCACTTTGGGGATTACTACATTATTTTTATTGCGAGTGTTATGTTCATGCAGACTCGAATGCTTTTCCTCGTTTTTCAAATTTGCTTTCGCATAAATTATGCACTGATATATAAATTCAGATTGAAATGTTAGTATTTTTTTATTTTTAAAGATCGGAGCACAGTGGTCGTCTCTTTTTAACCCAAATATCGTCCTGAGAGCTTGCTTTTGCAGTATAAAAATACGATGGCTATCTGGTGCATTACCCCATGTTAGGATACCATAAGCCATCTTCGAATGAAAGCACGCATAGTATGTGCTCATTGCGGCTTGTTCACCGGCTAGAAATTTGATTTTTCGTATGGCATAAATAGCAGAACACAGTTCCTTCGATAGCCTCTCGATATGTGGACTCCAGTTTAATTTCTGGTCTATTGTAATACCTAGAAATTTGGCCGCGTTAACGACCTGAACTTTATTAGAGTCCATGATGATATTGATATTGTTAACTTTTTTTAAGGCAAAATTCATGGCTACGGTTTTGGTGGGATTTAATAATAATTGGTTCGTTTTAAACCAGTTACTAGATACAGAGAGATATTTGTTGGCATTATGTCCTACTTCATCGCTAGTTGTACCTTGGAATACAAAACTAGTGTCATCTGCGTATAGTAATGTATTACAATTTAAGGGCATTGAATCACCCACATCATTTAGAAAAATAATAAATATAATATATATATATATATATATATATATATATATATATATATATATATATATATATATATATATATATATATATATATATATATATATATATATATATATGTATTATATATATATATATATATATATATATATATATATATATATATATATATATATATATATATATATATATATATATATATATATATATATATATATATATATATATATATATATATATATATATATATATATATATATATATATATATATATATATATATATATATATATATATATACATATATATATATATATATATATATATATATATATATATATATATATATATATATATATATATATATATATATATATATATATATATATATATATATATATATATATATATATATATATATATATATATATATATATATATATATATATATATATATATATATATATATATATATTATTTTCAATAATATATAAAATTAGATTCATGAAAAGTTACTTATCTGGGGTCCTGGTGGACCAGAAACATTTTACCGATAGTTAATGTCCTCTTTAAATACTTAGGGCAGCAGCACCTGTTTCCGCAATTGATAACTTATGATGTTCTTAGTTATTGCTCACTGCAGCCGAATTATTGTATGCCCTTGGATGTAATAAGTATAGGAGGATGGTTTCTGTATTTTTTATTACATCCTTATTACATCCAAGGGCATACAATAATTCGGCTGCAGTGAGCAATAACTAAGAATATACTTATTACATCCAAGGGCATACAATAATTCGGCTGCAGTGAGCAATAACTAAGAACATCATAAGTTATCAATTGCGGAAACAGGTGCTGCTGCCCTAAGTATTTAAAGAGGACATTAACTATCGGTAAAATGTTTCTGGTCCACCAGGACCCCAGATAAGTAACTTTTCATGAATCTAATTTTATATATTATTGAAAATAATTTTAAAAAATTTACACCCTTAAAATATCAATATATATATATATATATATATATATATATATATATATATATATATATATATATATATATATATATATATATATATATATATATATATATATATATATATATATATATATATATATATATATATAGATATATATATATATATATATATATATATATATATATATATATATATATATATATATATATATATATATATATATATATATATATATATATATATATATATATATATATATATATATATATATATATATATATATATATATATATATATATATATATATATATATATATATATATATATATATATATATATATATATATATATATATATATATATATATATATATATATATATATATATATATATATTTATATTTGATAAGTTTTGTAAAGAAATCCTTTTATAGGATGATATTTTTATTTAAAATTAGTAAAAGCTACTTAAAAAGCAGCGAAGGAAATCCCAGCTTGGATCGGGAAATGCTAATATTTGAATGAGATATACTTACAGATGTGCACGACTTTCGACGGTGCAATGTAAGTTTAAAGGTCCTTTTGCAGTCGACTAACGATCACTATTCATCCATATATCTCAAAAATCAAGCTAATCCTTTTGCAATACAAAATGCCTCCAATTGAGACGAATTAAAGCGATTTAAAATAAAATAGATATAAATATACATAAAAATAAAAAGACGAATTAAAATAAAATTAAATTTATTAATATATATATATAATTATATATATATATATATATATATATATATTAATAATGTCTCCGTTTCTTGTCGACCCATAGTAAAAAGTGACTTAGTTAGGTTTTTCTTTACGCCGTGACTAGTCCTATAGATTTCAGTCCTGCAGGTAAAACACTATTCATATTGTTGTCTATTACCACATTAACTACTAATTAGAGTTACACCTTTGAAAGGGTGGTTCGCACACCTTATCAGCTACATAAATACCGACAGACGCTAGAGTTTATTCGGTTCCGGCCGTTCGGGTTTATTCAGCTCCGCTCGTGTAGTTCCGTCATGAAATACGACCTCCGCTTGAAGTTCGGCCGTTCGGTTTTATTCGATACGCTAGTATAGCCCCGTCCTCTTCTATCTAGTGAAGGTTTTTTTTCTAGTCGAAACGAAAATACCCTCAGAGACATCATACACACTGCACGCGTTTTCAAGAACCCACTTAGTACTACGACGCGCCCTGTATGCTAGGTGTTTTAGTGAAACAAGTATTTTTTGAAACACGTGAATTTGGCACTCGGGTCAAGTACCTCTGTGTGACCCCCCCCCCCTCCGCCACATCCGGAACTGCTCTCCTTCTCTGTGCTCAAATTGATTTGTCGTATATGTCAAGCAATATTATACGCTGAGAACGCATGGACGACCGGCATTTATACGCCAAGGGACCATCCACATACATAATCACGTTTTTGGGATTTTTCGACCCCCACCTCCCCCATGTCAACAGACGTAATCAGCGGCCTGACCCCCCCCCCTCTCCTCCTCCCAAGATTACGTAATCAACCGAATTTGCGGAAAATGTAAAGAATCGTGAACCCAAGTGTTTGTAGACTTTTCCACAATGAGGCATAACTCCGGATCTTTCGTGCACTTTTTATATTTCTTTTTGAACTGCCCCCACTCCTCGTCGACCCGCCGTTGTGTCTCCAGTCCCGAGAGGAGTAAAAACGCTTTGGCGTATGTACTGAGAAACTCCATTTGTATATCCGTCATAGTTGATGCGCCACACGACCACGTTAATCTTTTCGCGATGGAGGTCGAGCGTGCAGCGGCGTGCTAGTCCAGAGTTGCAGCCGTGCCTCCGCCACGCAGAGCGGCCACCGGCTTGCGAGCGCGCGCAGGAACAGACCCGGGCGACTCAATTGCAGATGAGCGCGCGGACTATCTACGCACATCGTGCGAAGGGGTATCATCGTCACGGCACTGCGCTATTTCCGTGCAGGTTTAGACCCAAAAAATTGCGATGCAGTGACCAAAGTTGATTACGTAATCAGAATGGGTACCCCCCCCCCCCCTCCCATGTAATCAAGCGTAAACCTCAGCTCCAACCCCTCCCCTGCTCCTCGGTGATTACGTAATATGTGGACGGCCCCCAAGCGCTGAAGCTACACACGGACGTCCCAAAAGTGCAATAGAGATCACGAATAAACACATTTTTATACGGTTGTTAAGTAATGTTATATAATATACAATGTAAATGTACATCCCCTCGCCATATTATAAGTCTCACCATGCATTTGAGTACTGATTTACAATTTTTAATATCCGTTTTAGTTTTTTTAATGTTTTAAATAGTTTATTTTTATTTTTAATTGTTGTTGATTGAATCATCCTGTCATGTATGCAAATAATAAAAACATTTAGCCGCTACATCTAGGAGAAATGGAGCTTACCGCATGAATCAACACATTCTTTAATTTTAGTCAGAATTTAATTTCTCGTCTTCGCGCGGGGAATGGTGGAGGTAAGACTCTCATTATTTTATTATATCAAACAACATTACCCTTAGTTCCCACGTATTATAAAAATTTAGTTTAAATTTATTTTTTACATAATATACTTTCCTGTCGAATGAAATCTAAACAGTGTGTCAAAAAGATTTTTATCCCGGATTTGGCGGCAATAAAATTGTTAATTTTTTTTTTTACAATAAAAATAAATAAATAAATAACATTTTATTTCAATACTGACGCCACCTACGCAAATTATTGATATTACGCAATTATTGATAATAATAGTAAATTCGGTTTTATTTTTTTTTGGACATATTCATTTAATTAAATAGTACAGACACATGAAAGTAAGCACTGATCAAAGTTACATGTTTTTAAAATGTGAAAATTTCTACTGAAATATACGGTGGGTATAATAGCATAGCAAGGGACTGCATGCATGATGTCGGATACCACTAAGATTCGCCTTGGATGTACTTCGGTTTATTACTTTCAACGTCAGCTTTCATTGTTTTACTACTCTATCTCGCTTATATAATCTTAGTAATATGAACTTTGGTTATTAAGCTCTCCGTAATAAAGTCCATATTCAAGATAGTTAATATCTCTAATGACTCTTGGTCGTAACCAATTATGTGCTCTGAAGAAAATATTACCAAGACGCTATACTACTTATATCTTACGTCACTACTGTAAACCATTAGCGGCGCTTGCCTTACGCAGACACAAAAGTCCTTTGGATATTTGAGCTATAAGCTCTTTAACCAGCTACCGCTCTTCACAAGAAAGATGGAAACAAAGGCGTTTAAAAGATTTATTAAACAAAAGCTACAATCCACACATGCTTTCTATAAGCTGGGTGATTTTTTTGAGCATGCCAATTCTTTCAAATGGGAATAACATTAATATGTAACTTTCAGGTACCTCATTTTAGTTCTTATTGTTTAATAATAATATTATGAATTTAATATTTAATATGTAGATTACAATGTGTAATGTAACATACCTGATCATATACATACGTTGTTTTTTCCAATTTTGTTTTGATACTTCCTATTGTGTGATTATTTTTTGTATAAAGTGCTTGATGACTATTAATATTCTTATAATAATTATCTATTTTATATGTATACTCATGTACATGGATTTAGCTCTATTTTTTATTTTTTATTTTATTTGTCTGCCGTGTAAAGCCGACTTTAGTCAACACTATTGTCGAATTAATATTTATGCTTTAATCGTTTTATATCTACATTTAAACTGACGAATTCTAATATGCGATAATTAGCTTTAATTCATAATTCATGCTTTTATTGTATATTCTGAATGAATAAATTGAATACTGAATACTGAATACTTGTCTAACGATAATTTATTTTTTGTGTGAGCGAAATAACCACAACTGGCCCAGTTGAGTAATAGGCAGATTATAAGGTTAGAATAAAATATTATATATTTTCCTTTCTTGGTGATGCTGACCATACAATGCAAATTGTGTATATTATTTGCCTACTTCTAATGAGAAAACATTGAATCAACTATTATACGAATTCTTAAAAGCGACATTTATCTAAAATTACATAATTGCTGTTAAGTATAATGACTGTATTTCATTTACCTTTTACAAAAATTAAAAAATATAATAATTCTGTGGCAATAAGGCAAAACTACATAAGTCGTTTTTTGACCAAAATGAGTTATAATGACCATTTAACAGCGTTTTTTTTACTCTTTCATTGGGAAAAAACTACATAACTCGAAGCACAATAAAAAAGAAGTTATATCACCTACTTTCTCACTAGTTATATATTGTTCAGATGAGCAAAACTACACATGTGTAACTTATATACTTTTCCTTAACTATTGATAGGTGGCCATAGTAGCAAAAGTAAATTTTTTTTTAATTAATAAATATTATTTTAAAATTACACATATAGTTTAAGAGAGCACACATCTTTTATTCCATGTGCCAATTTTAGTCATAAATTTCAAAATGCTCCCCTGAGAAAATGGTATTTCTGACTTACATATGTAGTTTTGCCTAATTGCCACAGAATTATCGAGCGTGTCGCAGGTGCACTTGGAGGGCGTCAATCCTGATTATCTCACCGGCAGATTTACTGCATTATCGGCACATGGACGCCCTCTGAGAAATGAATAAAATCTGCTACTCTCTATTGCTGCAGTGATTTTTTCTCATTTTCTTTTAGTATATATTAATGTGGATTGCTCTTGTATGGAGAAAAGAAAATGTTATTTATCGAATCCTCCCTATGCGGGAAAAATGGTCTCCAGTATGGAGATTATAAGAAAAATTTAAAAAATAATATTTTATAAATTTAATACTGCAAATAAGTTTCTAAATTAATACTGCAAATAATTTATAAATTTAATACTGCAAATAATAATGCAATAAGAACTATCTGTAAATAAGTTTAAAGCTACCATCAAAGCAGAATTGTATAAAAAAGCATACTATACAATATCTGATTATGTAAATGACAAAACGGCTCGGGAGTAAGGCTTGGACGCATCATAAGAACATAAATTAAAAACATTATTTAATTGTGTCTATATGAATAAAGAACATTTTGATTTTTTGATTTTTTGACTGCCGCAAGAGGTTTCAAATTTCCGGAAAGAAATAAAAAGCCTATATTTTGTTACATGATTTTAGATTCAAAATATTATTTTTTTCTGTAATATAAATATAAATTATTAACCAAAATGATGATTACTGAATATGAGTAGCGGGTAAAAAAACCGTAAGTACATTGCAGCTACCCCCCCCCCCCTGTCAAATCAGTCCGCTAATCCTATAGATCATGTATCAATTTAATGTATGCTAGACAGAACCTAGCAGAAACGCCAATTAATGCAGACATTCACTCGCATGATACCCGCGGTCGCTCCCTTTTATGCGTATACGACTGGCAAAAGTACAGAAAAACTACTTGTACCTTAGCATTAAATTCTATAATCTACTCCCTGCAAAATTTAAACAGCTAGAGGACATAAAATTAAAAAAAAAACATCTAGGAAATGCTGATAGGCCACCCTTTCTATAATCTGGCCGAATTTGAGAGCCACGATTTTTCAAATATTGTGCTAATTTAAATTACTAAAAAAAGTAGAGCCTTATTGTCTGATTATTTTATATGATCTTATATCTGTACTTTTAGTTTAAAATGCATAACGTTGATTTAATTTGATTATTTAACATTTTACTGACAATTTGAATATTACGATAAATACTTTTACTATGTATCTTTCGAATTACTAACTACTTAAAATATTAGGCTTCTATTTTGATTATTTATATTTATAGTTTGACAATCTAGTAGTTAATTCTTGACTACCTATGTATGTTCAGTAAAGAGTAGTAACGAAACTTACTACATAACCCAATTATTTTGACACGTCCAAGAGCGGTCTTTAGCCGTCAATTGGACACGACGAAAATGTAATGTAATGTAATACTACTACAGACAGGTTATAGTGGCGATTCCAGCTTTGCCGAGTCTCATTTTAACTTACCACCCCTTCAAAAGACAGAAGCGGTAGGTACGTCTGAAGTCTTTCCCACGTGATACAACCTGACCACGTGGAAATACGTGGAATTACCCGGCAGCAATACTACCTAATATCAAAGGGTTTCCCTGCCAAACTAAACTGTAAAAAGGATGCTCAAAATAGCCAAGGAAACATCTGGTGTTGTTTTTCTTGATTTTATTATAAAAAAGAAGCAAGTAAATATATCAGTTTTTTTATTGTGATCAAATGTTTACAAGTATGCGTCCTCTCATATAAACATAATAAAGTACTAAATGCCTATTTCCCTGTAACAGAAATCACTTTCAACTGTTACCATAATAAGGCTCGAACACCTAAAGTTCATCCCCCTTGCTGCAGTAATTAACCGAAAAAGTTTATTAAATTTTATTTTTTCGTTGGTTTATATACCACTAGCTGCGCCCCGCTGTTTCATCCGCGTGGTGATGGAAAATTGTGATAATGATGATAGAAAACTTTATATATATCTATAAATTATAGCCTATGTGTTATTCGGATGTGAAAGCTATATTAATGTAAAGTTTCATCAAAATCCAATCAGTAGTTTTTGTGTGAAAGAGTAACAAACATCCATACATACATTCTTACAAACTTTCGCGTTTATAATAGTAGTAGGATTGCACAACAATCCAAAAAAACAAAAAAAACGTGGTTTTGAAATTAAAAAAAAACGATCCATCCTACAGTGTACATAGGGGCGTATCGGACGACCGTCTCTCTCGCTCGACCTCCTCTTCCTTACGTAATGGTGATTGGGTGTCTGCCGAATCTATCGCGAACCACGCGATGTGCTGAAACAGCTTGTCTTTACACGGTTAAGAGGGGCCAGCGCGCCTGATATTTTAGTACATAAGTTGGTCCGACAGTTGCACGACTTAGGTACTGTGCGCATGAATCATGGAGGGAAAGCCTTCTGGTTTTGGCGGGAGAAATGAGATGGTGCTTGTGCGATTTCACGCGCGCTTTCTTGCCGTCGGCAATGGTTAGGATGAATAAATTAATAGTTTTTTTTAAAAAACCACTAAAAACACGCTTTTATAAATGCACGTAAAAACCACATCATCAGACCTTGAAACCTAATCGTGGTCAAAGTTCATTCCAAGACTTTTCTAAGAAGTCCAAACACAGCTATGATACGATGTTCCATCATGAAGTTCCAGTTCATATCTTCCGACTCCATCATCAGATCAGTTCGACAGTACCATATTATTGTATTGTCATCAGAACTACATACAGCTGCCAATTTTCATGACGCTACGATCCTTGGAAGATGGTTAAATTAGTTACCTTAGATTCCATTACATAGTTACATACAGGTCGACCTACTGTGTTCCTGCGGTTTTACCACATCACCACGCAGCTCGGTTTCAAAAGCGGAGTTTAGTCTCTCCGAGTATCCGTGGCGTGTGGTCCTAACGTCGAAGTGCGTGTGTGTGGCCCACAGGCCAGTTTATTGTAATAAACAGTTGTATCGTAATAAACAATACGTATGCAAAATATTTGCATACGTATTGTCGAACGTAGACCCGCAGTATCAGCGCCAATATAACGGCTGCGACTTAAGCCGGTTTGAAAATGCAAAAACTGCGGATTCCTATATGAGGAATAAAGCCGAATATGCGGGGCGCATTTGAATGCCATTTGCATCGTGGCGTAATAGGGACGACTCGGCGGTCGGCGGATCAGGGGATGGAGGGGGTGAATGGCGGCTTGTGGGTGGGGGGGGATTGGAACCGTGCGCCATCCTGCAGACGCAAACAAACATTTATGAATTTCAACCGAGGCGAAATTTCATAGGAGGGCCACTTGGCCGGCTATTGCGACCGCCTGTACCGCGCCGCCCACCTCGCACTGTCCCACATTTATTCACCTTCATCGGAATAAATTACCAGAGTAAATGGAAATACACTTCTGAAAATAATAATAACGACTTAGGTATTCCGTCGCTTATTTCATTGCCCGTTTGTTTGATACTCCATCCACCCTTTACATAATAACGAATTTTTATTAGACACCCCGTTGTGCGCATACTATACTGGATAATCATGACTGCCCGAAAGGTACCCTATCCTAAATGTTTTAAAAGGCAATTCTATATGCTATTACATAGCTTCTGAAACTGTTTGGTATTTAGAAATCTTTTTTTTATCTCTTATAAGGCAAAACATGTCTTTGGATATTACGAGAATTTATAGATAGATAAATAAGTAGATATAAATTCTTTATTGCACATTTTAAAGTAAAGTATAATCTAAGGTACAATCTCTTACAGCCAATCTTCGTGGAAGTGTAAAAATGTAGTTACCAGTAGCGTAAAATAAACAAAAGAAACCTACACATAACAAAAATGAATGAAATAACAAAATGCCATATTTAAAAAATCTAATTAGGATTTGGAGTATATTCGTAAGGAGCTGAGTATCGGAGTGGTTGGGATGAAACGTACTACAACTAGTAATTTGTTGACATAAAATGCTTTTTCAGAGACAAAAGTAGAAACCGTTGGTGTGTTTCTGATATTTGATGGGAGATGGTTCCATAGTATATCTGAATGAAACGTAAAGAAATATGTAGAAAAAGAAGAATTATGACTAGGAATCGCAATTTTAATATCCTGCCTGCAAACGGAGTGGACGACCATGATTTCCCAAGTGATTGAATTTTTCGGTTAGATAGGAGGAAGAATTTGTTGTACTTCAGATTTTCCTCGTGTAAAATCGAGTGGAAAGTAGACTTGTCCGAAATGTTTTTTTTTTTTAATTTAGGTCTTGCTTATCGCGGAAAAGTGCTTTTAATGTTTGACATCCTTTTATTTAGATTTTTGTTTCAGAACGAGATGACAAAAAAATGTCATCCTAAAGAAAATTTGGCAATATTTTAGTTGAATATTTCAGGCGGCATGATGCATTTTTGAATTTTTAATAAACTGTAGCAATTAAAAAATACGTGGCTAAGGAGTTGGTTATTTTTAACACGCCTTTATTAGGTCGACTTGTATGAAACTATGTAATGGAATCGAAGGTAACTAATTTAACCACCTTCCAAGTATCGTAGCGTCATGAAAATTGGCAGCTGTATGTAGTTCTGATGACAATACAATAATATGGTACTGTCGAACTGATCTGATTGTGGAGTCGGAAGATATGAACTGGAACTTCATGATGGAACATGGAACATTTCAAGGTCTGATGATGAAGCCGGAAGATAGGCACTGGCATTCCATGATGGAATATCGTATCATAGCCGTGTTTGGACTTGTTAGAAAGGTCTTGTAACAACGATAGATATGTGTACAATCTTTTCATAGTTTATTATGGTTCTACAAAGATACGTTTACAGATAAGATGTCGTTGTTCTGATACAATAGTCATTTTTTTTGGTTTTTACGTGCATTTATAAAGCGTTTTTTTAATTCACAAAGGCCCTGATAATATTGCCACGACCCAATTTATTTTTTGACTACGGAATTTTATTGCTGAGACTGCACCAGAAAAACATACATGCACTAGTTAAACGATCGCAATCCGACTGAACACTACATACATGTGGAAGTGACATGTGGAGGCGACATTAGGGCTCCTCTGGTCTGCGATAAATTCGTCGGATTTTTCTACTTCAAGCAGTACGGATATTATACATTTTTGTATCCGACTGCATTTATCAACAGCATGGTTGGCTATAATTCTCTCTGTCTCAGAAGATGAATGCTGACCATGTCCTATGTTTTTAATCTGATTCAAGGTAAAACATAACCCTAGCTTACTAACTAAGGTGGATCTTTTCGTACCTATCAATTATTTTCATTCTCAATCGCACCATCTTTTCGCGGAGTTGCTCTCGCGCAATAACCTTACGAGATGGATTTTTTTTAGCGTGTGCTTTGCGGCGCTTAAATGACTAACTCGATGGCACTGTATTTAGATATTCTTACCGCCATTCCTCATTCGTTTAAATTACAGCAATTCAATATTTATTCTTATATCGTCAGCATACAGCATAAACTGAGCAAGTCAAAAAAATTGAGATTTCATTTTATTTGCCAAAGTGTCTTATAATAGTCCTATACAATATACATTGAGATAATGTCTTAAGTCCAAAAATTGTCGAAATCAGACTTTTCGCTATATTTTTGGACTTTATCTCATATAATGTATAGGACCATTACAAGCCACTTGAGCAAATAAAGCGTAATCTCAATTTTGTGGACTTAGTCATTTTCTGCTTGTCTCTCTAATAAAAGACCATTATAAAATCGAAGACTATCGCGGTTGTTTGACATTATAAATAGGATAGAAAACGAATTTACAGCGTAAAATTTGTAGGACCCGACGTTTCGGTGACGTTGCAGCCGCCGTTGTCTAGGGTAGTCTACCCTAGACAACGGCGGCTGCAACGTCACCGAAACGTCGGGTCCTACAAATTTTACGCGGTAAATTCGTTTTCTATCCTATTTATAAAAGACCATTATTTACAACTCACGCATCTTAAAGTATCAAGCAGTCTCCCTAACTCCCTTTCTTCCGTATTACTAACTCTAATAAAACCACATCTTACATTCATCGCAAAACACGAAAAGCACGTATATGTGCATAACTCGCTTAAACCTCTATAGGATACGTATAGAAGAGACTATGCGGATGGTGTAATGAGAAGGCTCAGGTGAGTTTGTCGCCGCCTTAAGTGCTTTTCAACGTCGCGATCGGTCCACTGAATAATATCCCCGCTTTACCCCCGCTTACCCCTGCCCCACGGCTACCCTCTTGGCCCTTCTTCGACCATAAACAGCGCCGATACATAACCGATGTATTATGGAGAAGGCACTAGAGCTGCTACGTGTGTAGTACGTACTTGAGAATGTAAATATTGTGACGATTCAAATTATTTAGTGGACTCGTTGACAGGACAAAATGAAGCGTTTTATGTATGTTTTATGGTGTTCGAATGAGGAATTTGACTTCTAAATCAATAATTAAATGGAAAATATATATTCATTCGCCAGGTTTACTTCACGTTTTTCATTGATTATTGATTTTAAACAAGTAAATATATTAAAAGGAATAAAAAACACAATTGCTATTATTAAAAAGTAAACCATTGTATTTATAATTTTTTTATTATGTTTTTCAACGAAATGTTTGGCGTTTATGTATTAACCAATATAGATAAATATATATTTTCGGAATGTACTCAATCAGGCCTTTTATTTGACACTACATATTTATGTTAAATTATTGACATTTGGGGATTCGGATATTTATACAACTAATTACTTGATATTTGGACAGTGAAGGTAACATATGACATTCGCGATTACATAACGATTTTAACAATATTCCATACTTCTAAGTCAGTTTGAGCGTTTAGAAATTATGGTGGAATGGAGGAACGGAAAACATACTTCAGTAGATAAGCCCTTAACTCATATCACTCCTTTTTTGTTGGGCAGTCGTGAAAAATGCACTTTCATTATCTATTTGCTAATAAGTTTTCCTAATAGGATACAAAAAACTAGTGTAGACAAATCAAAAGCCAGACTGTTCACAACTTTCAATCCTTAGATTCCAGCAAAATTTACTATCTAATCTTGGTACAGATTTACATGTCTAGTCAATTACCACATCAACTAATATTTAGAGTGACAAGTTTAAAAGACTATTTGTCAATAAAGAAAATTAACGCGAATAATTCGCACACCTAATCAGCCACAACAATACCGAGCGATGCTTGACGTTCGGCAGTTCGATTTATTCGGCTTCGCTCGTGTAGCCCAGTACCTTTCTGTCTGTGAGGAGGTTTTCTTTTAGACGCAATGGAAATTCCCCTGTCAGAGACATCACACACTGCGTATGCGGTCAAAATCCACTTAGGATGCTCTCCAAAATCAGATGAACAATCGATAGTAAGACACAACCTGGATTCTAGACGCGTTGGTGAAAGAAGTTTAGAAGAAGAAGAAGAAGAAGGCAGGTACCCCGGTTTGCACCTCCCTAGATCTGCGGCTGGCTGCAAAGCAAACTTGTTTTGTGGCCGAAATTTTTCCACAGACTAGCCTTGAGCAGTGAATTTCGGAAAAGCAGTGCTGTATCTGGTCAATAAGTTACCTACGTACAAAACGAGTGAGTAGAGTAGATGATGACCTGTTGTCATCTATCTTTAAAATAACCCGTTGTCCACAAACATCAGTGAAAGCATGTAAAGGGCGCCGGGGTCTGTTATTAAGGTTTGTTTTTTTTAGTACCTCAAATAATAATTTAAATTGATTTATTTTATTCTTTTATTCAAATTTTCTAAAGGCTCAATTTATTCAAATTCTTTACGGTTTCTTACAGATTGGGCCCGATAGCTCGCTTGTGTTCTTGTGTAGACCCGAATCACGGTTCAGTTCACATCCGGTGGTCTCCCCGACGAGGGTCTTAACTTGCAAGCGTCCTCGAATCCGTGACCAGACTTTAATACGGAGAAATTCGTACAAATCTGATAGTAAGGGCGCGAGGTTGGTAGCGCTGGCTGCATTTCCAGTGTCGCTGTAAGGCGTTGGACTATTACGGGCTGCTGGCGTAGCTTGACTGTGGATCGTGTTGTCCATTAAGCCACTACGTTGGATACATACCGGAGACATGATTAGTCCCAGGAGAGGCGGGTATAGTAATCGACCTATTGACAACCCTTAATGTTAATATTTACACTAGGTAGAGGTCGCAAGTCACCTTGAGCGGAGACCAGTCTATTGGAAAGAGAAGTCCTTTCAAAACTGGTAATCACCCAGAAGGAACCACACTGCAATGGCATTCCAGGACTTCACTATTTAAGTTAGGACTCCGATGAGCAGTATTGACACTAGACCTGTAGATATTATTTGACAAAATCTGTGACTCAGCTTATTGTGACAAAATGACAAAACCATCATGAGATGATATGAGATGGCCTGATATGGCGGGCTCACTCCTAACATCAATCATTATATGTAAAAGTATGCTTGCTCCTCATACATCGCGAGAACTAGACGAACCCTAAAGCCGAAATGCCTTAAGAGGGTCCCGAGCCTATGCCGTTACACAAATGTATGTAATTTACGCTTGCCGGCAGCGGCCACGCACGTGTGAGTAAATCGCATACATTGATAACGATGAACAGTCGGTCACCCGCCAAAGCGAAGTAACCCGCATTTTATAATTTTATTGCTCATAGCAAATTTCAAATAACAAAAACTGCAAATTGTGATAAAAGCAAATCCATTTTCACACGTATTTATTACACCAATATGGGCGATTTGACCCGCCGTTCCGACAGATTTGGCCCAGCGGACTCAAAATAGCGGCTGTTTTTCAAGAGGGTCGCTAATAAACCAAAATGATTATTCTCATGCTGATTTTAATGACCCATGGGCCTTTTCGGCTATTTTGGGGTGGTATATTTCAAATATGGCAATAAAAATAACTTTAGTTAATTTTGAACAGGATTATAAACATTTTTAACGAGTATTTACTTTCACGTTACCGTTATGTTATACGCGTCTTTTTCGAGTATTTGCACACTGGAAAAGACGAATCTAAAGTCAAAACTGTCAAACAAGTCAAACGAGAGAATAATTTTGTGTATGCTGTAAGTAATTTCTAAAATTTGCTACCCAGAAAAGATGGAAAATTTGAACTATATATAGAATATGTGAATGGGTCCTTGACTTCGAATTTGTAGTCGCTGGCTCAAATATGACGACTACATGTGTTTTGAACAACCTTTGAACGTATTTTGAACCGATATGAACATATTTGTACATTTGGCCAGAAAACTTACACTTTTGTACTTGGTATCATCATCAGAACTGGTCAAAATAAATGTACCGTGGCCATTTTATACCACACTATACTACACTATATATAAATGATTGTACACATTCTACCTTGTTTGTAAGGAATTATTTATTTATATTTATTTATGTTTATATTTTCAGCATCATATTTGAAAGACGCCAAAATAAACGAAAACGACTCATGGGTCTTTAAAATAAGCACGAGAATAATCATTTTGGTTTATTAGCGGCCATCTTGGAAAATTGCCGCCATTTCGAGTCCGCTGGGCCAAATATGTCGGAGCGGCAGGTCAAATCGACTATTTTGGTCTAATGAACACACGTGTGCAAAAGGATTTGCTTTTATCACAATTTACAGTATTCTTTCAAAATATGAGACGAACCGCTTCCACTATCAGGATAGCAGATAATTTATGATTCTGAGTAAATAAATAAAAATAGATAATGCTTAAAACAATTATAACATTGTTATTCTCACCAGTACGAGTATGAAATGTATGTCGAGAAGGATAAAAAACAGTAATTATTATAGGTATAAATAACTACACCAAAATTTTAATTATTTCAAAAAGCAGTTACATTTATAAATAAACTACTTCCGACGGAAAGAAGGTACAGATAGATTTCGCGGCTTAATGTGATTATATATTTTTGAACAATTTCAAATATGTAATTAAAATTAATAAAGAAATAAATTAATGAATGCCACTTTTAAACAGTCTCGAAGAGGAGTTTTGTGGATTTCACTCTGTGCTCCCCGGGATTCGCCCGTTGGATGAACAATTGGAAAGTTCACGAGCACCTTTCTTCTTCGGACCCCAGACTGGTGACATTTGGCATCGGCCGTCGCGTTCCCCCCACGCCACAATCCGAGTGGCGATACCGAACCGGCGACATTAACTGGGACCGGTTTGGTGAAGTCCTCTGCGAGAATGTTGAGGCCTTTCCATCGCCTTCTAGTAGTACCGCAGAGGACTTGTGTGTCGCACTTAATGCGGCCATCGAGTCTTCCTGTGATGCCGTATTAGGGCGGAAGAAACCCGCGGTGGTTTCGCGGCCCCGTGGTGGTCTTCCGAACTCTGCGATAATTTTAAATTTAATATTTTAAATAATGTAACGTAGCGATTGAAAATTAATGTGAGTGAAAATTGTTATTTTTGTGATGTGATGCAATGATGAGATGTAAATTTTCTACGGATCGATCAAGGTGAACAATGTATGAGATGAAGTTAAAATAAAAGAAAAGTAAAAAGTCTCAAGTTTCAATTTTTTTTAAACTGTCTCTATACTATTGAATATCTATGATATTGAACATTTTCAAAGCCTATTTGATTTTAAAATGATTTTCAAATGATTTTATATTTCTATGGTTTTAAAATATTTCTAAGTATTCTGTAGTTTTGAATATTTTCAAAGACTATTTGATTTTAAAATGATTTTCAAATTATTTTATTTTTCTATGGTTTCAAAATATTTCAAAGTATTCTATAGTTTTGAATATTTTCAAAAATTATTAGATTGGAAAAAGTTTTTTTTTAAATTATTTTAATTTTCTATGGTTTCTAAATATTTCTAAGTATTCTATAGTTTTGAATATTTTCAAAGACTATTTGATTTTAAAATGATTTTAAAATGATTTTATTTTTTATTGTTTCAAAATATTTATAAGTATTCTATAGTTTTGAATATTTTCAAAGACTATTTGATTTTATAATTTCCGTCGTTTTTCTGGTTTAAATGACGTGTCGCAACCTTAAATTAGTGCATATCCTATCAATGCTCTTTGTAAGCTAAATATCTTACAGCCAACCACTTATTTTCAACTTCAACCGAAAATGTTACATCTGCATGCCGATATGTCCTTCGTTGCTTACTCCTGATGGCGAAACTGCTTTTCAAAATCAATATTCAAAATCAATATTCTACCTGTACATGTTTTATGCATCTTTCAATATTTTTTTATTGAATTTCAGGTTTTTCACGCATATTAACTAAACTATTCGAGATTACAAGTTTCGAATAGTGGTCCCTTCAGAAAATATTTTCAATTATTTTACGTTTATTAGAGTCGATCTATTTTTTATATAATGAGCGCCGATCGAATCTTGGCGTTTAAAACTATCTCATTTTCTTATATCTCGGACTGAAAACAACATCGCTTTCTCATGTCTTTAGACTGAAATTTCACGCTGATTTTAGGCGTTTCTCAGAAAACGAAATATGTTTTCTTGCGCTTCCCCATTAACTAAAATACATGTAGAGTATTATAATAAGTTATAACAAAGATGCCATAAACACCCATTAAAAAAAAGCAAATTTAAAAAATAAAATTCTTACTGCTGTTTGCTTTTTAGTGACGACGCGTGACGACGCGGCACTGCGGTGTAGAAGAATAAAATATTACGTGAGCGCGAAGCGACATGAGCCAACACAAAGCGACGTGCTCTCACTTCGAATAGCAGCAGGGAAGTGAATCTATTTCATAGCGCGCCTGTGTATTTATTAACGCGGCTATCCCATACAAAAAATGTATGGAGAATCTGATACCTGATTTTCAGGGATTTATTGTATAAACTCCTATTACAATAATTGAAATTTAAATATTTTATAGTGAAGATGTGTCATTTAACTTTCTGTTATAATAATTTGTAATTAAAATTATTTATTATTTTCCCAGTAAAGACTAAAACCCCGCGCCCATTTTTGTATATTTTCTCGGGTGTTTTTATAAAAAACTACGCAAACTATTTCCAAATTTATTATCTCACCTTATAAATGACTTATTGATAAAAACGAGTGTTTTTTGTCACTGCTTTTATTAGCGTAGTTTTAGCGGAATAACTAAAACGCTAGACCCTAATTTGAGAAATTTCGTGCAGCACCCTCTTTTAAAAAACCCACGTTTATGCCTCGATATCCAATTTACTATTCGTATGTAGAGTGGGTCTCATATTATTATGGGCGTCCAATTTCAGCACTCACTAATTTGCACATTTCAATATTCTCAAAATTTTAAACGGCAGCTATTATAGATTGTATTTGGTATTTATTTATTTGGTGAATATTCACGAATAGATGTTGCACTTATCTATATCCCGTATCTGTCTATCTGAATATAATCATTATTCAACGAAATATTTTTTTCAGAATGACAATTTTTCTTTTTTTTTACATAATCGGCCTACCATCAATGAGGGAGGAAGTATTTTGAATGCGCTAATTTTTCTTTCGAGATGAAGACAAAAATATTTATTTTGAGCCCCCCTGAGATGGTTAAGACCGTTTTAGATGAAGTTCTGTCTTTGTGTCTGCCCCTCTTGGTGATATCTCGTGAGATTTGCCTGGAACCCCCTCCCTTCCTAATCTCAGGTGAGATTTTTTTAAAATGCGTATTTTTAGTGTAAGTACATTTATCTGAGCTTGACTGCATTGGATCTATAAAAAAAACATAATTTGGTTATTTTTATCTAAGACTGATAAGACTAGTGTTTAAGACTACTAAGAGCGTAGTCTAGAATCACAGTGAGAAAATCGAACAAATGAAAGAGAAAGCGGAAAAATACGTGATTTTCCCACCCCCCCCCCCCCCTCTGAACCAACGTGAGATTGGGTGAGATTCTGCTCGACCCCCCCTCCCTATCTAAACGCCTCACGTAATTAATGGACGCCCCCTAACTCCCTATTTATCGAGCATGAGTGGATTGAATGTAAAAATAATATTGTACTTTCGAAGTGTTTTGAGTGCTCGAGTGTCGCCGGGCGGCGATAACTTGCACGTTGTGTAACGTTATGGCGTTATACACGCGTCCTCGCACACGTGATCGTTGTCGCGCGAAATACACGTGTCGCGCTGCCCTAACGGAGATATTTCACCGGAAGTAACGACCGTTTCAAGAGGCGTATTCATGTGTGTACGGCGAGTAAGAAATTTAACGACGGCGACCGACACCGCCTCGCCACCGTTACGCCGCAGACCGCGTGCATTCAAAGGCTACGTAACCTGAGTGCACGAGTATCTACGTAATAACATCCCGTTTCGTAGCACGTTTCGTACTTACATACCATTAGAGGTGGCGCTGCGTTCCTATTTTGGTCGACCTCATTACGGAGTTGGGAACTTATTTCAAAGTTATTTTGGTGGCGATTCGCACACTGGGGTTATTCCCTTTGGTAAACGTACGGAAATCAAGCATTTTAAGATGTTTTCTATTCGTGAAGACGCGAAAATGACTACGCAAGAAATGATAATGTTCAAATGAAAAATCCTCTTTTACTCAAAGTATTAAAAATACAGACATGGCCGTTTTTTATCCAATTAATACTACTGTAGAGTACATACTACTGTAGAGCCCCCTTTTTGAGGCATTGATGGAATTCCATTTAAAATCTTTTTCAAAGGAAACCCAATGGGGGGGGGGGGGGGGCAAACTGGTCCCCTATCTATAGTTTGATTTTGGAATGTATCCTAAATTGGAAAGCATTTATTTGAACGCTCGCTCTGTGTGTATGCTGTCTCTTCCGCTGTCAATTTCCGTCGCGTCTAGAAAAATCATCCCCACTGACAGAAGTGGACGGATATACGATACGGGCGGGTACGGGTATACGAGCGGAGTAGAAAAAATCCGAATGGCCGAACGTCAAGCGACGGTTGGTATTTATATGGCCGATTAGTTGTGCGAGTAACTAGCGTTGGTTTTCATTGTTAACAACTACTCTGAAACTTGTCACTATAATTATTAATTGATGTGGTAATATATTCTATACAACGAATTGGATGAGTCGATAAAAATCGTATACAGTAGACCAATTTAAAAAACGGTGTCACAGGTGGCTTCTGAATGAAGGTCGGGATATTAGCCACCAAATATTTGATATTCTTATGTAATTTAATTTAAATAAATTGAATTACTATTATTATTATTTTATTAAATCGCTGTTCTTGTTTCTCTCTTTTTTTAATTGAACTATATTGAAATATATATTTTACCTTGTAACATGGACATTTTACATATAATTGTATCCTCGGACTATTTAAATATGATTCTTTAAATATTTATTGAGATATCATTTTTTCCTTTATTTCGATTCATTAATAATATTTTTATATTTTATTGTATTTATTACGACATTATATTATTATTATTCAGTTTAATTATTTCACCATTTACTGAATGTTATTTTTCCAGCACACTACAGCTACATTTACATCACACTACACTACACTACAGTTACATCACACTACACTCAAATTACAATGTTTATTATTATTAGTTAATTTTTAATATTATTTGATACCTACCATATTTTTAAAATTAAGTATTCTAAAGTATGCACAAACCACTCTACTTGGTACGCTTGCCTTAGTACGGGCCTAGGCCTAGTTAGGCGGCGTTGATTTAAAAAAAAATGGTCTGCGGTGCTTTCTATTTTGCTATTATTTACATTTGCCTATAATGTTGAACTTACAATGTACTGCCATAAAAATGTGCTTTTCTTTAATAAATAAAATAAATAAAAAATTCTTTGGCGGAAAGGCTTAATAAAATTATCCTATTAATATAAAATAATGTAATTTTAATAATATAATTGTAAACATTGATAATATAATCTTGAAAGACGTCCTTGCACGGTTAGATAGTAACATTTGTTGTGAACTATTGGGGGAACTGTGATCGAGGATTTAAGATGTGTGTACAGTCTGGCTTGTGCGTAGTCTATTACTTTTGTTGTATGTATTCAATATTTATGTCACACAAGATAATCTTATTATCAAATAGGTAATAAAGAGTGCATATGTATTTAAGGGTTCTTATTCTCTTGGTCACAAAAAATCCCACTAAGAATGTTTATTTCGTGAGTTTTATATCATTAATTTCTAATTCTGGTGCCAATATCAAGTTTCTGCCCCGGCTCGGAAAAAATCCTAAATTTGGGGCAAATTACAAGGCACAATATATCATTAAGACAATAATATAGTACATATGAGGCCAAGTTATTTTGAGATGTTTTCAAATCGTGATTACGCGTGACTACGCAAGAAATCATAAAGATATAAATGTTTTTTTTCAAATCAATCCTCAAAAAAATTTGTTTACTATCATTACCTACATTCTCACATACCAACATATTTTAACCGACTTCAAAAAAGGAGGAGGTTATCAATTCGATTGTGTCTTTTTTTAATATTTGTTGTCTCAGAACTGTCATTTATAAACCGATTTGGAAAAACCTTTTTTTATTTGAAAGTATATACTTATATTATATAGGCATACTTTCAGATTGATCTAAATTTTATCAAAATCCTGTTCTGGTGATGGAATCCATGAGGAATTGAGGAAACTCCTCAAATATTACCATATGAAAATTTACACATGTTGGTTCAGTTTCGATAACAATGCATTTTTTAAGGTGAGCATGACCTGATTCTACGTCCAGGGATGACTCCTCAACGGTCAACAGCAGAGACACTAAATTTTGTATACGCATTCAGTTATGATAGCCCGTTCTGAGTTTCACCGTGACATGGCTGCTGCACTTAGGGTTCGCTCCCGACGAGGGGACTCCTCAACGGTCAACAGCAAGACACGATTTTTTTATATGCATTTCATTACGACAGCCCGTTCTAAGTTTCACCAAGACAGGACTGTGGTACCCAGGGTTGGCATTTATCGGGGGAACTCCTCAACGTTTAAAAGCACAGACGAAATTTTGTATACGCATTCAATTATGACAGCCGGTTCTAACTTCACATGGCTGCTACACTTATACAAAACTTTGGAGTCGGTTTTTTTCTTGTATTTTTTTTTGTAATATTTATATAGTACGAGTACCTATATACTAATATTTCTGTTACCCTAATCTATGAGCTATAGACCACGTGACCACTTTCTATTACTTTCTATCCGAGTTAGTCGACCTATATATGTATGTACACACATATATAGATATATACACACATATTCACACACTTACACACATATTCACACACATATACACACATATTCATACACATATACACACATATACACACATATATACATATTCAGATTCACACATGTACATGGCATATACATACACACGCATTCCGTTTACATGCACTCTCGTGTGATTTTCTTCTTACTCGAAACTTAACTCGCGCGCAGAACGCGAATTATGCGAGAAAAAATATATACAAGACAGGCCCTTGCTGTGTCCACTAGTCGCGCTGCGCGACCTACACTTTATCAGGACCGGAATTCTGAAACGACGATATAATATACGATTTTCATCACTCGACGATATTTACGAATCTCTGGAAGCAATTCGATAGTCCTTGAATAACCAGATGTAAGGTTAGGACAGAGGACAGCACGTGAGATGCCGTCTGGCCTATCACGACAAGTTCCTCTATCTCTAGGTCCATGAAAAAAACCGCGGTCGAATCCAATGTCGTATATCGCGTTGACATATCTTATCGCCACTTCGGAATTCCCCAGCTAGACGCAAAGAGAAGCGCGATCCTAAACGCGCTCACGATTTGCGCGTAAATCGCCTGATTTAAACAGGCTCCATGTTTTATTACTTTATACCGTATCCAGATTTGTTTTTTTATATACGGGTTATTTATACATCCACGTGGTGCGTTATTACAACATAAATACGTCCTCTAGCCGCAGCTATCGCGCGACTACTAGACGTAGAAACGGTTACCCAATCATCTCGTTTTTATTGGGCGGTTTACAGTGGCATGTGCGTGTATTCTCACTATACGGTAGAACCGAATACGGCAAACAAACAGATTCGTTTATTTTTGCTGCCGTGTTTTGTCACTGAAAACCGTAAGCGCCGTACGTTTTGTCCTACAGCGGTGTAATCTCTGTTCTCTTCTGGGCTAATACTTTCTCTCATTAACGTAACTTGTTTTTTTTCGAATCTTTTACCAATCTTCTTAGAAGCTCGTTTAACTTTGATATTAACACGAGAAAATAATTGTAGAATTTTGTTTCATCACATCTGAGTTCAAACATGAGTGTCCAACATAGGCCCAGATTTATACACCGCGATACAATTAGATGCACCCAAAATCTTTTATATTTTTTTCGTAATTTACACCTATATCAGTAGAAAATAACCGCGGTCGACGTCCGTCGTCGTCGACGTCCATATTTTAAGAAACATTAAAAAAAAATGATTACCAAACCGTATAATGTGAATGCACGGATTTTTCTACCGTATACAACCGTATCAGAAACATTACAAATTAAAGTTACAAATTTCCTAGTACGCCAGAGCTGTGTCTCTGAATTTGGCCAGCTGACTATACCCCGGCATTATATGGCCAAAATACCGTCTGATCTGACAGTATCAGCTTTTCCTAAACTCTTGCACTTTTTTGTCGCTGGCTCTGAGACGAATAGTATCTCGCAATCGCGCGAGTCGAAACGCGCTACTGGAATCGTGCATAAATCGCGCCATCTAGAGGCGATTGCATATTTCATTTGTAAGAGTTTCTTTAAGCACATTGAACTGAATCTGTTTTTTTTTAATATTTTATACCATTTGATGTAGCATTTGAAGATGTGAATGCCTGTATCGGGACCGTAGCATGCGGCTGCCCTCTGCAGCGGTAGCGGAGTCATAACGGCGTTAATGTCGTGCCCCAATAGCGGTTGGGCTTTGTCGGCAACTTTGCGCATATTTAATTCTTACCGGGCGACCCTACCTAACGTCGCTTCGTGAAAATTCGAGAATTTCCCAGGATTACGCAGCACCTGACCAAGTGTCACACGAAGCCGCTGCAAACCATGGGTTGACGTACAATTCCATTTATTATTATTTTGTAATAAAAAGCAGCATAATCAAATATATTCTCTAATTGACATTCTGTACCATTTTGAAGTTTTCAATGAAAGAATAAGACAGGCAGTAATATTTGATAATATTAGTAAATTAAATATTAAGTTAATATTAAAAACACATTTTTAAAGCAGCCCTGTCGCCGTAATACTTAAAACGTTCTATCATAATTGAATGCGTATACAAAACTTAGTTTATATG
This sequence comes from Micropterix aruncella, assembly GCA_944548615.1. NCBI lineage: Eukaryota > Metazoa > Arthropoda > Insecta > Lepidoptera > Micropterigidae > Micropterix > Micropterix aruncella. Next base: position 4,640,839 of record OX155951.1, read on the forward strand.
CTGTTGACAGTTGAAGAGTACCCTCATTGGAAGCCATCTGGGTGCAGCAGCCATGTCATAGTAACATTTAGAACGGGCTATCATAGTTGAATGCGTATACAAAATTGTGTGTCTGTGCTTTCGACCGTGGAAGAACACCCTCATCGGGAGTCGATCCTATGTGCAGCATCAGGTCATGCTCACCACAAAAATGCATTGTAATCGAAACTGAACCAATATTTAAAATTTCTACTTCGTAGGATAAGAGGAAGTGGTTCTAGTTCAGCTTGCAAAATTTGTGATAATCAAACTAACAAACATTGCATGGTAAATGTAAATGGTAAATGTCCACCCACAAGTCCATATAAAAAACACGTACATTGTAAATAAAGCAGTGCCCGTACACACAAACATACTTACATACTTATTTACAATCTTCCTGAAATGTCCACCCACAAATTCATAATAAATATATATATATATATGAATAAATATATATATATATATATATATATATATATATATATATATATATATATATATATATATATATATATATATATATATATATATATATATATATATATATATATATATATATATATATATATATATATATATATATATATATATATATATATATTGATATTTTAAGGGTGTAAATTTTTTAAAATTATTTTCAATAATATATAAAATTAGATTCATGAAAAGTTACTTATCTGGGGTCCTGGTGGACCAGAAACATTTAAACGATAGTTAATGTCCTCTTTAAATAGTTAGGGCAGCAGCACCTGTTTCCGCAATTGATAACTTATGATGTTCTTAGTTATTGCAGCCGAATTACTGTATGCCCTTGGATGTAATAAGTATAGGAGGATGGTTTCTGTAACAGAAATGGATGTTAGTAACTTATTTTAGAAGAAATTATATGACTGAGAATATTTCGACACTAGTCGTATTCATCTCTGTCATAGAGATGAATACGACTAGTGTCGAAATATTCTCAGTCATATAATTTCTTCTAAAATAAGTTACTAACATCCATTTCTGTTACAGAAACCATCCTCCTATACTTATTACATCCAAGGGCATACAGTAATTCGGCTGCAATAACTAAGAACATCATAAGTTATCAATTGCGGAAACAGGTGCTGCTGCCCTAAGTATTTAAAGAGGACATTAACTATCGTTTAAATGTTTCTGGTCCACCAGGACCCCAGATAAGTAACTTTTCATGAATCTAATTTTATATATTATTGAAAATAATTTATATATATATATATATATATATATATATATATATATATATATATATATATATATATATATATATATATATATATATATATATATATATATATATATATATATATATATATATATATATATATATATATATATATATATATATATATATATATATATATATATATATATATATATATATATATATATATATATATATATACTTTACGTGGGACATGTACCTAGGCCAATTGTAAACCAACGTCAGACTATCCACCAATGTTACCCTAAACTAGGGATTATCAAAAGGGATTCCCAGGGTTTTATCACATCCTCCTGCTGCCGAAACAAAATATCCTGCCTATTTCCTACTATAAATAGATAATATAAGTGTAAAAAATACTAATACACATGGTTTTATTTATATCATAACTCCGCGACAATATTTTCTCATTTTTTTTCTTCCTAGCAATATCAGATACGCACCAAAGGTTCTACTTCTCATGTGTCTCTGTAAAAGCATCTCATGTCCCTAAATTCCTAGTTATCTTGCGTGCATCACACCCCTCCTACCCGCATCGTGCGAATATTATCCCTAATTATATCAAAACATTGGATTTTTCCCTTCAATCATTTTTGGTAAGTGTTGATTTATTTTACTCATCTGGCACTTAAATTCTTTCACTTTCACAAAGAACGTCTGTAAGAGATTGTAATTTAAGTAATATTGTATGTTTTTTTATTTAAAAGTGCGATAAAGAACTTCTATTATCTATTAATCAATTATCTTACGATAATCTCTTCCTACTCTGCTATGAAGTGGGTGTTTGTACGTACGAGTAACATCTGTAGGTCTTGTTATTGCAGGCGATCATCCGAATTCAAATGCAGTTCCGTTAATATTATCGTAACGTAAAATGGTAGTAGTAGTAGTAAAATGAGTGGGGGTGAGTAGTAGTAAAATGGTAGTAGTAGTAGTAAAATGAGTCCTCGATGTCACCTGGATCTATAAAATCTTTAGTAACTACCCACTTTGTGGTTATATCTGTGGTCTGCTAGAAGCCCGGTACTGTATGTATGCTGCGGTACGAAATGTATGCTGTCTTCAGGTTCTTCGTCACATATTCGGCAGTCCTTGCTCTCGGTCAAGCCAAGGTTGAACAGCTGTTCTCTAAGGGTCGTGTGTTTGTTTGTTTGAAAAGCTTTATTGCACACACAAAAGAATACAATGTGGTGGGCCTATTGCCAAGTGGCAATATCTACCGACCATACCGCCAGGGTTATTGTGACTGAAGGTTTTTGTGGGCAAATAAATTTACAAGTAATAAATAAATACACTTACAAAAAAGTCGTCATAGTATAAAATATAATTCAGTGATTAGTAACGTATGCCAACTCGATATTGAAGGGAGGAGTGAAATATAAGGACAAGCAAAGGAGACGGGAGGGGAGGGGGGAATTCATAAGTTGAGTAAATGTCTCTTTAAAGAATTTTTAAACCCGCTCAGGTTTTCAAGTTGTCTTATCGGTAAAGGCACGGAATTCCAGAGACGGGCCGCTTGCACTGCGAAAGACCTAGACATGAAAGTTGATGAATGCTGAGGTATAACCAGTAATAGATTTTCCTGAGAGCGCAATGGGAGACCATGGGATGATAGCGGAGAGAAGAGATTATACAAATAAGTAGGACAGTTTGATTGTAGCACGCGGAAGAGTAGGGCGAGTATGTGAAATTCCCGACATCGTCTAATGGGTAGCCACTCTATTTGCCTGCGAAAGTTTGATATGTGATCAAACTTCTTCAGGGAATAAACAAAGCGAATACACGCGTTTTGAATCCTATCTAGCTTATCGAGTAGTTCTTCATTCGCATCTAGGTAGGCCACATCAGCGTAATTAATTAGCGGTAAAAGAAAAGATTGTGCCATTTGGCGTTTAATACAAAGAGGTAAGAGATTCTGAACCCGTTTAAAAGAATGGAGACTTGCAAAGACTTTACGACTGACCTCACTTACTTGAGGATGCCAAGATAAGTTTTCATCAATAAGCAGGCCAAGGTCTTTCACAGAACTGCTGTAAGGGACAACGACGTTGTCGATATTGATAAGGGGGAGATTATTTTTATACTTGTGTCCGGTGAGGAGACCGATGGTGGTTCTAAGGTTCAACCTAAAATGGTAACTCAGTGGGGAACAAAAACGGTACCTTGCATTGTATAACATCGGGCGATATGAACACTATACCACTATAAATGAGGTATTCAACAAAGTTTACAATCGTCAGTGGTACGTACTGTATGGGCGCTTGTACAGCGGACCAATTTCGCGAAATAAATCGTGTATAATCAGTACAAAGTGTAATATTTTTTTGTTTCATCTCCGACGCTTGAATACCCCTGCCTCAGCTACCCCTTTGCCAACCAAAGCGTACATATAAAACGAAATTGACCGTATATCATAATCCCTTACTCATCAAGCCGCCATTAAATTGAGATCTCTGTGTGGAGGAAGTCCGCGGGGCCATTTCTGAGAGCATATAATTATCCCCCGTCATAATAGTTATTTAGATATCAAAGCGACCAGCACCGCGTTAGTGAAAGGTTTCACCAAAAGGTCCGTTGCCAATTTGGGCTCGGCGAGCCGGTCGCCATTATTTATTTGACAAGTTTAAAATAATATTTAAAGTCGTTTCTGATTCATAATTAGTTGGAGTAGTAGTTTCGGTCCTAATTGCGAGGACTAATGTTTTTGGTATCAGCATTAAAGTTTATTTAATTCGAAACCCCATACGGCTATTGAACTTACAATTAATACATTATTAATATTTTTTGTCTTATAGATATATCAGCCATGTATTATTTAAAATATCACAACAAAAAAATGATTACGTTCTGCAATCTGATATGTATTATACATTTACTAGCATAAAAAATAATAACATAAAAAAAACATATTTTTAAAAAGTATTAGGCACAAGAAATTGGATAACATAAAAGTATATAAAAAATGAATGCTGAAAAAATCAATATACCAACCTTTTTATTGTGTAAATATTATATTATAGATTAAAACTTAAAATGAGAAAAAAGAAATATCTAAAATATGACCAAAATTACCATATAAAAAATGCAATCCATGATACGTCAAAAAAATAATACCCTTAAAATCTGAATGTCATTAAACTGTAACATTAAATAAAACATTGTGTTGTCTAAATATTCAAATGAGAATTAAAATTACCATTAAAATATAAAAATTGAAATACCAAATCCACGACAAGCTATCAACAAATAATATATATATATATATATATATATATATATATATATATATATATATATATATATATATATATATATATATATATATATATATATATATATATATATATATATATATATATATATATATATATATATATATATATATATATATATATATATATATATATATATATATATATATATATATATATATATATATATATATATATATATATTATATATATATATATAAATGAAGGGAAATATGTTTCACAGGACAATCTCTTGCAAAAATATCCTAATATGAAGTGTTTATATTATGTAAGTGTGCGTGTAACGGCTTGTCTTATTTTGTAATGTTACTGCATTCGGAGGCCAGAATTGAACATGCAACTCCGCTAATTGTGTCCCAATAAAATTGGTGATCCAGACGGGAATTGAACCTGGGACAAGTAAGATCAGGCGATCTAGCCACTAGACCACCTAGTGTTAGTTTCAACATTTCAATTTATAGTAATTAAATTGTCTATAAAATTAAATGTTGAAAAAAAGTTAAAATGAAAATGTCAATAATGAAATAATTAAAAATAGTCGATTGGAAATATAAATTACAAAATTCTGTGCTATGTAACTATATTTATATTTGAAAATCCGAGATCGAGATTACAAAATCGAAACTTGAATTTCGAATCACCGAGCAGTTTACAAACACTTTCTGTACACTGTTCATATTTTATATTTTCGACTGATAGTTTTTTCACGTTTCACAATATCGCCGTCACATTCAGCGTTTGATTTGATTAATTCCCAGCCGAATGCTATTCCGCTCCGTTAACAATATTGACGCTACAATAAAATACACTAATTGTATTCAATCAACACGAGATTGTTTTAACGTTTCGACGCGAAATAGGACAGCAAAAAAATATTGGTTCTATGCGTTTTTTCACACAGGCCATTTTGTACTAGAATAACTTTGGTTTGAGTTATTATTTAAAATTTAAATAATTTAAAATTTAAAGCCATGTTATTCCTTTTAGAAATTCAGCTGTTTATTTGTCTTCTCGCCGTTGTTTTTTGACTTAAATTGTTTAGTTGTTGCAACCATGTAAAAGATGAAAATTTGCATAATCTTCAAATATGAGATCCAGCGCATTTGTTATCTATTACAGTCTGACTTTACAGTTACCGTTAATGTTTACTGCTAAAAACTGCATACAGCGATGGAAACGCTCGTGATTAAATAACCGAGCCTGTCAATCGCCACTGATTCTGCACGACAAAGCGTATCCACAGACTTTACTGCAAACATTGGCATAGTTGTAGGAGTTGCGGCTGGAGACTCTTGGTCAACCACCGCACTTGCCAGGCCTTGCTCCAGTAGAAATCCATTTTTTTCAGAATTTAGATGAAAATAGAAAAAAATCTAAGAAGAGTCGGACATAAACGCCTTGAAAGCATTCATTGGTTCCTATTAATCGCCACTGCTTCTGCACGACAAAGCATATCCAGAGAGTTTACTGCAAAGAGTGGCATAGTTGCAGAAGTTGCGGCTGGATACTCTTGGTCACCCACAGCACTTACCAGGTCTTGCTCCAACAGAAAACCGTTTTTTCGGAATTTACATAAAAGTAGAAAGACATCAAAGAATAGTCGGGCATAAACGCCTTGAAAGCATTCATTGGTTCCTGTCCACGAGAATTATACAACAGAGGAATTAAACAACTCCCAGTTAAATGAGAAATCTGCATAGATAATAGGGGTCAATATTTCCATTAATTAAACATATATTTTTCATACAAAGACTTTAGCCCTATTTTTTTTAAAGAACGGCAACTTCGTAGGTACGAACATAATATTATTACGCTGCCGCGCGGCAAATCTGAAATGACGGTATTGTAATCTGCTTTTTGCCCATGGATGAGCAAATGAATTCAAACGATCGGCGGCAAGTGGTTGGAATTCCTAATATTGGATATTGCTTCTTTCTCTAATATTGCGGGTACTGTATAAATGTGTATTGCAAGATGTTGCAGCAGTAACTTCGGTTACTTTGAGACCTTGTGTCCTCTTCTTCATTATACTTGAGGTAATATTACGATTCAGTTATATTTTATTTGTGAAAAAAATACGTTAACATTAATAGCAATACGGATGGAGCCCTGGATCTAGAGAGGCGGGTGGGGGGGGGGGGGGGGAGAGTACATTCCCCGGGCGGCAATTTAAGGGGGCGATAAAATTCATGTGTTTGAAAAAAAAGTTTCACTAAAGTTCCTAGCATCCAGGGCTCGTCGTACTATCGATTGATTTAATTTAGAAACGCATCCTTCGTTGATTTTTGAACGCGTGCGCAGTGTGTGTGTTGTGTTTACTAGGGAAATTCCTGTCGCGCCTAGGAAAACTCCTCCCCACAGACAGGCGCGAACGGGGCTACACGAGCGTAGCCCAATCAACACGGGCCAGTCTTCAACTGGCATTGTAATAACTACTCTTACAATACAATACAATACAATCATCTACTCGAGTAGATAGGCATTATTACACTTGGATGCGTCACAAAATTAAATGCTTAAAATTTAATTATTAAAAACATAACTATCACGATAGTTGTCATGGCTGTAATATTATATTCAATATTACCTACTTACAAATAATCAAAATATACTAATGTTATTAAATAGTAAGAGAGAATAATATATTAAAATAGAAATGCAAATTCTATGTAGAATAATACTATAATATAATAATAATAAACAAACGTCTTACTTTAATTAATTAACTAGAGAAATAAAGTAGTTCTCTAGAACTAGAAATAAAAGTTCGACGTATGAAGCTGTAGGAAGATTACATAATAAAATTTGCTAAGACCTAACGATTAAAGTGGGCAATCTGGCTTATGCGTTGTCTACACTGGTTAACAGTATTCTATATTAATCTCACCCATGAAAAAAGCGATTAGCAAATAAGTAATAAAGAGAACAAATTTATTAAATTTCCTTATTCCCCGGTTACGAAAACTCCGAAACAGTATGTTTAGTGAGTTTTTAAAGGGGGGGGGGGGGGGCGTCGATGTTAGGTTTTTGTCCCGGCTTGGAAAACCAGCTCAAAACATAAAAGTAAATTTGGACGTAATGCTTGTTTCCTTCATTATATATGATTAGTAACTGATGAGAGCTTTGTTAACGATTCGGTCGCACGGGCGGTCCCGGCGCCGCACAGTGTTTCGTTTTATGCTGCTCCAAACTAAACGGTAACAACTCATTACTCAATTCTGAAAGACGACATGACGGAGCTATTTATGAAGAGTTAGAGCGGCAAACAAATTGGTTATCATACGTCTAATGCACTTTAGAAATTAATGGAGATTTTGAAACCCAACAATTGCATTACATATTTTTATGTTTTTTTACCCACAAGCTGGTGCTTTTTCGTGGAACCACATTGTTCTCTGGAATAAACATCTTTTAGGCATGCATTTGTAGCATCACGATGTCAAATTTGGCGGTCACCCATCCACGTATTGACTGGGCCAAATGCTGATAACTTCGGCGACAACGAGGAGAAACGATGTCAATGTGGTTGTGGACGTTATATTATGTGTTTGCTGCTCCAAGATCAGGGTCGTGTTGACGTGATTTTGAATAAATATACGTTACATCGGAAAGTTTGCTCTATTGTTTTAACATTTTAAATTCTTGCAAGTACTCTTTCAAAACATATATAAATATCTATTTACATACTTATATAAAAACATAAAAATATATACATATATAAAATATAAAAAATGTAAATATATTTAACTAATCTATCAAAAATTACACTAAGTACCTAGTCCAATGAAAACTTGAAGTTGATATTTAGAATTTAATTTACATAGGTGGTATATTTTTGTAGCTGGATGGCTCACCATGTTTTTCAAGTTTAATTTATTTATTTTCGTTAACCCTATCTGAGTGTGAAAATTGCAGTTCCAATTAATATTAAAAATTATAAATATAATTGCAATTCAAAATTACATAAATTTTTAAATATAAAAAATAAGAATTCAGAAATTCAGGCAATTCTTAAAAGCCATTAGTCTTTATAAGTAACTAATTCTTAACTTATCCTAGTGCTGGTTTTTTCTTATATGTACGAGACTACAAGGTAAGAGTTACTGGATAGTTGGTAAAGTTTTACGAAAGGAAAGGCCGAGGCAATAAATTTAAAGTGGAAAGCTTAGTGAAAATGCTGAAAAAATGTTGGAAAGCTAGTAATAAAAAACCATTAATATTAATGTAATTTTATTTTACAGGATGGCCCAAATGCTTTTATACGTTTCCTTAGAAGCGGAGCTGGTTGCTGGTGTCGGCTACTCTTAAAACGACCAGTTGGCCACCCGATCCCGTGTGATAGGAGGGCCAATAGCGCCACGGTCCGCAATACATTCGTACTGAATTACCGCTAACATCAGGCAGAGGCCGCGCACGCCACTTTGAATCTACGACCAGACTGGAGGACGGTGAAATCCGGCCAAATCTTTTAGCGAGGGAGCGAGGCTGCCCGCCAGGTTCACTTCCGTTAGGCGTTGCTACGCCGTTAGGCGTTGGACTGTCACGGATATGTTGGCGCAGTTAGACGATGGATTGTGTTGATCCTGTGTGTTTCGCTCAGTTTGGGCCACAAGATCCATTTTGTTCTCGGATCGGCTCAACTCTTCAGCTCCTATTCAGAAGCCTCCTCGAGTGTAAGGCTACCCCGGGTAAGACTCCCGTATCTCAGGCCTTAGAGCTAATGGACCGGTTTCTCCGGGCGGGATTGCATCCCGGCGCCACTGGACGGTTTGCGCACCGGTCGGCGAAGCCAATCGGCTGTGCATTCTGACTAATTTCTGAAGGGGTCTCGGAGACTATGGAAATATACTGTTTCCTAAGCAGCGGGGGTGGATGTTGACCTGTTGTCATGCCACTCTTGAAATGACCTTGGGCCACTCGATCCCGTGTGGCACTACGGGCAAAGAAGGCCTAGGTCCGCGATATATTCTAATTGAAATACCGCTGTATTACAACAGGTAGAGGTCGCGTAAGCGACTTCGGATCGTAACCAGTCGGAAGGACGGAGGTATCTGAAGGTTAATTATAGACGGAGATATCCTGCCAAAACTGGTAGTTAGGAGGCGTGGCTGCCCGCTGTGTAACTTTTTTCGGAACCTCGCCGTAAGGCGTCGGTCTAACGGGTTGCTGGTGAACTAAACAGTGGATTGTCTTGTCCTTAAGTTTTCTACGCTCATAAAACGGCTGAAAGAATGATTATGTATGGTAATACCAGCCTGGGGTGACGGGTTTACTCGTTGTAGTCGACACCGCCCTTTTGTTATCAAATCTCTGCGTTCACCCCATGGTCGAAAGAAAGATCCAATATTGTTATATCTTCCTGGGGTGGCGGATTCGACCGTAGTAGTTGACAACTCTAAAGCACTTCAGTCTACTCTGGACAGCGGTGTTTGTAACATCATAAAAATCCATTTCTGTCTTATTTATAATATAAAACAGCCGCGACATTCTTTAATTTCAAGTTTGGATTTATTATAGGGTAGCAATTGATTATTTAATCAGACACATTCATCAATTTGGCTGTAATCTGGTTAAATCCCGGTGTGACCTTCGCGTAGATGTCAGACCGGTCGGACGACGAAGTAATCCCCAAAAACGCTGCTCCCATATAAATCTGGGAGTCGTTTGGGCCGGGGCCGGGGACGAGCGACGCACCGCGGCGCCCGTAAGCCCCGCAGGCCCGCTAAGCCTGACTTATTTGTCGATAGTCAATCGAGCGGCGACGTGTCGCCCAATCGCACATACATATATATATATATTTATATTAAACAGGTTATCCAATTTCACGGCTAACTAGACACGCGAGTAATCCTTGTCATACAACCGACCGCCGCCCGATTACAATGGCTGACCCGTGTCACTGCGCCGCCCGCGAATAATTGCACTCTCAACTGCGGCAATCTATTGGAAGCGGATGTGACCCGTCCATTTATTTATTTACTCCACACTCAGTCCGATGTGGCTAATCTCGCGGAACCTAATAAAGACCACCCGCATTAATTATAACAGAGCGCAATAGCAGTTTTGGCGCAGTGGTTCGTGTCTTTGCTTAGCAAAAACACAAGCCACAGAAATATTTAATATTAATATTTTGCCAATGGGCCCGATTGCGTTTCTTTGTGAATACTAAAAAAACTAAAATTAGTCCAAGCGAACGAGACAGAGCAATACGTTAGAGCGGAATATGAAACGAACGATCGTCGATAAATACTACCTGCCGAACTTATATTCATATTCATACTCATATTCATTTTATTAGTATACTGGTATACAAGTCAGACACAGATTAGCAAGCATTCATACAACATTTTTTTTATCGTAAAGAAAAGATAAAATAAACAAAACAAAACGAAGAAAAAAACACAAGATTAATGTAAAAAGAAGAAATACATACAGGATAAAATGCAAAGAGATCATTAAACGTTTTATCCACCAAAGCATTTTAGACTACACTCGAGTAATATTCCTCCAGTGAGTAAAACGCCTTATCTGTCATGTATCTCTTAAGGCGTCTCTTAAACTCGTTCGAATTAACTCGAGCATATTTCGTGCGGTGTAAGATTTGACCTTGGCGGGCAGTTTTAATGCGAAAAGTGACAACCGGTCATATCACACTCCACTCTAGCATATTGCCCTATCTCGTTCATACGGACTAATTTCCGATTTTAGTTCACCAAGAAACGCAATCGAGCCCAATGTCCAAGCAATTGGTGGGTACTAGCAGTGATTGTATATGCACTCAGAGAAATTTTTACTAGACAACGCTGCATTTTTACATTGCGAGCGAAAAATTGCGAAATTAACCATAGAATATTGTGGCAATGACAAATTACCCTTTGCGGGGTCAGCAACGCTTACTTTGTCGAATGCAAAAATTGCGGAATCAACAATATAAAATTGTGGCGCTAACAATTTTTTTCGACATTGTTATTACCTCAATGCTCTAAACTGCGGGGTTAACAATTTTACAGCTTGTGAGTTTAACAATGTAAACGTAACATTGATTTTATACGTTGCGGCGATAGCAATGTTCCGCTACTTTGATAAATTGACAACGTGCTAATCTGCGGAATTCACATAGTTAAAGATTGTGATTTTCACAATGTAAGCAGAATATTGATTTTATACATTGCGACGATGGCAACTTTACGGTACTTTGATAAATTAGCAATGTGCTAATCTGTGGAATTCACATAGGTGAGTATTGTGAGTTTCACAATGTAAGCGGAACATTGCTTTTTTAATGTTGTGGATAAATTAGCAATGTCCATGATTAACATAGTTGGTTTGTCAGTTCCACAATGTAAGCGAGACATTGATTTTATACGTTGCCGCGCTAGCAACTTTTACTAGCAACGCTAGCTAGTAACTACGTAAGTTGTGAATAAGGCAATGTTTTCATAATTCCTCAATGTTTTTAAATTGATATTAACACAACTTTGACGTAGATTTTTTCTCAATGGCAGATAGGTTTGAGAAAAACTCAAACTATAATTGTCAAAACCGCAACGTTTATTTTCTACAAAGTTGGGGGCTTTCCTAAACGTTGTCAAAATCCCGCCGCGCGCGCAAGTCGCGACACGCTCGCCGCTCGGCTGTTTGTTTGCGACGCTATTCCAGTTGATTCCAGTCTGTAACAAGGGCGCGGGCGGAGCGCTCGCTCTGATCAAGTGCATTTTACGGCGTCGTATTTTCAAGAAAGAATTAAAAGCACAACTCCGAACTGTTCAAAAGTGCAATCAGTGATTAAGTGGCGACATCTCAGAAAAATGGAGAAAGAACAGCAGCTACTGTTTGACTTCTTAATATCGAACAACCTCGTACACCTGTTTTCCACACTACAAGGTAAGTTTTTTGAAAAAAATATTTATCGAGTCAGCGTGGTGAATATAGTCGAATGATATTGAAAGATCAATAATCTAGAATAATAATAAAATCAGGTCTTCTTAATATGATCAGTAGTTTCGGAATAAAGGGTGAACACATCGAACGCGTCGGCTGCCGCGGCCATGTGTCGGGCGCGATCTGTGTAATGAATTTCTATTGAGCCGTCCTATATTATCGCGTCCTATTATCGTCCTATATAGAAATCGTCCTATTATCGCGACCTTGAGGCTTCGGACGACTGTACATACTGTCCTAAGCCACGGCAGCAAACGCGTCCGATAGTGCAATGTGTTCGCCCCTTAATCGTCGTTTTTCTGAAACGCTATCTTTTTATTGTGATTTATTCTTCTTCTCGTTCTCTAAGAGACACTACAATTCAAACGTTAGCGCTCGAGGAGTTAACGGACTCAATAAATGAGATATAGGTATTTAAAAAGTGTCAACTCTATACATTTCGGTAGGTTAAGTTAGTTTTTTAAAACAATTTATTAACACCTATGTGACAGTAGGTTAGGTTAGTTTTTTTTAAGAACCATGATAAAACTAATTTACAAAATAAAAATAAATTAAATTAAAAAAAACCGACCTTATTTTTTAACAGATTTAGCACTGCAATGATTGAATTTAGTAGTGTGTATTTTTTTTTTGAAAACTAGACGAGGTACCAAAAGTAGAATAATTCCGACTTAACGGAGTGGCTATAATAGATTGTTTTTTTTCTAGATCAGGGTGCAGATTTAGACTTTCTGCTGCACGCTAACGATCACGAGCTTTACAGCTTGGTTCCACAGGTCGTAGATAAAGGAAAGCTTCGCATAGCACTGGACCGCGTGAGTAGTTCTGATGGTTGCTCCTTGCATGCCTGTTGCAATAAAATTCAGATAAAAGTCAGTTCGCATCAAACTTGTCTTTTCGACGGTTTGTAAAGTTTTAAATCATAAAACACTTTGCGACACTCCGATGTACACTTGTGCCATAATGTTCGTGACATTATCGGTTTTCGTTCCGATTGCACTCCCACGCACATTGCGGTCGGCAAGACGTCCGGTTGGCTATCCGAAGTCTACGTAATTATGTTATTTACAGATATTATAGTAATTTCCTTTATTTACAGAAGAAGGAAAGTGACCTATGCAAGGTTAGCGTTCTTAATGAAAGAACCGTTCGCACTTCTGTCGCTGCTCCATTTAGGCAAAAGTCGTTCGTGTCGACATCGCGCACTTCCTCACCGTCATCTTGCACTCCCTCACCGTCATCATGGTGTATGACTCCACATGAGGTTTGTGTAGATTTCATGCACCATTTTAAATAAATAAATTAAAATTTTCACAGTAATTTAAAAATAACAAATTTTGCTTGTATCGAATATAATTGAATGTCTCTTGGTAAAATAAACTGAATTAATTGCAATTTAGTTTTAACTGTAGTATATTTCCTGTCATAGCATAATATGATATTGAACCTTCAATAAGGCTGGATATTTTTTTGTTACAGGAGGGTCCTCAACACACTGTCTCTTCGTTTAATATTCAGATTGATGCTACAGAGAAGTTTTTGTCACCTGCTGTAGCCGGTTCATCATCTGCCAGGGCGGCGGTGAGTTAGAAAAATTATAAAACTGGCTTTAAATAAAAACTGTTATTGGATGGAACAGAATGTGATCTCGTGCAGTCTCGTGGACTACGGCCGCTTTTGAATACTATAAAATGACGAGAAATAAAATAAGTAGAGAATTATATAAATTTTTTTAATTTCAGGAAAGGGAACTCACACATTTTGATGAAGAAGTGTCAATTATCGACTTTACTACAATCCTGGTAGGAACAACACTCCGATCAATGTTGGAGTCCACCACAGCAGGAAAGCCGCTTCTTAAAAAACAAGTTTTAACGACACGGGACCGAAAAATCATCACTGCTGTCATCGTGGAGTCAGAAGTACGCAAACTAAAAAAAGTTACGGACCCGATACGAAAAGAAGTATGGGAAAACTGGACCAAAGAGATTGTATCTCTATTTCCGGAAGAAACAAACTCCGTATATTACAGCCCCTTTCGAATAGTTGAAGGTCGGGCTATACAGGCCAGTGGCCTCATTATCAACCGACTAATCACAGTTAGAAGAAACCTGTCAACTCCATCAGAACCCCGCCGCAGCGAGAGCCGCAGTAGTGAATACAGCAGCGACAGCGAAAATAAAAAGAAGAAAAGGCGTACAAGCGACACGCCTGGTAGAACACGACCTTTGCCTGAAAACTTCAACTTGCTTCAACAACTTCAGAATGAGGAGGCCTCGTCTCAAGATGACGTGCAGTGGCTCAAAGTCTCCTCATCACCCCGAGATCTCGCTAAATCTAAATGGCATAATACTCTGCGCGAGCGGGTAGCCATCCTAGAGGGAAGCGACTATATAGCTTACTGCAAAACATTCCCAGCGATACAATCTCCATGGGGCTATGAATTGGTGAGTAATTTTGTAAGCTTATCAACATGCGACATTTCTCACTTGTTGCAAATTTAATACAGTGGCTACATTTTGCGGATCTAACCGCTAAGACATCGATCACGCGGCATCGATGCAATTCTGCTGAACGCGCTTTTTCTATTTTGTCTTTTTTGAGATTATTTTCAAAGAGTATCATGTTATTATATTCGTAATTATTTTCGATTTCCATGTTGTGTTCAAAAACGTTGTAAACAATCCGAATGACAGCTACGTTTGACAGCTTGCTACTAACCGCTGCTAATCGAAATTCAATTAAGTTCAATTAAGTCATTGCGTTTTTGTGGGCTTTCAGCAGATAATGTGCAATCGATGACTCATCGATGTGTTCTGCAAAATGTAGCCAGTGTCACTATTATATAGAATAAAAAAAAGAAATAAAACGCACATTGGAATATGCTCCTGTAGCGTCATTGTAAGCATTTGAGTGTATTATGTATTATTTTTTTATTTACTTATTTAATGCTTGCACAATTAAAAAGTAATTACAATGTCACTCAGCAAATAATAGAACATTGAAAAACAACAGCTTAGGATCAACACAGCTCAGGCGCTATGCACATCTAACGGGGCCTCTAATGCCTGTATCTAGATGCAGAATTGTTGTGTAAAACATAACGCAATAGTAAATATATTAGTATGATGTAAGTTTATATAAGTAAATACAACATTTTTTTTTGTGCAGTTCGCCAGTGACTTCAATTCAATATATGGAGAAGCAAAAAGGAAATTCGAAGAAAGATTCCCAACAGTGAAGACTCGCCTACTAACATTATTGGACGAGAAGGCCCAAGAGTTCATACGCAGAGTTGATATTCAATCTGTCTTGGATCTTGCAACCTGTAAGTAATGTTTAGTTCTAAATAATACCTTAACTTAAGTCCTGGCCATTTAATTGTTCTATTAAAATCTGTCTTCTTCTTCTTCTTCTTTAACAGCCCTTATCTATACTAATATTATAAAGAGGTAAAGTTTGTGACGTTGTAGGAAGTAATCTCTGGATCTACTGAACTGATTTTGAAAGTTATTTTACCAATAGAAAGCCACGTTATTTGTGAGTGTCATAGGCTATATATTAATCCGAGAAATGAGAAGACTTTTTCGTGGTAGTCGGATTTTCAAAGTAAGTCGGAAAAAACGGTCGAACGAAAACGTTTCTAACGAACGCTGCCTTAACGATGAGAGATATATGATTAAGTTCTAGAGAAAAGTTGTAGATCTTAATAATGCTTACAAAAAAGTCTTACTTATTAAAAATATTTATCAAATTAAATCTCCTCAACTACTTCTAGAGTTACGGCAGTCATGGCCGAATAATCCGGTATATTTTGAGTGCGAGACGAACAGACGAGTGATGATATATTTTATTTATTTGTAAAATTTATATTTGCAGTGGGAGAAGAACCAGCGAACGTTGCGGCCTTCCTGTCAATTCCGCTGCTGCTCAAGCAGATGCATACGATACCGGTGAAAGGTGTCAAGAAACAGTGGAACCCCTCGCGTACAGAAGTAAGCAGCGCCTTCATAAGTTTAGTACCGTCTGTATCAGACCTCGAAACCCATTGTTCTGAGAGAGAAGCTAAACTTACAGAGAAAAACATACATGTGCTTCCGTATATTATTGCTGTTGGCCCCAGTTGGAAGGATGTTGCGCAGTACGATTTAATTATATCAAAAGACATTCGGTACACCTTCTCCAATGTGTGTGATGTTATTACGAATGCTTTTAAAATATTGTGGGCATTAGATTTACCTTACCCGAAAGAATGTGCACCTATTTGGATGTTCGTTCAAAGAAGTATATATCTCATGAAAAGCAAGTATGACACGGAAGGTACTCCGATGTTAGATTTACTCGCATCTGTTTTAAATAGACACGATGGTGCAATGCGTGTTATGTAAACGGTCTCTTCTTAATTTAAGACAATTTAAAAACCACTACACTATTTATCATCCTGGCCAGGTCTATTTCTGTCCAACTATTGGTTGCGGAAGAAGGTATCAACTTTACAACTCGTTTAGACGTCATTATTTGAAAGACCATTCAGAGGCCCAAGCCCCTGAAGCAATTTCATCCAATATAGACACTTCACATATGCGCACTACACCAGCTGGGTTACAAAATGATGATAAAATAGTTTCTAAACTAGAAAATGAAGCTATCAAAGCAAAATATGTAAACATTAATTTGAATACTGTTTCACTGAGCAAAACCATGGCTCAACTGTTTTCATCCCTTTATAGTAATCCTCAATTGCCGATAAATGTGTCAGATACAGTTTATAACGGTATTGAAAACATTTTCAACTTATCTATCAAGCCTTTATTACCGATGACGCCCGGCTCTGCTACGGAAAACATTATAAGTGATTTAAAAATGTTTAATTCAATGCACCATAGATTGAAGTACTTTGAAGGAAAAGGGTCCTTAATTAATCCTGAGCCTTATGTGGTGGGTCGCAGATTTGATTTTGTAAAAAAAAATGGAAGCAGTTTTTATCAAGCAGTAGATTGCGTGGCGCATAAAATACAAATGAAAGCGGTTTTGCACAAATTTTTTTCTTTGCCTCGGTTGCTATGTCAGACGATAGATAATATGAAAAAACTAATGAACCATGACGCATCAGTCAGTGTGGAACATTTTATGCATGGTTCATTTTGGAGACAGAGATTTCATGGAGAAAAATTAGTCATGCCAGTATTTTTGCAAATAGATGATTTTGAGACTTTGAACCCTTTGGGGAGTCATAGTGGCATACATAAATTGGGGGCAGCCTACATTTCTCTTCCTTGTCTGCCTTACTATTATGCCTCCCAATTGTCTAACATTTTTTTGACTTTATTATATCATTCTAATGACAGAGTCGAATTTGGAAATAAAATAATATTCCAGCCTCTAATTGATCAGTTCAATGACTTAATTCGAAACGGAATATCATTCGATCTACCAAATTTTAAAGGAACCGTTTACTTTGAATTGGCACTCATTTTGGGAGATAATTTAGGTTTGCACAGTGTTTTAGGCTTTGTTGAAAGCTTCTCGGGCAACTTCCCTTGTCGTACTTGTAAAGTAGAAAAGAAACTAATGCAAAAGCAATTCTATGAAAATACATCTCTTCTAAGAACGGACTCTAACTATCAGGAAGATTTAAATACGAACAATCCATCTCTGACAGGCGTGAAAGAGAATTGTACATGGCTTCAGATAGAAAATTTTAGTTTATTTTCACAAATGGGTTTTGATGTAATGCACGACTTACACGAAGGTTGTTCAAAGTATATCATGTGTTCACTGCTTGTAGTTTTTGTAGATAAACTGAAATATTTTTCAATCGATATTGTTAATAGCAAAATTTCTTCATTTTCCTATGGCCCTGATAAAAAAGATAAACCGGTCACGCTAGCAATGCCTAATATACGAAAGGGCAATATACGTTTAAACACTGCCGAAATGTACACATTTTGCAAGTATTTTGGGGTGATGTTCGGCAATTTCGTTCCGAGGTACGATAAGTATTGGGAACTATATATTCAATTGATGAAAGTTATAGATTTTGTCTTATCTCCCGCCTTTGCACCTGATCAAATTGACTTTTTTAAGTTTTTAGTAGCTGACCTTTGCGAAATGTTTACCACATTGTTCGAACAATCTCTTAAACCCAAGTTTCACAATTTATTGCATTACCACTCCGCAATGTTACGATTTGGTCCCTTACGGCATCTGTCTTCTATGCGCTTTGAAGCTAAACATCGACCGAACAAGTTAGCCGCAAAAACCTCAAATAATCGAATGAACATGACATTCACAATAGCTCGAAGACATCAGTTGATCTTAAATGATATTTTTCTAAAGGGAAGTATAGGTTCGTCTTTTTCATTCGGAGGCCAAAAAGAAATTGCCGATAGTAAAGTTAAAAAAATTCTAAATAAAATTAAGCTGTCTAATATAAGCAAATTGTATAAAGTCAAATGGGCAGAAAAGTGTTCTGAGCGGTATAAAGCAAATGACATAATTATTTCTGCAATTGAGGAGGAAAATGTTACCTTTGCTAAAATAAAAGATGTACATGTTGATGGTGTATGTAAAATAATAATTAAGGCAAAGCTTTTTAAAACAATAGGTTTAGATGATCATTATCATGCTTATTATCTACGAAACTCGTGTCAGACGTCAGTATTCATTGATCAGGAATTGATGCAACATCCGTTCATATGCAATGGTGTAGTTATCGGATATGACATCAATCTACCTGAGCTCCATGTTGTACTTAGCAAGCCTATTTAATTGAAATGAATGAAAATCTTAAAAGTTGAAAAGTTAAATATTATAATGATCAAAATAGTTTATACATGTATGAATAAAACTGTAATCTGTAAATTTATGGCTTCTTATGTTTGTTAATCTTAGTTAAGAGGAGACAGAGTTTCTAGAGCATACGTTTCTATACAAAATATTACAGAAACGTCTTTCAAGTTCTTAGCCCTTCAAGCCCCGCGACTTCGATATCGAAGTCAACTTAACGCGTCCAGGAAAAGTGATTTGATTGGGTTTTTCGTGTCATTCCGTATGCAGTTGTATTTTATTTAAATGCACGATGATACAAATATCATCGTGCATTTAAATAAAATACAACTGAATACGGAATGACACGAAAAACCCAATCAAATCACTTTTCCTGGACGCGTTCAGTTGACTTCGATATAGAAGTCGCGGGGCTTAGTCGCGGGGCTTGAAGGGTTAAAGACTATTTTGTATGGAAATTTTCTATTTCCGACCTAAACTCTGTCTCCACATAAAATTATTCGAGTAAAATTAAAATTAATAAAGCAAATGACATAATTATTTCTGCAATTGAGGAGGAAAATGTTACCTTTGCTAAAATAAAAGATGTATATGTTGATGGTGTATGTAAAATAATAATTAAGGCAAAGCTTTTTGAAACAATAGGTTTAGATGATCATTATCATGCTTATTATCTACGAAACTCGTGTCAGACGTCAGTATTCATTGATCAGGAATTGATGCAACATCCGTTCATATGCAATGGTGTAGTTATCGGATGTGACATCAATCTACCTGAGCTCCATGTTGTACTTAGCAAGCCTATTTAATTGAAATGAATGAAAATCTTAAAAGTTGAAAAGTTAAATATTATAATGATCAAAATAGTTTATACATGTATGAATAAAACTGTAATCTGTAAATTTATGGCTTCTTATGTTTGTTAATCTTAGTTAAGAGGAGACAGAGTTTCTAGAGCATACGTTTCTATACAAAATATTACAGAAACGTCTTTCAAGTTCTTAATGACTATTTTGTATGGAAATTTTCTATTTCCGACCTAAACTCTGTCTCCACATAAAATTATTCGAGTAAAATTAAAATTAAACACTCCTTTTGTTATAACATGTATGTCAGTTGTAAATAAATAAATGTTTTATTTTGTGTAACTGTTGTTTATGTTTTAGGTTATTGGATACACAAACACGCACAAGTAATGCAACATAGGCTTCAGATCTTCTTCAGGTTTTATTTGCAATGCTGTTCCTGGTCAACCGCAGTGTAAATATTGCAGGAATAGCAATAATGGATTTCTTTTTCCCTGCAATTAATATTTACACAGCGGTTGTACAGTATACAGCAGTACAAATAAAATATGCTGAAGATCTGAAGCAATGCGTACGTTGCTTTATTAGCAACTTTCAAGTTGTTAGAAACACAACTTGAAAGTTGCTAATAAAGCAAAGTGCGCATTGCTAAACCCACAAGGTTGAACCACAACTCTGTTAGAAACACAACTTGAAAGTTGCTAATAAAGCAAAGTGCGCATTGCTAAACCCACAAGGTTGAACCACAACTCTGTTAGAAACACAACTTGAAAGTTGCTAATAAAGCAAAGTGCGCATTGCTAAACCCACAAGGTCGAACCACAACTCTGTTAGAAACACAACTTGAAAGTTGCTAATGAAGCAAAGTGCGCATTGCTAAACCCACAAGGTTGAAAGGCGGAATTGATTGCGAATCAACAGAGTAAAGTTGTGAAATTCGCAATGTGTTAACATTGCGAATTTCACAAAGTAAAATTGTGAAATATGAGCCATCAAAGTAAAGTTGTGAAAGCACGCCTTTGTGAAATTAACAATGCTATGCTCTGTCATATAAGCAATGTTTTTCGACAATTTTGGCGTTGTGGCTCCCACTATTTTACCTTGATTGCTCATATTTAACAACTTTTTGTTGTCAAATTCACCATGTTTTTTTCTGAGTGTGGTATTGGACTTATCAATGTCATAACTAGAGATGTCAATTACAACGGGCGAACCCGTCACCTCGGAAAGTTTTAACGATATTGATTGTTCTGTCTCCCGTGAGGTGACCGTAGAAGACTTGGGGCGAAAAACAATCCACTGTCTAGTTACGCCACCTGCTCGACAGAGGCCAACGCCTTACGGCGAGGCACCGGGAAAAGTACCCAGCGGACAGCCTCACCGCCTGTCTACCAGTTGGGAAGGATATCTCCGTCTGGAATTAACCTTCAGGATACCTCCTGCCTGCTGACTGGTGACAGGATCGAGGTCGCTTGCGCGGTCCTCTCCCTTATGAAGCGGTGATATGGTGTCTATTGAATATATCGCGGATCACGGGATCCTTTGCCCGGCTTATTCACCCGGGATCGGGTGACCGAATGGTCGTTTCAAAAGCAGTTGATATAAGGTTAACAACTACCCTCGCTCTATAGGAAACATTGCTGTTTTCATTCTCCCCCGGCTGTCGCCGATTGGCTGTCCGATTGGCTGACGCCGCACGGTGCGCAAACCGTTAAGAAGCGCCCGAAGGTTGACTTCTGGGGAGACTGGCCCGTAGGCCAGTCTCCCCTAGGAGTCAACCTAGGGGAGACTAGCCTGCGGACCAGTAGCCGCCAGTATCAATATCATGGTAGGTTTTGGCAACTTTTCTGCGCTGGCGACATGCGGGTGGCATTGAAAGCATTGTCCGGCCAAATAAATAGCAATTAATTCGGTTATCACATAATAATAAAAATAGACTTACTCCATTTTAGTAAAGCTCTTTTTGTCTCAAACATCCATTCTCAAAACGGCCGTTTCTTTATGTGTTTTACGTATTTAATATCGCTATTTTAAATATATTCTGATACTAAAGCTGAGGAGTTAGTTTGTTTTAACGCGCTAATATCTTGAATACCAGTTGGATTTGAATAATTATTTTTGCCCAATTCTAACCCAATTCTTGAGAAAGGGTATATACTACTTAGAATTGCGTTACGGCCCTTAGGAGCTAAGCAAAAAGTATTAGCGCGGGCGGGCGATGCGATGCGGTCGGTCGGCGGCCGGGGGAGGCCGCCCGATGAGAACCGTGCATTACCAAAAAGAGCCGAAATATGCATGCCTTATCTAGACCAGGTTACGGCGAAAACCAGTATATACTAATATCACAAGACAATATGAATTAAAATGTATTATATGTTGAAGTACTCCAAATTATTTATAAAAAATCCTTTTTTTTTTAACTAAACGGTGGGTGAAACCGCGATGCACAGTTAATTATATATATCATTGTTACACGTTTAAAGCGCATTAACGGAAAAAGCACTACACGTGGGAACGATATTATCATCCATACAATGACAAATGATAGACAGTCAAAGACCCGAGTTACGATGTCTGAGGAATCCATAGATGATTATTGTTAAAAACGATCAAAGGGGCTTTTTCCTGTGAGTATCATAATAATGTTTATAGAAATATAAAATAAAAAATTCTCCATTGAAGTTTAAGTCGAGTTAAATGAATATACCCAAACTGGTTATAACCTTTCGTACCTTTAACTTCTTCTACGAATTCTCACTTTCCAGAGAAAAAAAACTTAATTATCCTGTAAAACTATTAAATTTTGGTTAATTACTAATGGTTAATTACTAGTCATTTTGAATAATATTTAACGATATGTCTTTGCGTATTCCTTGTAATATATAAATGATTAATTATTATAACTTAACTCACTTGAAACTTTATATTTTAATCTAACTATTCGTCTAACATTTGTAACTATAGCCATTATTTTGATTATGCGATATAATTGTACGATGGTACCCTTCCTTAACAGCCTACTTCGCTCGAAAGATAATAACCCCAACCGTAAGTCATAAAACTCTTTATAGCTAATAAAAGAGATAAAAATATATTATTTCGCTTTTCATATAACTAATAATATTTTTTTCATTATCAACAAAAACGGGAATACACGTAAAGAATAAAATGTACTCCTTGTATTTAGGATTTTCTTGAAAATTGCTGAATTTATCCTGCTACCACAGCGACTTGCACAGCGCGGACCGTCATCACCGCAGCGGAAAATAAATATACCATTCTTTTTCCTCCGCGTAACAAGATCTCCATCCGAGTTTTACCTTGAAGGGCTTGTGAATACATTTGCGTTGTAAAATATATTAATGTAGGCACTTACCCGTTCGTTTTTCAGCGTCCCTGAAGAGGACGTCCTCGATAACGGACACGGGTCCGGTACCTTTGCCGTTTACGGCGAATACTTTCAAACGAAACGTCACGTCTGGCTCCAAATTGGACACGAAGAAACTCGGCTCTTCTGACGTCACACTCGATCTGAGGAAAGAGGGAGAGATTTCGATTAGTACAATGATTAAAAGGTTAAGATTCTTTAGACGACAAAAAAAGACAATCCGGTAGAATGGTATATATCGTTTCCGACAAGAGTGTAACGGGTTGGTACCGCTTATGATCCTTTTATTTTGTAAAAAGATCACTTTTCGTAGATATGCGAAAACATTAGGAAACACGGTGCAACTCTCCACTGTCTGATTTTTACTTAGTTTTTATTTTTAATATATTTAAAATGGTAGCATTTGCTTACTTACGTAAGTTAGTTATTATGTACTTGTATACTCTAGATTAATAAAGCTCCTAAATAATACTACAAATAAATAAATTAATTAATGTAAATTTGCCGGACTTCGTTAGCGATAGTTTTTCAATTTATGATACGTCTTGCCAAGTAATGCGTAAGTGCGATACTGGGCCCGATTGCGTTTCTTTGTGAACTAAAACTAAAATTAGTCCAAGCGAACGAGACAGAGCGATACGTTAGAGCGGGATATGAAACGAATGATCGTCGATAAATACTACCTGTCGAACTTATACACGTCGGAATAAATTCGAGCATATTTCGTGCGGTGTAAGATTTGACCTTGGCGGGCAGTTTTAATGAGAAAAAGTGACAACCGGTCATCTCACACTCCGCTTTAGCGTATTGCCCCGTCTCGTTCACACGGACTAATTTCCGATTTTAGTTCACGAAGAACCGCAATCGAGCCCACTGTTTCATAAAATACCTGCTTTCGATGGTGTTCTCGGATTTAGTACGATACTTTGATAGCCTGCTAATGGGTTAACTGTAACTTCCTCGAGACCTCTATTACAGTATCTTGCTACTATCTTTCAGTATCTTGAATTAATTGGAAAAAAGAGTATTTTTCTTCGATGTGGGGCCCCCTTATCATACGGTTTGATAAGATGTCAATATATTTGTCCGAATTCATCATGACGACTAGTCTACCCTAGACAACGGCGGCTGCAACGTCGGGTGCTATAAACTTTACGCAGTAAAATCGTTTTTTATCTTATTTATAATGTCAAACAACCGCGATAGTCTCCGATTTCAAAATACTCTTTGTTTCAGTTACTTCGCACGGCACTGTACTTTTGCCGCAATTTCATCTCAGCAGTGTTTCTCGTATGATGGATCGCGTCAATAATGTGCATTTCAGCCGTGCTGGCCGCGAACTACACCGCCTTAATTAAGTAAACTTCACAAAGGGTGGCGAAGTCGAGAGATCGAATCGAATTAATGGTTGTTCGTGCGAATTTGCTCTTTACGGAGAAGATTGATTATAATGGAAAGAGGCGAGGGTGTGGAAACGTAGGTAGTCCATTATAACGCTCCAGTGGGAACGACTCAATAATGCCAATATAATAACGAATATTCTCCAGTCGTCGACGCGCTCTGCTGCCCGGATATCATGTTTATCGTCTACCGGAACTTACATCGTGTTATTTAATCAAATATGCTAATTAGGTATCCTCTAGGAGTGGATACCGTAACCATTGATTATATATGATATTTGATTGCTCGACGTTATAGTACGTTTTGGCAACCTTTCTGCGCCGCGCTGGCTACATACAGGTGGCACTGATACGGCGAAACTAATAACAGTTTATTTAAAGTTCGATGTCCGATATATTGAAAATATCGATGGTTAGTGATCGATGTTCGATGTTTTTTTACATCGATGGTGCCTTATAGATGGATAGGCACCTTCGATGTATGTCATCTATATATTATGTTATTTATTTATTATTATTATTTATTCCGTAGCCGGCGATTGGGGAGGGGGTCGCCCTCGCAGCCAATACGCTGCTGTCGGTGCCGCTGGATATCGTACTCCATTCACGATTCGCTTCCATTCTTGACGATTTTTTGCCACGTCTCGAGCATCCCTAGCCGACAATCGTTGATTTTTAAGGTCGTCTTTGATG
This sequence comes from Micropterix aruncella, assembly GCA_944548615.1. Taxonomy (NCBI): domain Eukaryota; kingdom Metazoa; phylum Arthropoda; class Insecta; order Lepidoptera; family Micropterigidae; genus Micropterix; species Micropterix aruncella. The sequence continues at coordinate 4,666,395 of OX155951.1, forward strand.
GTATTTAGCCAGGTTTTCTTCGGTGCCGATCGCTGAATTCTCCATTCTGTCGGACGGTCTCGCCAAAGAAGTTTACATGGCAAGCGATTGTCGTTCATTCGGCAAACATGGCCGAACCATCGTAGTCGACGTTTTTGTACTTCTTCTTCGATCGTTGTTACTAGATCGCATCTTTCTCTAATGGTCTCGTTTCGAATTCGGTCGCGGAGTGAGACACCGAGAATCTGCCTCAAGCATCGCATTTGGAAGACTTCGAACTTTTTGAGGTCCGATTGTAGTAACGTCCACGTTTCCGATCCATAAAGAAGAATGGGAAGAACCAACGTTCGGTATAGTCGTACTTTGGTTTTGATGGTAATATTCATTCGCTTCCATATGCACCACTTGAGCGAGGCGAATGTTGCTGTTGCCTGACCGATCCGGCTATGGACATCGGCCGTCGAAGCCACTTTCTTTTCCGTAACCAACGATCCTAAATACTTGAATTGTGGGACCTGTTCGATTTGGGTTCCATCGAGGTAAACGCTGGCCTTCGAACCGTCCGTAGTGAGCACTTTGGTCTTATCCGCATTGATTTTCAATCCATATGATTGAGCAATTCCGGATATGTCGTATAAAATGTCCGTTGCTTCGGCATCAGTGTCGGCGAAAACGGCGCTATCATCAGCGAACATCAAATCGGTTATGAAGTTTGATTCGTCGAATCTAACTCCGCGTCGACCGTCGAATGCTCTCCGCATAATCGCGTCGATCACCACGTTAAAAAGTAGCGGCGATGCGACGTCTCCTTGTCGAACACCAGTTTGAATCGGGAATTCCTCAGACAAATCGTTACGGATTCGAACGCTGCTGGTTAAGCCATCGTACGATGATTGGAGAAGTTTAATGATTTTTGGTGGCACGTGTTCTGTCTCCAAGGCACTCCATAAGCTGTTCCAATCGATGCAATCGAAGGCGGATTTAAAGTCTATGAAGACGACGATTGTTCGTTTGCCGCACCGTATTCTTTCTTCCATTAGCTGACGAAGAGCGAATATCTGATCAATGCATCCTCGATATGGTCTAAATCCTGCTTGCTCCTCTCGGCTCGTTTGTTCTCGATGTTTTTGTAGCCTCGACTGTATGATTTTTGTAAATACTTTGCCGACTATTGAAAGAAGGCTAATACCGCGATAATTCTTGCATTCTCTGCTATCGCCTTTCTTTAAAATTGGCACAACGATGGCTTTCTTCCATGCCGACGGAATACGATCCGATTGCCAAATATGCGTTAGGAGAACATGTAGTTGTTGTAATAGAATGTCACCTCCTGCTTTGATCATCTCGGCGGTAACTTGATCTGGACCCGGCGCTTTACCATTTTTCAGCGATTTTATTGCCGTTTTCACTTCGTTTATTGTTGGTTCGTTATCGGAAAACGGATTCGCCGGCTGATTGATAATCGGCGGTTGCGGTGCTGGACCTTGAGGCGGATCGTGATTGTGCAGCTGATTAAAGAATTCCCTCCACCGCTGCAGGCGCTCGTGGGGGGAGATCACGAAAGTTCCATCCGATTTCTTGATGTTGTCATTCGTTGATGTTGTTTTCCCGCCTAACCGTCGGATTGTTTGGTATAGCGTCCGATATTCGTGCCTCGATGCTGCTTCTTCCAATTCGGCTGCAACGTTATTCCAATGCGCTTCTCGTTTCGATTTCATTCTTTGTCGGACTTCTTTGTTCAATAATCGGTATTTTTCGAAATTGACGTGTTTCATCCGTTTTCGTTGGTCGACGAGATCTAAACAGTCGTCCGAAATCCATTGCTGCGTCCGTCGACGGATGGGTGGGCACAGCTCCGTTGCACACTTCACAAGGGACTCCGATAATTGCATTTCTTCAAAGTCGATATCGTCTGATATTGCGAGCGTTGCGAATTTGTTGGATAGCGCGATTTGAAATTTCTGTCCAATGGCTGGGTCCTGTAGACATGCCCAGTTTCTCTTGGTTGGTGGTGGCGCTTTTTTCTTCGCTCGTTGTAGTCGCATTTGTAATTTCGCTCGAACGAGATAGTGATCCGATCCGCAATCGGGTCCACGCATCGCCCGTACGTCTTTGACTGTTGATCGAAATCTCGAATTGATTAAAATGTAGTCCAACATTGCTGAATCTTTACCGGACGGATTTCGCCACGTTAGTTGATGTTTGCGGGGATGACGAAATATGCTGTTTCCGACGATCATGTTGTTCGACAATGCGAATGATAACAGGCGTAGTCCATTGTCGTTAATTTCGCCGTGTCCAAATCTTCCCATCGTTTCTTCCCAACCCGTCCGATCTACACCCGTATGTGCATTAAAGTCGCCCGCTAGTATAATTAATTCGGTTCGGGGTATCGTATCCAGCGTGTGTTGAAGCTGGTAGTAGAATTCATCTTTGTTCGTATCCGGGCTCATCTCGGTTGGCGCGTAAACGGAAACGATATGGGTCTTGATTGTTCCATCGATGGTGATAACTGCTAAGCGCTCGGATATCGGTTGAAACGCAATAACGCTGCCGGCAGCTCGGCGATCGACCATGAAGCCGACCCCGGCCTCTCGTTTGTCGCCTCCGGAATAAAATAGCGTCATCGTCTCGTCGATTGTTGGCGGATCAATTGTCATTGTTCCCGATCCCGTGAGTCGTAATTCCGATAATGCGGCGATCGATATTTTGCATTTCGCTAATTCCATTGCTATGATTTCCTTTTGGCCGACGTGATGCCCCGTTCGCACATTCCATGCGGCGATTCGAATGTCCGATTTCGGTGTAAAATATTTGGGTTTTCGGCCAGTTGCCAACTTCTCACCAGCATCCCTGGTCCCCGGAGCTGGCGCATCGGCTGCCTCAGATGCGGTAGCATTATTTCGTGAATGATTAATTGTACTATCCATTGGTTTCTTGCCTGGTTTCTTCGGTTACCCGATTCTGGTCGACGCGGCAGGCCAACCACCCTCCTCCTTTCGCACCCTGGACTTGGGACCAGACGACGGCGGAGTGGTTTACAAGTTACAGAGTAAAATACGAGTTATAATACAAGGTTTACAATTTAAAACAATAATTATTAAATTTATTTTAAACATGACGTGTAGAAAATGAAGAATTCGAAAATAGAAATTATGTTATCTTTTGCGTCATATATGAATAATAAAATGTTATCCAAATTGATATTTCTTAACACTTTAAATGAAGAATTGTTGAAATGATATAATTAAACATTGCCATTAAGACATATATTTTTTGGTTTTAAATTGTAATTTTTGTTACATCTATGTTAAATTATTCATTATATCACTATATTAATCTCTATTATTGACTGTCTTAGAAGAAAACATAAACGGACGGTCAGCAAATTGACGCTAACGAACGATGTTTTTTAAAACAAAAATCGATTTTTATATGATCTAAATATCGATGATTAAAGTAAAGTAAAAGGTATTTATTTCCAATACAACCATACAATTGTGTAGGAATGACAGTAATTAATCTTAAATTAGTTACTCAATTTAGACAAGAGATGATATACAATATATAGTTTTAAACTTACCAATTTACGAGAACATAGACTATATGATAACAGTTTACAACAAAACAATTAACGGTAAATAATATGTATTAGATTAAATGGGTAGATACGATGCTATGTATTTTCAAAATATTTTAAGAAGTCGTTATGGGCATACATGTTGATTTTAAGCAGATAGACTCGGATGGATCTCTTGAAAATATCGATGTTTTTAATTTCTTTAATCTTTCGGGCAATTTATTGAAAAGTTTGAGGCCTAAGTATCGACTAGTCGCCTGGAACTTGGCAGTACGTGCTACGAACGGTTGGAGATACAGGGTTTTATTCCTGGTGTCATGCCGATGTACTTCCTCGTGGGATATGGCCGAGCTCTTATTGCAATAGAATTCGCAAAGAGCTTCTTGAGCAAAAATCGCATATACGGTCAATATCCCTAGTTTTTGGAAGTGTTCACGACATGACTGCCGTGGACCAATACCTACTATCGCACGTATGGCTCTTTTCTGGAGAGTGAATACACTGTTGATGTGTGCTGCATTACCCCATAAAAGAATACCATAGCGCAGGTGTGACTCAACTAGCGCGTAATAGGCCGATATTACTTCAGTTCTCTCCAAACAATTTCTGATGCGTAATAGAGCATAGCAGGCTGACGAAAGTTTTGACTTAACATGCTCTATATGTAGATTCCATGACATCTTTGCATCCAGATGTAGTCCGAGGAATTTAACTGATTCCGCAAGTTCAACCGGGTAGTTAACTTTTATAGATGATGTCTTGCTATTAAAATTTAAAATGACAGTTTTAGACATATTTAGAGACATCTTGTTCGCATTAAACCAATCATCAAGTTCACCAAGAGATGTATTGAGATTGGCAGTGAGCGTATTTATGTTGTCAGCTTCAACTACAGCGCTAGTATCGTCTGCAAATTGGGTGACTTCACATTTAGATAGATTTGGACTCAGGTCATTTATGTAAATAATGAAAAGCAACGGTCCAAGAATTGAGCCTTGGGGTACTCCAATATTGACAGTAAGTATTTCGGAAGTTGCTACGGACTCGATTAGATCTCTGCCAATATTGGCTATTTCTACTTTTTGCATTCTGTTTTGCAGATAAGTCTTGAATAGGTTATTTGCCGTACCTCGGATGCCATAATAGTCTAATTTTGCAAGTAGAAGATCGGTTTGGACGCAATCAAAGGCTCGACTGAGGTCACAAAAAATGGCAGCCGAATACCTTTTCATATTTAGACATGTATGTATTTGATTGCAACACTTCAACATTGCCTGTTGGGTCGATTTCTTTTTCATAAAACCAAATTGTGTGTTGCTCAAAATATTATTTTTCTTCAAAAACTCACGTATCCTGACTTCTATTATTTTTTCTAGAACCTTAGAGAATACGGTCAATAAAGATATGGGTCGATAGTTTTCGATATTATGTATATCACCTTTTTTAAAGACCGGTACTATTTTTGCCATTTTATAGCATTTAGGAAAGACACCATTACTTAACGACATATTAAATAATATACTGAGGGGTTTAGATAAAATATCACTGGATTTCTTTAGTATATCAACTGGAAAATTGTCTATCCCAGTGGATTTTTTATTTTTCAATGAGTTTATAAATTTGGCTATTTCCATCTCAGATGTGGGTTTCAGGAATATCGAATTATAATTTTTTTTCATTAATTTCAACTTTTCATATGCTGTTGTAATTGGGGTCTGAATTGCAGATGCCAGACTTAAAGGTTTATTGATAAAGAAGTTATTGAATACGTTGCTCAAAACCAGAGCATTTGTTTCGAGTTTTTTATTTATTTCAATGGATAATGATGCGCTAAATCCTTTTCTCAATTTTCCGGTTTCATCGTTTATAATGGACCATGCTGTTTTTACTTTATTTCGTGAGGAAAATATTTTTTGAGAGTAGAATTTTCTTTTAGCTGCGCGAATATCATTTCTTAACCTCGAATACATTTTATTGAAGAGTTTTCGATATAAAGGGTCATATTTGAACATTTTGTTTTTCAATATGTTTCTCTTTAACCTACAGCGATATACAAGAACTGGAGTAATCCATTGCTTGTTGGTAGGTTGGAGATAAACTTTTTTCCTTATTATTGGAAATGATTTCGAAAAGCAGTCATTTATCCGATTGTGAAACCACGTATAGGCCATATTAGTGTCATCTATTGTCTGAAGATAGTCCCAGTTTAACGATTCAACCCATTTTCTAAATACGGTGTGCTTACTTTTAGCAAAGTTCCTCCTTGTTTTAAATACATAATTTTGAGTACGCTTAAAAACATCATCAATCTCAATAACATGAAATGCATGATCCGATAACCCGGGATCTATGGTCTTTAGGCGTATATTCGATTTAGGTATATTTACAATTATGTTATCAAGTAGGGATTCATTGCCAGTGACCGGATCTATTCTGGTGGGTTCGTTTTTGAATAAATGGCAGAAATTAAATTCTTTACAAATGTTGGTAAATTTATTTTTATCCTTTGATTTGGTTAGAAAATTAACGTTGTAGTCGCCACAAATACATATAAAACAATATTTTTCTATAATCGATGTTTATGTTACGATGTTGGTATTGATGGTAACATCGATGTGTATACTTCGATATCTGGCCGCCCAGATGATACCTTCGAGTGAACTCTGAAATCTCGTAATTTTATCTATCACTGAAAGAAGATTGTTCGTCGTAGTGCAAGATGCGAAGTCGAGAACTCGCCCCATCCCCACCTCGTCCTTTTCTAAGTAGACTTTGCTAGAGTTCCCTAAGGACCAGGTCCATCTATTGCCGTATAGTGCACAAACTACAAGCGAACAAAGAGGAGGAAAAGTATTGTGATCGCGCATTTTTTTCACAAGATGAACACGGCCATTTTTAGTCCCCCTCAGATGATAAGGACCATTTCCATATAAACGTTTGTCTTGTGTATGCCTTCTCGATAGCGCCCAAACGCTAATCCGATTGAGCTTAAATTTGACATGCAGGCAAGTGTGGAAAAACGTTGTGGTTAAAATCGATCCGACAGGAAGCGAACTAGTCATATTTCAATCTTGAAATATTTGCTGGAAATTCGGTACATAAATGATTTGTTATGCTGAAATCACATTGAAATTTCGCCAGTCAGTATATTTGCTTAGACGATTGAATGGAATGCGTTTCATTCTCAATAACCGCGCTCGTCGCAGATTATCCCTTTTAATGAGGTCAACCTCCTTCCCGAGGCGACATTACGCTCAAAATCATTCCATAAGACTTTGTCTACTTGCCTGGAAAGGTGATGACAATAACTCGATTTGTTTCAATGACAATAGATCTTACAGCAGAGATGTAGCCCATATTTTTGAATCTAGCCATCATCTTTTGTGCCCATAAAAAAAACATAGTTCTAAAGTAGTAACAATTAATAAGGATTAGTACCTAATATAATATAAATGAAATAAAATATTACTTATCTACCTAATAAGCTATTCCTAATAATTATTTTTAAAACCATCTATTTACCTCGCAATGTTTGTTAGTATGTATTTTACTCTTAGTATGTATGCATGTACTCCTAAGGTTGTTTAGGTCAAATCTTGCAAACTGAATTAGAACCACTTCCTCTTATCATATGAAGTTTAAATTTTACTTGTTGGTTCAGTTCCACTGACGATACATTTTTGTGTTGAGCATGACCTGATTCTACATCTAGAATCGGCTCCCGACGAGGCTACTCTTTCACAGTTAACAGCACGGATACACAATTTTGTATACGCATTCAATCATGATAGCCCGTTTCAAATGTCACCATTGCATGGATGCTGCTCCCAGGGTTGGCTCATGACAGAGCATTTTAATAAAAGCTTATTTTAAAAAATGTGTTTTTGCTATTAAATTATCTGTAATCTCGCTGCCGTGATAGCCGACGCATAATTATAAAAAGAAGGCTAATTGAAATCTTATGAAGTGAACTATAGATATTAAATGTAATAACTTTCAAGCATCTTAATTTTTCGCTGGTTTATCAACATCAAGAGTCGAAAAAAAGCCTTTCGCCTGTTATGCGTGACAAATATCAGCATCGGATTGAACTAGACAAATAAAGAATAGGGTATATCACGACCTGAACATAACTTGCTACTATCAATACTTGGTCACAGCAGTGCAGGCACGTATCCAGACTTCAGTTTCGGGGGGAACGGAAAATTCATTAAAACAATTCGCGTGGTACCAACCACACTTGAATTTGATCGTACAATGAAACAAAAATAGGCCGGATTTCGGGAGTTAATCACTCTCCCCCCCCCCCCCCCCCCCTCCTGTATACCTGCCCTGACACTAGTTACATAAGACGTCGGATTCTCTTTGATTCTCAATTTTTCTCGAATTTATTTTTTTATTAAAAAAAATCGGGACGCGTCCCCTGCGTCCTCTCCCCCCCCCCCCCTCCCCCTGGATACGTCCTTGCAGCTGTGACTTTATTCATTCATTTTCACCGTGCATGGAGCCCGTCTTTCGAAGCCGAAATATATTAGAATCGCGCCGATCATGACATGATTCAAAACAGACTCAGAGAACATTTGATACCTTCCAAATAAATTCCGTTTCTCTTTCCCTTCCCATTCTCCTTCTTTTTTATACGACTGTCCAACAAAAAAGAAGTAATGTGTTCAGGGTTCATCTACATATGTTTTACGTTTCTTTATTCCACAATAACTTCTAAATGGTTCAAGCGATATAAAAGTGTGTATCCCGAATAGAATCGCTATGTCATCCCGATAGTCATTGAGTGCCTTAACTGTCCAACTATTAAGTAAGTATGTAGTTGTCTAAATGTATGTCAATAAATTTACATAAATATGTCGTTTTTCGTATCAAATGAAAGGTGTTAATGAGTAGATTATAGAAATATACATGAACCTACTTGGATAAACACATAAACCACAAATATTTCATTAAAAACCGTAATGAAAATAATTATAAATACAATAGTTTACTTTCTGAAACGGCAGTCATGTTTTTTTTATTTTTTTTAATATATTTACTTAAACCTTTGCGTCCTTGTGGGATTTAGTTTATTTTAGTGTGGCGCATTCCGTGCCCCCAAAAAGTTTTTTGTACTTCTCTACCTATGCGATAACAATATTTACAAATCTTTGTAGGTTAGCTTTAAATATTTAAATAATAAGTTTTATTATAACTATTTTTATTAATCATAGGTCGCACTGATGACATGCAATATAAATCTACAGCTTTATAATCTGCATTGCCATATACTTATTTTTTTATTTTATTTAGTAACACATCTAGTAAACAATTAATGTCATATTTGTAAGTAAAATATTAGCAAGAAATTGATGTGACATTGTTTTTAATGTTTGACACAGTCGCCCAACTAGGCCTAGGACTGTTCTAAGGCAGACTTTTATTGACTATATTGAGTGTGCACTGTCAACTTAAACTATAGTTAGTACTTCTTCAAAATATGTAATATTCATAGCAAAAATATAGCATTCAAAATCTCTTCATTACCATCTACAAGTCACTTAAAAGCGAGAGAACTATAACGCCGAATCTATCTCCAAAGAGGTTCCAAAAGGCAGGTGTACGATTGAAATAACATCAATCTCATTAAAAATCAAAAATCCACCAATAACAACAATAAAATTTACCTTAAGTCAAGTTGGATAGCAGCAATGACAATTTGCTATAAAATGAGCTAAACAATGACTGACTCTAAGAAATCTGTATCGGTAAATAAGCCTATGTTTACTAGCGCATCGTAGAGTAAACGTGTCAAAAATAAGTGAATCATACGAGAAAAGGGGAAGTTTTCCCGTTTTATGATCGTGGCTTAGTGGGGCACGACAGCAGTAAAAATATTTTCTCTGAAAAGTCCGTCATCTAAGTCCATGTCACTGCTTTATCATTTACGTACACTACTACTTTTTTTATGAAGTCGAAGATTATCGCGATTGATTGACATTATAAATAATATAAACAAATTTACCGCGTGAGGTTTGTACCACCCGACGTTCTGGCGATATTGCAACCACCGTTATCCAGGGTAGACTGGTCTACCCGGACAGCGGCGGTTGCAACATCGCGGAAACATCGTTTGTTATAAACTACAAGTGGTAAATTCGTTTTTATCCTATTTATCACGTTGATATCGGTTCTCTTCGTTGCTACCGAAGTTAAGCAGCGTTTGACTCGGTTAATAATTGGGTGGATGACCGCCCAAGCATTTAACCGTGTAATGCCCGCCTAAACGAAATCCTGGATAACATGAACAATCGGATACAAACTGATGTTATATATACAGATTTCTCAAAAGCATTTGACAGGGTAAATCATTCTATATTATTTTAAACTTGAGAAACTCGGTATACACGGCGATCTGTTAAGATGGTTCACATCTTATATTCATAATCGTCAACAGGCTGTCGTCGTAGGTGGATTTAAATCAGACTTTATTTCGATTCCTTCGGGTGTTCCACAGGGATCACACCTAGGACCGCTCTTATTCAATATATATATTAACGATATCGGTTCCTGTTTTAAATCTTGCCAGTTTATCCTATACGCGGATGACCTTAAAGTTTATTCTGTTATCTCAAAAGTGGCTGACTGTTTACGCCTGCAGGATGACCTGAGCCGTCTTAGCGAATACTGTGTTTTGAACAAGCTCGATCTTAATGTCAAGAAGTGCCATCGAATCACGTTTACGAGAAACAGAAATAAAATATTATACAATTATAAAATTGGTTTAGATAACATTAAGGAGGCTAACATTGTCCGAGATTTGGGGGTTTTACTCGATTCCAAAATGAAATTCGACCAGCACATTGAAAGTATTGTCACCAGAGCATACAAATCGCTAGGTTTTCTACTACGGGCGTGCAAGCCCTTTTCCGAGATATCCACCTTGTTAGTAATATACCAAGCCTATGTCCGTAGTATACTTGAATTTGCATCTTGTATTTGGTCCCCTCAATACAATGTGTATAAGCAACGAATCGAGCGTATTCAAAAAAAATTCTTAAGGCACTTGTGCTTTAGGGAAAATAAAGCTGCTGAATCGTACAAGGATAGATTAGCTCTTTTTAAACTCGATAGTCTTGAAGATAGGCGTACAACTTGCGATATGATGTTTCTCTACAACGTAATAAATAACAATTTTGACAGTGCGTATCTGGTCGAAAAGATATCCATTCTGGCTCCTCCTCGCATTACTCGAAACCCGAATCTGTTTTATATAAAGAGATATAACTCTAATTACACGAAACATTCCTTAATAAACAGAGCTATGACAACGTATAACGATAGGTTCGGGTACATTGATATTTTTTCATCAGTTAAAAGTCACTTTAAGGAAACCATTAAAAAATCCTATCAGTCCTTTGTCCCTCGTATTTCATATAATGACTATTAATCGCTTGAACAGTTTACATGAATAGCTTTTTTGTAATTTTTTGTTTTTGCAATTTTTTGTTTTTTAAAATGTATCTTTGGTACAAAATAATTAATATTGTATATAATCTCAATGTAAAATTTCATTTCCATTTGTTTTTTGTTCTTTTTCTTTTTCTATAATATTAAATTTGCTAAAAAATATATATATATAAATAAGATATAATAACGGAGATATGTACTGTACACATTATAGATAGATAGTGTTAACATATAATTAGTCATAGTTTTATTGTTATATTTTGTATTTGTTATGTATAAACGCTGTTTGTTAACCAAATAAAATAAAATAAAATAAAATAAAATAAAATAAAATAAAATAAAAGATGTTTTGATCAAGCAACAATGCTTATTCCACGAAAAATAACCAACTTGGGGTTAAAAAACATTGTAAATGCAATTGTTGACTGTAAGATATTGATATATCGATAAGTCCGCCATTTGTGCATAAATTGTCTTTTTTTATAAAACCAGTGTAATATTCATTAAGTGATATTTTTATAGCACACCAAAATTAATCTGTTCTGTTGTATTCTATTGTTGGGTTTTTATATTTCAAATAATGCATTAGACGTAAAATAACAGTCTATTCGTTGCGCTAACTGTCCATAAATAGCATCATTCCAGAATTCGATAATGAATAATTACCTTTAATCTTGTATAAAACGAAACATTCGTTTTAACTTATTTATAGCCAGCTGACCTGACAGACGTTGTCCTGTTCAAATTTCAATAAATTTGTTTGTGATCGTTTTGTGAATTTGTGAAATGCTATTGGAATATGTAAACAAAGGAAAAACATCATTTATGTCAGCCCAATACTTTCCCGGCAATCATATAACTTCCACTGCCCAAACTCCACCACACCCCTAACTTCCCCCTTTTCTAATTTCACCCCCCCAGCCCATCTCTACCACCATCTCAAATCCCTTCTTCCCTGCAATCCCTCTCCCAACCCCAACCCCCCACAACCCCCTCAACTCCCACCACACAAAATCGACCCCCCCCCCCAAACGACCTAATACATCGGTCGAAAATACACGTTGGTAATGTGAAGTTGGATCTCGTTGTTTCCGTCGTTATTTTTTTACAGTTGATTCTAAGTGAGATATCTTGGCATTTCAAAGTATAGCAGCGTCTGGGCGAAGTCATCATTCTGGCACATTTCAAAATACAGATCAATACCGAAATTAATAAATTGAATTATAAATAAAATAACTACATTTGTTGGGCAGATGGCGAAACAACACAACAGTAGAAAAATGTAATTTTAATTAAATTTAGGCTGGAATGCGTTTTCCGGGAATTTTCTCAAGATCTTACAGAATTTTATTAAATTAAATACATTCGATTGAAATATTTCAATCCCGAGAGCATAGCGATTAAAACATAAAAAGTATCAACATAATATGTCGCTTCTATTTTATAAAAGAATTACAGATATCCATCGTTTAAATCGTGAGTAAAAAAAAGCACTTCAGTTTTTCCAGAAATTTTCCATTTTTCCAAGAAACTTTTCCAAATTTTCTTTCAGTTTTGAACTTATTTGGATTTTTACGAACATTTAGTAGAAAAAATGCGTAATCAGTTTAGTTGTTCAACGTAATATGCCATTATCAACGAACAGCATTTTATTGTTAATTATATATGTAGATACGTATTTTTGGATTAATTATTAACAAGGTTTAATATTGTCAGAGAAGACGCTTAGTTAAAAGCGTTCGTTAATAAATTGAGGACATTACCTAAAGAGGCGGATAAACGCCTACTTAATATTATCCTTTCCCCTTTCATATTTCTACGTTTGTGAAATATTTAATTTTAAGCAGCGAGGCGGCGACACCCGCGACGTTTGGCGAGCGTCATTTTCCTCAATGTTTATGCTAGCGATGTCTGCTTTTTACCATTATTTAAAAATTGGGATTAATCACAGTCTTATCTTCGGATGTGGGTATTTTCATCTGGAGTCGACCGTTCCGGTTGGAGTAGCGTTCGCAAGTTTTGTAGCCCCGCGTGAAATAATGAGAGTAGCGATTTAAGTGCGTCGTAAAGCAGCGAAACGAGCGAGCGACTGTTTCGTCCGCGGGCGACATCTCCTTGATGGCTTTTTAAAGACGACCGAGATAACAGCTTTGCCCGTCCATGAGATACCGCCCGCCGATTACTGGTTGCAGCCAAAATGAACTGCTACAGTTGTCAGACGGAGCGCGTCAGCTTTATTACTACTAAACTTCAGGAAATTCGATAATTTAATGAGATGTTTTTTAGTAAGTACTCCCAACGTTGGGAGTACTTACTAAAAAACGTTTTACTAAAAAAGTTTTAATGACCATATAGAGTACGCGAGGTCTATTTAACGAACATATTATTTCTAATCAAAATTCGAATTATATCACTTTTAAGGAAAATTTTTTTCGTAGTCATAAATTCTAGGAAGTTCTTTTAAGGTTTTAGACGTCTGGTTTAGACGGCCAAAAAAAACATTTTATTATTGTTTTTTTTTAACCTAAAACTGAAATCTATTCATGAATCTCTTCTCTCTGGACTAAAAAAAAATTAAAGATTAGTTGATTCTCTTCTGTATGAATTTAAAAAAATCGGAAAAAATGTTTTCATATATTTTTTTTACTTGGTAAACACAAAATTCTGGGGCGAAAATCGATTTAATTTTTTAATCATAACTTTTTGTTATATTTTGAGTTCATCTATAAAACGAATATGTAAAATTTTATATCTTAGTTTATTTTTATTGTTTCAGGTACAATTACGCTCTCTACTACCGGATACCAAGCAGATACCGTCATTTCTCCAGCGGTAGAAAGATTAGCAATTCAATATTTCACAAATAGTTTTTTTACTATTACAAATAATATTTTTATTTTTCAAATGTTAATCAAACTGATATAAAAGATTTATAATCAGTTTTAAACTTTGAATTTAAAAAAAATCCTGAAGTCGTACCCATATCACAGGGGTATGCAAATCTATAGAAAAAAATCTGTATTGACTATTTAGTTACTATTTATTTATTTATTGAAGATTATAAAATTTCAGAACTTAGGTACTATGTACAAAAATATTTTCAACATTGGGTCCATACCAGAAAATTAATACATCGCATATTCAAGTGGTAACGTCCATTAGGACGTGTGGTAAACTTTTTAATTTGTATGCGCATGCCCAATCCTAATACTGTATTTATAGTAACGGCATATATCTTTTCGTCAAAGAATTTACTATTCATGTTGAAATAATAAATTATTCGTAAAATCATTTATGCACAAAACAATAAGGATGAAAAAATGTATCGAAAATAATTAAATACTAATAATTAGGAGTGGAAAATTCAAATTTCAACTAATAAAGTCAAATCAAAATAAAACCTTTGTTTAATAAAAAAAATCTAATCAAAAATATAATATAAAGTTGTAATTAATAAGATCTTGCATTTTACTTATAGGTATGTATTATAATGAATTAATAAATAAATCAAATTACCTATAATACAATGTAAAACAAAAAAAAAACGAACTTGGATATGATGAGTTTTGTCCCAAGAGACTGGATAAGACGAGTTTTGTTTAATCAACAAAAGTATAAGGCATGTTTAGATGTTAGTTATTCAATAATAAATTAACTTACATGCTGCCACTATCGCCTTCATTTTACATACTATCATCTATTATTGACCAAAGGAATAATTAATACAAGTGAAGTTAAAATCAAAGCAATGGAAAGTTAAAAAAATAATAATATAGGTTTCATCAGACACTTCCTGTGTATCCCAAAATAAAATTTCTTTTTCCCCATCTTGATTCCCTAACAATATATCTTCTAGTATCATTTTATAATATATTGAATTAGCATCATCATATGATATTTCCACTAATTTGAACTTCAGGAATACTTTCGAAAGGGTTTATAAGGATGCTTTCTTTTACCAATAATTTTATTTCGGTTTTTCAACAAAGCTCTCCTTATTTTTTGTTGGCCAATTTCAGAAACCGTCAGCAGTATGTTATCAGTGTAATGGTTTTATTTCATCGACGTTAAAATTAAATATGTACTTAAATTAGATTATAACCAAAGGTGCACAGGCAAATTTATTCTCTGGTAAGCCTGCCTTAGTACAGCCCTTAGCCTAGTTAGGTGGCGTTGACGTAGTGATCAAGATGATGCATTGTGCTTTATTTTTTGCTACCGGTCCAAACACGTAGGTATATATTGTAATGCTGCAGGAATATGTATCTCCTGTTTAAAGCACGAAATACATATTCCTGATTTATTAAAAGTAAACTTTAATAAATCAGGAATAATAAATAAATTAAAATGGATTATGGTATGTATAAAGTAATTTTAAGAAGGAATTGGGAATAACGAGAAGAAACAAAATAACCACAAAAAGTATAGCCGTACCTAGGAAAAAGATATATATTTTCCACCCAAAGAGGAGGCTTTTAAATTTAGCGGGGACACATCGTCATGACTTTTGAATTGGGGATATCGACGTGAATAAATCCTAAGTAGCACAAATTGGCTATATAGCGGTCACAGTAACGTTATCCCCACAGCTTTTAGTCACAAGAATTGGTCATATAGCAGTCATATAAATAATATAGCAGTCATATAAACGTTTATATGACTATTTTATACGACTTTTAGCTGAAAAGTGGCTGAATAGCGGTCATAACGGCTACCTTTGGTGATATAAGCCACCCCTAAATAGCCAGTGTCTACAAGTGATAATTTATTACAACTTCTAGTCGGGTAATGCCTTAAAATCATATAGAATGGTAACGAAAGGAAGCACACATAGAATTCTTAATGGCTACTAATATATTACATTTCATTGACTTTAAAATGATTGTGTTGTAGTTTATTACACCAAATTTTCTTGCGGACATCATTTCATAGACAATATTAAGTAACTTTTTACGCGCCTTCAAAATATTAATATTTGAACTCAATTTTTATTCATAATTATGGGTTTTTAGTTTTTTTGTAAAGTAATTTTATTTTTCGCAGTCAAAAGAACCCTTGCTATATTTTAATGCTATATTTTATACGTGTATTTTAAGATTTAAAATGCCTTTAAAAATATAGTACAAAAAAAAAGTTTATAAAGATTCGAGAAAACAATGGCCGCTTTGCTTATGTGGCATCTGCAACTTTAATTTATTCTTTTTTAGGCGTAAGATAGGTCCTAATGACAACAATATGACTATAAGCTGTATAAGGGTGGGTCTTGTAACCATTATACAGCCTTTGGTGGAGTAAGGGTAATGTATATAGCTTTTGTTTTGTTTGTTTTATAAAGGTTATTTGTTCGTCCACTATACGGCTGTTAGTCAACGTATGCTTTATAGCGATTATACCACCCTTATTCGACTACAAGGCTTTATACGAGAAATTTATATAACTAAAAGGTCATAATATAAGCCAAATTGCTTTAAATGACACCTTTACATATCAGAAAGTTAATCTGAACGCCTTTACATGACTTTTAATCATCTTAAAGCTATATTCGGAACTTTTTATATGGCTTTTGTGCTTGTTGGGATTCGGCATGATTGAATCCAGTGTTCGTTTTAAAAACCGCCGGAAGGAGGGCGGAGTGTGTGACGTCTGGAGACGAATGGACACCAGATCGCGAACGGCGCGGGTTAATTTCCGCCCTAAAATAAACGCAGGTTTGAGTGATCTCGAGAAAAAAGGACAATACGATTCGTGGATCCGGAAATCATCGGGCAAACGCTCTCGGTGCATCTTTTTTCCTCCTCAAATCGGTTTGCTTCTCCCGACGCGACGTCGCGCTGTCTCCCTTGTCGTGGAACAAACTCGATGAAAATGCCGCTAGGTCCATCTGTTTCTCACTCGCTCTTCTTTGTTACATTCACTCCGAGTCATATAAATACGCGCCATCATGAGCTCGCCGACAGTGAAAGCCCGACTGCGGCGCAGAGCCCACGCTTGACGTCGCCGTAAAATTGCCTTTCTCTAACCCGCCATTCACCCGCCGTGAAGTCATGTAAACGTTTGCAGATGAGATCCCAGGCCGCCCTGATGCACTCCGATGCCAATATTGTCTCTCTCTCTCTTTCTCTCTCATTCGTAGAGCGCCGTGTCGCTTAGATTTGGACACTTCTTCGCCTTTGCGATGCTGACGCCTTTGCGGTAATACAAACAAGGCAGGAACTTCTACGTGGATGGCACCGGAAGAACTTTCGTAGAGGCGCTGTTCACGCAAAGCAGTAGTGCGAGTTTTGTGTATATGTGTGGTGACTTCTGTTGAGCTGTTGAAAATTTTTGTATAATGATAAAACCGTTTTTGCCTTGTTTTTCCTTAGTTAGTTGCAGCGATAGGTTCCAACGATCCATCTTATCTCCGCGACGTTTTTAGAGCGGGCTACTGATATGTAGGTGCATGTAGAACGGTATTTACATTTAACAGTTCTTAAGTGAAATTATATAACATTATGGTTTCAAAATAAACGGTTCACGCAGTGCCTGAGGGGGTAGAACCCGGAGCATCCTTCCCCATGTTTCCGTTCGTCCACTCCTCACGAGCTACCTTTCCGGTATGTGTGAGGTTGTCGTTGCACGACGTTCCGAGCAGATAAAACGATCCATGTCGTTAGAACTGCCCGGGTGGTGATCAGGGTTTCTCCCCCGCCCGTCACTGCGTATATATTAAAAAGTTACAAAACGACATTTTCGTAAAAATAACAGCAAATGTTACATACAATCATTGATTATATATCATTTTAGATTTCTTTATACAGTACCTAATACAATTTGGGATTTAGGATTTTACTACGAAACGGAACTTATCGTTCGAAACGGAACATTTTGGAACTTATCGTTCCAAAATGTTATTAGTATTCTTTTATGTTCAACATGGTGGCATTCGTGATATAACAGTATGGTGGCGCACTTTAGATGGCGCTCTAAATACGCCTATACGGTAACCTGTCTAGAAGTAAAATAATAATATAATCACAAAGAAATTATTAAATCGTAGCTTTTAATATTTTGGCAAACATGTTTCAATGCGTAAAATTAGGCACTAATATTAATATGGACTAATATATTTCATTTTATCTTTCCGTATTATTTCTGTGACGTAATCAGCCTCTAAAAAACTGCGATAGATGGCACTAATACTTTAATGTTATTATTATTATCATTTGTTAATTTATTGGGTTTTTATAATTAATCAGTCTTTTATATAAAACAAATGTTGCCAAAATGTACTATGGAGTTGAGCAATCTAATACCAAATATCATTATTGGTATATAACACAAATATAAGTAATCCGGCTATCTTTATTTTTAAATGGCGTTATTTCGCAAAACGCAAAAAAAAACGTTTCATATCAAAGTTGTGGAACGCGAAGAGTTCATGTATATTAGTGCAGTGCACTAGCTGTATTGAAACATTTCGAAAAGTGAAGGCGATACCGTCGCCGTCTTTGCAGTCGTAATCTTTATTGTTTCGAAAGCGCGATTCGAATTCGCGCAATCGGCAGCTGAATGAAGTTTTTAGTCCGCTCGGCAATGAAAAGGGCTGTAAAAGCGCTGACGCCGCGCCGCCGAAGACGCTCAAGGCGCTCGAGTCGCGTCTCCTCCGCAATGAGCGCTATTGACTATCGCTGCGTCTTTAATGACCGGTCGGTCGTTATCTTTGCAACGAACGCGTCGCCGTTATTGCGTTATCCGCCGCGCCGTTCGCCGTTACTCTCGCGTCGTTGCTCGTTACAGCTTGCGACGCCGCGCCACACCACTGCCGTCTTTTCCAATTAATAATGCCGTCACTGCCGTATATCCCCCCCACCCTCGTATTGCTGTGTTTTATGTATGAGGGAGCCGTGCTCGGATTTGTAAATAATTCTGTAAAAGGGGATTAGGCATAGTACTCTTTCAATGCATGAATAGACGTGTCATACTTTCGCGACTCTTCGTCGAAGTATCGAGTGTATGCCATACTTATTCACGAAAGCCTGTGCGAGTTCTATAAAAATAAAGGAGAGCACCAAACTATTGCCCACATACATTCCCACAATACAAGGCACGAATCGATGTATACTCATAATTCTATACCTGCAACATCACAATATCAAAGGACAACTCAACACAGAAGCATAACATTTTATAACAGGTTACCAGAGGAATTAAAAAATATACATATGCACTATTTAAAAAAACAAACCAAGGAGTTTTTATTGCAAAAATGTCTATATGGCACGGACTTTTAAAATTTTATATTCACAATTGACTACTTGTTTATTTTATTTTATTTTTATTTTTTTTAAATTCCATTTTAATCCTATTCTGAACAATTCATTTTATAGACAATTTACTTACTGATTATGTAACACGATTTAGGAATTATTGCTTGTATTTTTATATTTTTACTCTGATTATTATTTGATTCTTTCCAAATTGGACTCCTTGATTATTATTATTATTATTGATTTATTTATTTGCGACATCATTCAATGGATTTGCCTTTCTATTATTTTTTTATTTTTTGTATTTGGTATTTCTATTTTTGATATTTCTTAATGCTGTTTTTAATATTTAGAAAATGTAATGTTTATTGTATTTATTTTGTATAGTTTATTAACTTTCAGATTTTCTAACGTGATTTAATTTTATTTTTGCCAGATAATGATATGTTTAAAATATGAATATTATAAAAAATGTATTTATTAATTATAAGTTCTATACCCTCGCCGGGTTTTTTTTTGAATAAAATTA
>OX155951.1:4686386-4931087 GCA_944548615.1 Micropterix aruncella
AAAACGTCAAGATAAAATTATAAAATAAAATAAAAAGGCGTTAAAAGATAAAAACAAAAGTGACAATAGTGAAACGTTGACTAGATAAAAACGTAAAGTTAAAATAAAAGGACGTTGACGTTGACGATCCAGGGGGAAAACGTGTGAACGAGGGATAGCCCCGAGAGTACTCCCAGTCCGGGCACTGCGCCTGCGAGGCCTCCGTCGGCTTCTACTCCTTGGACGTCTGTAGGGACGGCTTCCCTCGTCTTTAGCCGCACCGCTTGAGCCCGAAAGGTTCTTCTCGCCGGGGATCTGCGTTCCCGGAACCTGGGGGTAGCTGAGGTTGATGCCCGCCAGATCTCGCTGCTGTGCTCGCCCTATATCGCCTCCCTTGAGGTCGCCTTGAGTGATGCAGACGCCGGAGGTTGGTCGTCTTCCAGGGATCTAGACGCCGGAGATTGGTCGCCTTCCCGATCCAGACGCCGGAGATGGTCGCCTTCAAAAGATGCAGACGCCGGAGATGGTCGCCTTCAAGAGATCCCTGCACAGATCACAATATTCGGGTTAGGAAACACTCAGCGCGGCCAGGGGATAGGACAGATTGGACCAGGGAGGACTGAGGGCAGCGGCCCCCCGTCAGTGGTCCGATCTTCCCGGCCGGCACTCTCCCTATCGTTAATCGGGAACCCATAGCGGGTTTCCTCTAACCCTCAAGCATTAAACAGGACTCACCGAGTTATCCGTATCACTAATATTCCCTCGGGATCTCTTGATTATTCGGAGTGGTTTGCCTGAAGGCCGGAAAACGAATGACCCTTTTACAATCTGCGAGGTAATCCGCGGGTCAACGAACTTCGTTTTCCCGCCCAAAAACGAAACGAAATTCTATTGCGAACTAATAATTTCGTAATTCTTTTCATTAAATTTCCTGATTTATTTTTGTATTATATTCTATATTTCAATTATTTTTAAGAACCAAATATTGTACAGTCTAAATAATAAATTTTAAAACAATCGAATATTACTTTTATTTATCATTATTATATTCTGACATAATTCCGAATTTATTCGAAATTATTTTATTTATGTGATATTTGTACACCGGATCGCTAAATGATCGCACGATCGATAACGGGTCGATCCGTCGCGCAATCGGTGTCCGACACTACGCCGCTCGCGCTGACTGAACTGTCAAACCGCTCGCGGATCACAGGGCATGTTTTCGTATTGAATGTCGCGAACGAGATTGGGTTTTCCGACTGTTTTTCTCGCCGGAAAAGCCAATACCGCTACAACACCCACCCGTCTATGAAGAAAATTCACGAGACACGGAATTTTCGGATCGGTAAGTACGTATTAGCTATTTTTTTCGACTCGCGCGCACGCGATAACCTCACTTTCGTGGCGGCAACGCGGCGCCACGAATATTTTTCGCCGGAATTCGCTTCAAACTCCCAATAAGTATTCATTTCCGTGTAATTTTAAGGCGCGCAGCAGACACGCAACCTATTTGAACCCGAATTCTTTGTTTTATGCCATGACAAAGCTGTATTGAGGGTTGTGCTCAAAAGTATCCACTGATTGTTTCCCCGTAATGAATTAGTGTTTTTTTCATTGCTGACCCGCATCTATTACGACATGAGTGCTTCCGATTTTATCTGCAACTTCCTGTCCCCCGAACTATTTTGAACGAAAGGGCACCAA
This sequence comes from Micropterix aruncella, assembly GCA_944548615.1. Classification (NCBI taxonomy): domain Eukaryota; kingdom Metazoa; phylum Arthropoda; class Insecta; order Lepidoptera; family Micropterigidae; genus Micropterix; species Micropterix aruncella. The sequence goes on from OX155951.1 coordinate 4,688,073, forward strand.
AATATGTGATTGGCTATACAGTGAGTTGCGCAGAGAGGCTTCCTATATACGGGTTGCTATACCCCGTCTTCGCAAGCTTATATTCTCGAATAGTGCGACGTGAACCACGATAACCGTTTCTTTCTTCACCATTCATCCTTCCTTGAACACTCTACGACATACATGAAACTGTGCCAAGTATATGTGTGGCACAGCGCCACTTTCATGACACTGACGGTGTATCCCTACCGCCAATGCCCATGGTTCTTAAGCTGTGATGTATCTACCTAACTCTGGGATCCCAATGTTGACATCTCTATTGACCCGTATCTACCAATTCTCCATTTTCAGAAGTTGAAGCCGTAGAACTGAAGTCCAGGCGGTCCGGACTCTCCGAGCGCCCGCGATATCACCGTGACCGGTATGTATTATTCACTTTTATTAATGTGTAGCTGTTTTGTGCAGCACACTATATATAGTTTGTACGGTGAATTACTATAAGAGCTAGGTTGCATATTTATTTTAACCCGAGGTTACTATTTTAATGGGGTTATTACCCTAACATACATTATGATTAAATAATATGGGGTTGAACCCTAGTATTCATAGGAAGGTTTTAAGTCTTGTATTCAACCTGTGTATTGTCATTTTTATTTATTTTTAAATCCTATTACTGCCAGTCTCCGTATTCGAGCGATTCATTGGTATTTTGAAGTCTTTTATGTGATAAGTTCCCTCTAGCAATTTTCCATCCCCAGTTTCTAGTTTGTATACGTTATTTGACAGCTTTTCCCTTATTCGGCAACGCTCATAGTTTGCCCGTAGTTTTGCGGAAAAACCTTTCGCTTTGTCGCTAAGAACACGAGATTTTTTTCATATTGTATCGCCTACTTTTAACGAAGGTGGACGACGACCCCGATCGTATAATCTCTTATTTTTGCGATGTTGTATATCTAGGTTGTTCCTAACTTGCTTAAATATTGATTGCAGCTTGCCGAATCTATCTAGACGATCGTCTTCTTCGGGCGATAAGATGGCATCGTGCGCTTCTACTGGAGACATTGCAGAATATACTTCCCTGAAGCCACTAATTCGCGACCGTACACTAAGAAGTGTGGACTAAATCCGCTCGATTCTGACTTTGCCGAATTCAACGCAAATTGAAACTCTGGTAAGTGGACGTCCCAAGTTTTGTGATTATTTTTTGCATAAGCGGACAACATCGTACTTAACGTACGATTGTAACGTTCTACAGTATTAACCTGCGGTGTATAGAAGGGAGTATTTAACACCTGTGGTATATTATACGATTGCAAAAAGTTCTTCATTTCCTTAGATATAAACGGCTTACCGTTATCTGATAATATTACCCGGGGGATCCCGTGTATTAGAAACAGCTTCTCCTTGATAAATGGTATCATGCAAGCCGATGACGCTTCTCTCAGAGGTATTACTAGGCAATACTTGCTGAAGCAACACGTTATCAAAAGAATATAACGATTTTTATCCTTCGTTAACGGCATCGGACCATGTAAGTCCCACGCTATATATTCAAATGGGCGGCTACATTTCTTAGGAGTACCCATCAGGCCGATAGGCGGCGCCGTAGTATGCTTTGTTGCCAGGCAAGTTTCGCAATCGGAAACATACTTTACTACAGATTGATACAAGCCCGGCCAGTAATAGTGTTGTCGCAGCCTATGATACGTCTTGTAGACTCCCATATGCCCAGCAGTTGGCTGATTATGGTGTTCTCCCAAGAGCCTATTTTGGTCTTCTGCCATTATTACCTGCTTCCACTGGAATTCAGGATCTATTTCACCGTCTGCCCTACTATATCGATAAAGCTTATCCTCTCTAATAACGAAATTTGGATATGCTTGCGGATTTCGCTGCACACCCTCGTACTGCGACTTGAACCAAACGTCCTGAGTATCGTCGATCCTTATTGAAGCTACCAAGGGAGCTCGTGATAGAGCGTCCGGAACAATTTGATCACTGCCCTTGCGGTGAAATATTTTGAAATTGAACGGAGACAACCGGACGCCCCACCGTGCTAACCGGCCTGTGGGAGATTCTAGGTTCAAGAACCAACGCAAAGACGCATGGTCTGTGTATATTTGGAACTCCTCGCCCGTATCCAGATAGCAACGCCAGTGCTCTACGGCATGCAAGACTGCGAGGGCTTCACGTTCCGTAGCTGCAAAGTTCCTTTCCGCGGCCGATAAGGAACGGCTCGTGAATGCTACCGGCTTCTCCTCCGGCCCATCGCCTTGCGTGAGCACCCCCCCTGTTCCATACGCCGAAGCATCCGTATAGACCTTGAACGGCCTAGTATAATCCGGGCACGCTAACACAGGAGCCGACGATATTGCAGCTTTCAACTTATTAAAAGCCTCTTCCGCTTCGTTGCTCCAGGAAAATTTAGGCGAGCCCTGCTTTGTCGATGTTAAATTATTTAAGGGTGCGGCTATCGTGGCAAACCCTTCGATGAACCTCCTATACCAACTCGCCATTCCCAAGAACCGGCGAACCTCCTTCTTAGTCTTTGGTGTCGGGAAGGCCGATATTGCAGAGACTTTAACCGGGTCCACTCGTAGCCCAAACCGGTCGACGACGTGTCCCAGATACTTTAGCTCGCTTCGGAAGAACTGACATTTGTCATAATTTATGGATAAATTTCCATGTTTCAGCCTATCGAGCACCTGCGACAATAGCGAAGCGTGCTCTTCAAAAGTTGAACCAGTAATGATTATGTCGTCGAGATAGACGAATACCCGCTTCTCGAACACGGATCCGATCAGAGAATCCATCAGGGACTGCATTACTCCCGGTCCGTTGCAACAGCCGAATGCTACCACGACCATCTGAAAGGTATTCCTCGAAGGGACAGTAAACGCCGTCTTTGGACGGGATTCCTTAGATAAGGGTATCTGCCAGAAGGCTGAACTCAAATCGATAGAACTTAAATATTTTGCGCTACCCAAATTGTCCAAGATGTCGGAAATGTATGGAAGACCATATGCAAATTTCTTGGTCACCTCATTGAGTTTCCTCGAATCGAGGCAAAACCGATACGAACCATCCTTCTTCGGAAGCATCAAGACCGGAGAATTCCATGGACTTATAGCCGGTTCAATAACCCCTAACTCCAACATTCGGTCTACTTCCTTGTTAAGCGCGTCTAATTTCACCGGCGGCAATCGGTAATAACGCTGCTTAATAGGAGCGGCGGTCCCAGTATCGATGACGTGCTCAACCAGGGTTGTTCGACCCAGGCCCATCTTTTCCGTCGATATCTCCTTATATTGACGAATTATCAAGTCGGCTATAGAACGCTGCTCGACGGTAAGGGTTTCGTAATCGGTAATTACTGGCTCAGCCAACCGACACGTGTTTAAAGCCGATATTTCTTCCGACTTCAAAAAATTCAAATTATTTGGAATTAGGTTGAAACATTCCCATACCTGAATTCCTAAAATTAATGGTATTTCTATGGCCGGTATCACGTAAAAGACACATTGCTTCGTGGTACCGTTTATTGTAATTGGCAAGTCCAGTGCACCTATACAAAAAGATTTTTCTCCGTTTGCCGAGATTACGTGGAATGTTTTGCAAGACTGCATTATGAAACCTTGTTTTATTATTTCCAGGTGTCGATTCGCGCCAACTATATTTAGCGACGAACCGGAATCGAGAAGACCCTGAATTTTGAACTCCCCGAAACGCACTTCGAGGTACAACAACGGCCTGGCGTTGCTATCGGACAACGAGCAGCCGATGCGAATCGGCCCGTCCCGCGCAGCTGGTGAAAAACTACGGCTCGCACCTGCTTTTGCGGCGGAAGGATTGACTCCCGTCGCCTGCGCGTCATCCCCAGCAACGCCCACTAATCGTTTTTTTTTATTGTTTACGCTCCCGTTATTGGAGCTCTCCCTCCTGGATTTGCATACGGAGCATGTAGGCATTTTTTGACCCGGCGTTTTACACCGGAAACATAAAATCTCATCCCGTCTCGGACAATTATAGCCGGTGTGGTCCGTGGTCTCACAACGATAACATTTATTAGGCCGATTTGGCACGAATGAGCGGATCGCATATGTGCGCTCCTTATTATACGTTCTGTCACTGTTCTTGTTAGGATTTTTATTATAGGTATTATTATTGTGATAGTTATTATTATTCGAGGCCCTATTCGAGTCCTCCACCGATTGCGGTCGCACGGTGGTACTCAAGAAATTACTTGGAGTTTCCGCGAAGAACTTCGAGCGAGAATGGTTCAACTCTAACCTTTCGCAGAATTGCTTAAGTTTAGCTACGGAGTCGATATCGTTCAACCCAAACTGATTTGAGTACACCGGGCGGACGTTACGACTCAGAATCTCGAGCATCTGGGCTTCCGCCATCGGACGCCCAAGCCTGCTAAATAGAGTAGCCATAGTTGCAAAGTAATCCGCCACTGTTTCCTGTTTTCCTTGCGAGCGGTTATATATTTGCGCCGAAAGGCGATATTGGTAGTCCTCCGGTTCGAAACGTGCCACTAAACGTTGTTTGAAAACGTTCCAAGACGCCAACGAATCCCTAACTTGGCGGAACCATATAAGTGCCCCTCCGCTCAAGAGTTCTGGCAAGCCCCTGAATAGGGCCGAGTGCTCAATGCATCGGCTCGTAGCCAATTCTTCCACTCGCTCCAGGAATTCAAACACACATGACTTGCCGTCGTAGCATAAATGTAGTTTCGAAACATCTACCGAACGCTGACTGACTTCTACCATATTACTCCCTTCCCGTATATGTTTATCCTCTCTAACCTCAGGCCTATAAGTCAAACTTCTATCCTCCCTATCCTCGGAGCTTATTGAAATTACCTCTGGCTTCTCCACAACCGGCTCTGTAGTTTGCGTTTCTATATTGTTCCCCTTAAACTCAGCGACGTCGTTGCTACCAGGCTCAAAGATTTCTTTATAGCTATCCGATAACCATTCAAACATATACGTTAATTCGTCTGGCATTCTAGATGTAATTGCAAACCTCCGACTTAATGATTCAAAATTTTCGGTTAGAATAGCCCTATTGACCGTCGCAGGGTTAATTTTTAAAGATTTTATATCTGCTTTCAGGCCTGACAGCGAATTCAAAAGGTCCTTCTTACTCTCCGGCATGAATGACCACGATGTTGCCGGGGTAATATTCAAGAGATCCCGAAGTATAGCTCGACTATCCTCGACCTTGTCCCCAGGCTTGCCGCCTCGAATGACAATTTCGAATTCGAGTTCAGTTTTTCGTAATAATTTATATTTTAAAGCCATCCTTGTAATGCTTGAAAGCTAGTATTCTATAATAAAGGAGGGATCGAATGCCGCCGAAAAGATCAAAGCCACTTACCAGAAGATGCCGCTGCAGGAAGAAGGAGGAAACCTTGGATCGTCAACGTTATAAATTGTGCCTTTTTAAAAAAAAAAATTGTACTATAATTAATGTTTTATCGAGCAAATAAAATTTTATATTAAGTTTTATCATTAGATAAGTATCAATGATTGATGTAACCTGACTGTATAACGTTATTAGCTCAGGCGTGTTTTATTTAAATTTTATGGGTGGGATTATTTATTGTTTAGAGGAAAACGAATTATTTTTTTTTATTTTATTATTTTTTTTTATTAATTTTGAGATTTTTTTTTTATTTTCCTTTGGATTTTATGTGTTAAAATTTTATCATAGAAGATTCCGATTTATTTATTTTTTTATTTTATTTTATTTTTATTTATTTTTTTTTGAAAAAAAAAACTTCTTTAATTAATTGCTATGGGCTGATTGTCTCGGAGATCTAGTTATTTTAGTCTGGGCGCCACTGTGACGTATATTAATAAGTTTATAAATAATAGTTTTGGGTATTTATGGTTTTAGATTTTAACGGGTTATTTTACGTATGAAAACGTCAAATGCTATATTTTCGTATAACGGCCGCGGCAATATATTCACCGCGCCGAGTAAGTATCGTACGTTCGCGAAACACTTTAAAATCGACCAATTTATCGTTATGATAACCGAAGGTTGAATAAAGTAATCTATGACCGGTAACTCAAAATTAGAGAAGAGCAGAGACCTGATCTCGAGGGTCGGCTCCGTAATGAGAAATCGGAAACAATCAGCTCAGTAATAGTTTGTGTTTATTGAGGTTTTTAAAATTTAAATTGAGAACGATTTATAAAAAAGGTATAAAAGATAAAATAACAAAACGTCAAGATAAAATTATAAAATAAAATAAAAAGGCGTTAACCCGCTCGGCACTTAACATCCCTTGCGGGATATGTATGGCGGCCGGCTGAAATCCAAACTATCCCATACGGGATATCGCGCTCGCCGCTCAAGAAAATGTCGTTTAAATATCGAAATGCGATTGTATATTCTATCGAATGATGCCATAATATAGCCAAATATGCAACACTATGAAATTGCTCGATTGCCGCATGCGATGTTAGAAATATGAATTACTACATCCCTTACAAAATCGGTGACCTCATTTCTGACGACAGTCGCGAACTGCCCACCGCTGGCGGCGTATAATTCCGCGACGTGTTTGTGTTGTGAATTGTTTTGTGTATATAAGTGAAGTGTATACCGGATAAAAGTAAGTAATTTCCATTTTTAAGTAGTTTAGGCCTTAGGATTAAACAATTTACACAGCCCATTTGCTGTTTTTCACGAATTTTCGAAGAAAACACTTTGGCGAAACCAAACGGCTCTCGAAAAATGGCCGTCTTTATTTTGTAATGTTTGTGAAATATCCCGTTATATCGCGAAACATGACGTAATGTCGCTTTAATTTACTAATAAAATAGGTATTGCTTCATTTACATCCTAAGTTATCACATAATTATGCGTATTTTGAACATTATATGTTGTTTTCTAATATGGCTCGCGAAAATGAAACTTGTTTTGATAATTACTATGAGAGAAAAAAGTGCGATTTTCCATAGTTTTTCGATGAAATGTGACTCTTTGGAGTATAGTAATTAGTTATTAGACATATAATAAGTCTATGATAAGACAATATAATTGAAAAAATCTAACGAATTTTATATTATGGGCATTCAAAGTTTATTATTAGGTTCGGAAGTCGGAAACTCTCAAAACTTTAGATTTTTCTATAATATCAGACAAAGCTCAAAGTTCTGGTGTGATTTCTAAGAAGAAGTGATGTAGTAATAAAGTTATTTTGAAAGAATTTCATATAAAAAAATACCATAAGTAGTCACAAATTAAAAATTAAAAAAATTTTTTTTTACGAGAATACATACAATTTTTCTTGGCTGAATAAATAAATATTTTTTCCGTATTTTTGTATGCAAATAAGTAAAAAAAAAATATCGTTTTGGTAAAGCATTTAATAAAGAACATAACTGTATTTACAATTTTTGATATTTACTAAAACTGTATTTACAAAAAAATCGAAATGATTTTATAGGCGAGTTTTTTCAGTTTGCCAATTTTGTAATATTTATTCATTATTATCTTAATTGTTTTACGAGATAAGGTTATAATGTTTTATATGTCAAATTTCAATGCGATCATTTTTCTATTTATATTTTTTTAATCCGATTAGTGGTTTATAAGTTATGATCGTTTTTCTCAAGGCCGTTGACTCGCGTCGATTTTTTGCGCGAATATGTCGCGCGCAAAAGTGATGTTTTTGGGCGCGGTGAGTTTTTACCTCGCAACGTGAGGGGTTAAAAGATAAAAACAAAAGTGACAATAGTGAAACGTTGACTAGATAAAAACGTAAAGTTAAAATAAAAGGACGTTGACGTTGACGATCCAGGGGGAAAACGTGTGAACGAGGGATAGCCCCGAGAGTACTCCCAGTCCGGGCACTGCGCCTGCGAGGCCTCCGTCGGCTTCTACTCCTTGGACGTCTGTAGGGACGGCTTCCCTCGTCTTTAGCCGCACCGCTTGAGCCCGAAAGGTTCTTCTCGCCGGGGATCTGCGTTCCCGGAACCTGGGGGTAGCTGAGGTTGATGCCCGCCAGATCTCGCTGCTGTGCTCGCCCTATATCGCCTCCCTTGAGGTCGCCTTGAGTGATGCAGACGCCGGAGGTTGGTCGTCTTCCAGGGATCTAGACGCCGGAGATTGGTCGCCTTCCCGATCCAGACGCCGGAGATGGTCGCCTTCAAAAGATGCAGACGCCGGAGATGGTCGCCTTCAAGAGATCCCTGCACAGATCACAATATTCGGGTTAGGAAACACTCAGCGCGGCCAGGGGATAGGACAGATTGGACCAGGGAGGACTGAGGGCAGCGGCCCCCCGTCAGTGGTCCGATCTTCCCGGCCGGCACTCTCCCTATCGTTAATCGGGAACCCATAGCGGGTTTCCTCTAACCCTCAAGCATTAAACAGGACTCACCGAGTTATCCGTATCACTAATATTCCCTCGGGATCTCTTGATTATTCGGAGTGGTTTGCCTGAAGGCCGGAAAACGAATGACCCTTTTACAATCTGCGAGGTAATCCGCGGGTCAACGAACTTCGTTTTCCCGCCCAAAAACGAAACGAAATTCTATTGCGAACTAATAATTTCGTAATTCTTTTCATTAAATTTCCTGATTTATTTTTGTATTATATTCTATATTTCAATTATTTTTAAGAACCAAATATTGTACAGTCTAAATAATAAATTTTAAAACAATCGAATATTACTTTTATTTATCATTATTATATTCTGACATAATTCCGAATTTATTCGAAATTATTTTATTTATGTGATATTTGTACACCGGATCGCTAAATGATCGCACGATCGATAACGGGTCGATCCGTCGCGCAATCGGTGTCCGACACTACGCCGCTCGCGCTGACTGAACTGTCAAACCGCTCGCGGATCACAGGGCATGTTTTCGTATTGAATGTCGCGAACGAGATTGGGTTTTCCGACTGTTTTTCTCGCCGGAAAAGCCAATACCGCTACAATATATATATATATATATATATATATATATATATATATATATATATATATATATATATATATATATATATATATATATATATATATATATATATATATATATATATATATATATATATATATATATATATATATATATATATATATATATATATATATATATATATATATATATATATATATATACATATATATATATATATATATATATATATATATATATATATATATATATATATATATATATATATATATATATATATATATATATATATATATATATATATATATATATATATATATATATATATATATATATATATATATATATATATATATATATATATATATATATATATATATATATATATATATATATATATATATATATATATATATATATATATATATATATATATATATATATATATATATATATATATATATATATATATATATATATATATATATATATATATATATATATATATATATATATATATATATATATATATATATATATATATATATATATATATATATATATATATATATATATATATATATATATATATATATATATATATATATATATATATATATATATATATATATATATATATATATATATATATATATATATATATATATATATATATATATATATATATATATATATATATATATATATATATATATATATATATATATATATATATATATATATATATATATATATATAGTATTATTTTATATTTATCTATAAGGTATATATTTATTTATATATGTATGTATATATTTATATGTATATACCTAAATTTAATATTATTACGCTTTCTTATTCTATTTCTAACTTCTCAAATGTAACATAATAATATACAAAGATGTATTACAGCAAGTTACGAAAACCACTATACCTTTTTTTATATATTAAGCCTACCTTAGTACAGGCGAGGCCTAGTTAGGATGGCTTTGAATTTTAAAAATACATGTAATATTATAGATAAATAAAGAATTTTGAATTTGAATTTGAATGTAATTTTTATGCAGGAATACTAAGTTCGTCACCTTGCGGCGTTTTTGTAATGATACGAATTTAAATGCAGCCAGTCTTTCCTTGTAGCCAGTTAGCCGATTTTATAGCCCGCATTGGAATGCTAGTATTAGCAGAAACCTTCTTTGAATGTACTTAATTATATCAAAATACGATTTAAAATGTACGTCGAGGACTCAAACTTAAGATGATGGTGTACCTACTAATGAATTATAAAGCAGGATGATTGCTTAGGTTATTTTTTAATTCTTGGTGATTCTCATGAATCCAAGTACTAAAAATTTGCTTTTATTAGTACAGCATCTATTTCCACTGTGTATCTTGAAATTTAGTTCCAATTCGGCTGTAATTCCGAGATCACAGATGAAAGATGAATTAAGTTAATTTGTGACCATGTAACGGTTAGCAACACGCATAATTTAGCAACTACTTTAATACAACACGTGTAACAGTTATTCTCACGAATTTGGTCTGACAATATTAAACAACCTAATTAACCAGAATTCGTATTGCATCTTTCGACACCAGAATTTTATCAAACGTTTTTTTTAATATCACGAATGTACAGTTCGATGTCCCTAAATCACGAATAGAGGACGCTGTTGCTTTTATATAAAACTAGTGGAATGTTACCCGGCGATGCTCGGGCATCCGCTTCCATCCCCCCTCCCACGTCTCCCCAATACAAAAATATACTACCGAATACAAAGAAAACATAAAAGAATTTTATATTTCGAAGTAAGTTTGCTACGTGTGTGTTGGTTTATGGTTGTTGGTTGTGTTTGTGTGTTGGAGAACGTAGTTGTTTGTAGAGTTTATGTGCATGGGACTGCATGTAGGAATGCGAGATGCAGACTCAATTCAGTCTGATCTACAGCTTTTTAGGTACTTCCTTAACAAAAGACCGACTACGGTCTTGTCAAAATATGTCGATTTCGTTAAAGCCTAAGTTGTATACATACATAGTTTGTGGCAATAATGAATTGGCAGCATTATTTTTTCCCACGTAATAGCAGATTTGCTCTGAAAAAATTAATTACATTGCATTTTTTGCGTTTAGTGTTCATTTGTTGTTAAAATTATGTTTTTTCAAGCAATCGAGATCCTCTGAATGATCTCCAAATTAGCAGGGATTTTAAATCTTCAGTTTGTAGTTTACACTCGCTATTGTGGAAGCGGTTACCGATATTATTTATAAAAAATATAAAAATAATATTGGTGGGAGGGAAAATCGCTGTGAACGATTACTACCAACAATAACCTGACCGCAAGAAAAAGAAAGAAAAAATGAAAAAATAAGAAAAAAAGAAAGCATCTGTACACCCCTTCCTCACCATTTCCCTAGAGCAAAATAGATTGTCCGATGGTATTGGTGTCACACCATGTTCTGATAGTAAAGTAATAATAATGATAGTGACGTAATGATAATTTGTGTAAAAATTACAATATTTCAGTAATGACTATTGCTTGAGTATCAATAAAGAAATTAAATTAAATTAATATATATCCTTATCACACTTTAGTCATGAGACATATTACGAACCTCTAGGAATAAGTGGGATTTTGCGGGGTGCGGGCAGAATTTATTATCAATATAAGGTAAATCATTATTTCCAATTCTAGTCATACCTAAAGAATAGGCAAGCAGCTGGTGGAAATTAAAATAATTGATGGAATGTAGGGCAAGGTTAATCAATCAAGAAGCAATCGGTTTGTTTCAGGGCGGGGTATTAGGACATCTCTTCTTCAATTACTATTGTAATGATTTATCGCCCAATATTATATGTGTTAAAAAAAACTATTTGCAGACGATACCACATGTATTTTTGAAAGGCATAATAGTACGAAAATAGAGGAAATATTTGATGGTAAATTTTTGAACTCGATGATTAGTTTTGAGCGAACAAAAGTTCACTAAATTTAAGGAAACCAGCGTTGATAAACTTTCAAACAAAAAATAAAAACATTTTTCGTTAAATTATTTTCCCGATATAGCCTATATAACTTCAATAAATTTCTAGAAATTTAAATCGATGAGAACATGTCGTAGAAAAGTAAATTATACTCGGCTTGCTATACGGTATCAAGATTAAGCTTGCTTCTATTTTTTATAAATATACCTACAGGCATATGAAAATATAATATGCTGATATTCTACAATCGTTTTAATAGTACTATAAACGGTTAACAACGAATATAAACATTTTCTTTGGTAACATTTTATAGTAAATGGAATTTTATAGCAGAAGGAAATAAATTCCATTATTTCATCTAATAAGAAATAGCGGCAATAACCTCGCCCCTTCCACAACCCCCATTCACCCCCCTCCTCCCTTACATCGTCCTCTCTACCTATCCGGGGACCAAACATGTTATTTATAGGTTTTGAATCTTATTTTTATTTTAAAAATTTTCTCGCCAAATTTAGAGCGTTGGCGAAAGGATTTGTTATTTGCAGATAGCAACACAGACATAATTACTTCAATGTAATTCCTTATCATAAGTTTTCAACCAGGAATAGTGACATTTTTTAGTTATAAGATTTTAGGGTTCTATATCGAAGCGTTCAAACGGAACATGGAGGCCTTCCGTTGTCCGTCTATCCAAAATAGTTCATTTGGGCAGTTATATGTACATTGACAGTGGTTTTGTTTTCAGTCTTCGTAGCAAAACTAAAAGGCTTCAACTGGAATGGACTTTAGTTGTCAACAGTACCGAAACCAGTTCAGTTGTCAACTTCCAAGTAGATGTTGTCTTGAGGTACAAAGGACTGGTATCAGGCAATGAGAGAATAATTAGAGCTACATCAATCTATTGTTTCTCCGTTTCGTCGTAGGTTTCTAAGCATCTTCTCTTATGCTCAAATCTTGGGTCAAAATCAGATGAAAGGTAAAAGGGTTCCAAATTACCACTGTACTCAACAGCCTGAATCTTAATTAACTGTATTAAATTTGCAAGAGCCCCAGTCTTTCCATATTTTTCTCAGTTTTAAATGTTGAAGGCCTTCCTGAAGGAGTTTCGTTTTCCATTGCTTCTCGGCATTCCAAAAATGCTTTGTGCAACCGAAAGACTTGCGCCTTGGTAAAAGAATATTGCCATAGGCTATTTGCAATTTCGTGTATTTCATACTCGCGGATGGATCAACCTCAACATAAAATTTAATAGAATATGTTTGCTCCAAATTTCGCTGTTATGTATAACACTTTTCAATTATCTATCACACTCTCACACTTTAATTATCTATCATGCTCTTCACTGGCTCGTAATTATCGCATTAGATCAAAACTTTTACTGCGCGTGTAGAATTTTATGCCAAACTCGTTACTACATGTATGTTATTATCACACAACATATGTCACGCTCGAAAATCTATTTATGCTTTTTTTGCCAAAGTAGTCCGATTATTTTTTATGTATATATTGGTCTCCAAAGTAAGAGGATAAAGAAAGTAAAAGGGTGGACGATTGTTACAGTGGTATCTCTTACAATTTCTCAGCTATAAGCAAATTTCTGTGTTTTTTAATTTCCACCTTAGCTCATTTTATAATCTCTCCTGTTCCCTTTCTTCTACACACCGTCCTTTTTCCTGTTGCCCCTAGTGAGGCTCAAATGTAATGTCATACCGAAGAGAAGGAGAAGGGCAAAAAATGCATATAAGCGAAAAAGAGAAAGCATGCATATTTATTCAAAGAAGTCCCTAATGATTTTAGTATCGGCTCCCGTGAAATCCGGCCCAAATAAGAGTAGATATTCCATGTACCGCTCCTTGCCGTATGTTGTCATATCGCATTCATCGAAATATTGAACGCAGTGACATGCTTTTACATATTATATTGCATCCCAACGGATTGGTCTAAACTGTTACATTGATTTGCTTATGAAATAAAATAATAATAAAATAAAATGACAGTTTGGGAAAATGTTGTCATCGTCCGATTTTTTATTCGAATATATCTCCCATACTGCGTCGATTCTCTGGCCAGACTATAACCCATCGTGGCGGCTATAGACAGCTCCCAGAAGTAAATTACTGAAAGGCGCTCTAAGAAAAGACCGTTCGGCTAGAATGCGCATCTTGCCACTTGCCATTACAAAAACAATAATGGCCGCGCACGGCCAGTAGAAGCCTTTATAAGACATATGGCCGGCGACAGAAGAGAAATTGAGGTCAAATTGCTGCAGTTTCTGGGCGGAGAGTAAATAAAATATTGACTCTACTTATAGGTCGAAGATTGGTAAACGGAAGAAAGTCGTTGAACTGTATCGGTTCCTATTATCATGCTGTAGTTATGTATATGTCGCGGTATTTCAAGTGACTTCTATTGTAAGAAATTTTTAGCTTCGGCATTCCGATGTTTCCCAAACTTTAACCAGGGAGTCTATTTTCAATAGGGTGGGGCGACCTCCGACTTCTCTCTAACAGAGCGCGCAATGATTTGGTTTTTTTTTTGGCAAACTTTACAATTATTTTTTTCCCAAATGTCCCGACTGTACATTTTTCGAGGGAACTGATGGGTCCTGTTGCAGTTAGGCCACTAAGATCCATGCATTTGGGGTCGGTCAAACTTACGGGTCAACACCCATCCGGCGGCCTCTACGCAGAAGTGCGAGCCCGGGTTGGATGGCTTGCGAGCCTGTGTCCTCTAGAAGTCAACCGTCGGGGGTTCCTGGACGTTTTGCGCACCGTGGGGCGTCAGCCAGTCGACTGTGCATTCTGACCGACATCCGGTGGAGTTTGGAAACAATATTGTCTCCGGATGTCGGTCGACCGGAGTAATCTGGTTGCAACTGAAAGTAAGGGCGCGAGTGTCGGTCCGCTGTTAGATTAACCTGGTTATCTCGCGGTAAGGCGTTGGCTTTTTACGGGCGAGTGGCGTAACTAAAGAATAGATTGCTTTCGTCCCAAGTCTTCTACGCTTACCTCACGGGATACAGAACGATCTAATATTGTTAAAACTTCCTTAGGTGACAGGTACATCCTTTGTAGTTGACAGATCTAGTTGTTTCGATTGTTCATTTTACTATGGAGATAAAATGCTAAAAGCAGAAATTCTAAATATATTTAAAAAATTCCGCTTTAGTGTCGCGCCTTTATTAAGGAAAAAAACCTTATTTTCTGTAAGTAATCCGTAAAGAATCAGGATTTTTTTTCGCGATGCCATCATACATAGTCGTTGAAAACGACAAGTGCGTTTTAGCTGATCCGCTTCTCGTTTTGTTCTTGCACGTCATATTGTCCCATATTCTTGTTCACATTGTTCTTTTGATTTGCCAGTTCATTAAAAGCATCTAACAGTTCCGTGCAGCTTAGGCCATTATGACATGCTCGGTATCTTGGGTCGGCCCAAAGGTTGAAATCCCATCCGGTAGCCTCCTCGAAGAGGGTCGAAACTGGAAGGACTCTGTTTTGCGTCAGCCAATCGACTGTGAATTTCGGCGAATAACTGTGGGGGAGGGGTGGCAATAATCTTGGACTTGCTCAAATCCGTGAGGGTGGCTGTTTACCTGATGTCATCTGCCCTTGAAACGACCCGTTAGCTACCCGATCCCGAGTGAAAAACGGGCAAAGGGCGCCACGGTGCGCGATAAATTCGAACTGAATTACCGCCAACGCCAGGTAGAGGCCGCGCAAGCGAATTTGAACCTAGGACCAGACGCGAGGACGGAGAAATCCGGCTATATGTGGTAGTAGGGCGTGAGGCCGGCCCGCTGGGTCCACTTCACAGTGTCTCGCGGTAAGGCGTTGGACTCTCACAGGCTCGTCGGTGGAGCTAGACAGTGGACTGTCTTTGTCCGCTAAGTCTTCACTTTCAATCCTGGGACCTGTTGACGACCTGTTGTCGGTAAAACTCCCTGGGGTGACGGTGTTACCCATTGTGTTGACACTTCCAGATGGACCGTTCACTCGTATTGCCATCGAACCGCAAAGGCTGCACGTTAATCTCGTTCGCCTCCGATCATAATTTCGTAATGTCTTGCATGCGCGATGAATTCCAAGAAGACGAAGCCGATTTATAAATTGAGATGATATCATCGTCGTCCTACTTCCCGCGATTTCCGGAGTCGCTGCCATACTTCCAGAATCGCCGTGGCTCCAGAAGTGATATTCCTCGCAGTACCATCAGAGTTATTACGTTTTCAATTTGTCGCTTTCTATTGTACTTGCAGTCTGTTTGTGAGCACGTTTAACTAAAAATATAAATATTTGAAATAGTATATGGTATATAATCATATTATAGTATTTTTAAAATATTATTATCTTGTTACTGCATTACAAGATCGTGGTATTTATTTAGTTTGTACTTTTTATCTTTGGAGATATTTTATGTCCGTGGAACTGCTAATTCAACAATAAGAGCCATCTTCCAAGGGTAAGAGATATATCTGGACGGGCGCTGTTAATCTGCGTTGAGATCGAATCGTCCTGTAAAATTGTTAATCGTTCCTGTATACTCTTTATTGTGAAAATGTCCCAAATGGGCGGGTTTATTATCATATGGCAATCTCTTACAACCAGCCCGACTATGACGTGTTATATGTATGTGTTCGTGTAACATTAAAACGTACTCCGATAGAGTCGAATCCATTCAAAGGAAATTTCTGAGAATGCTATCATTTAAATGCGGCCTTAAGAATCATCTGACTGGCTACGAGGAAAGACTGACTGCTTTTAAATTTATCACATTAGAAAAACGCCGGCAGGTTGCAGATTTAGTGTTCCTGTACAAAATTTTAAATAATAAAATCGATACCTCTTGTATAGAAAAAATACAATTTAACATTACTAAAAGAAGTCTTCGATACCCAGACTTATTTAAAACCTTTAGCAAAAAACTGTACCGGAGGTAATAACGTAATCCCAAGTATATGTCGTCTGTATAACAAATTTCATCTTGACAATCGCATCGATATATTTCATGATAGTTTATGCTCCTTCAAAGCATCCCTCTTTAAAATACTGTAATTCTGGTAGTTTATGGTTTTTTTTTTCCTTTTTTTCACACATATTTCTTTAAAAATTCAACCATTGTTCATGCATTGTGCTAATTGTGTACTCATATAAAAAGGATATTGATGTAGTCATGTAACTGTAGTATATATATATATATATATATATATATATATATATATATATATATATATATATATATATATATATATATATATATATATATATATATATATATATATATGTCACTGTATGTGTTGTCAATATTCTGTTTGGGTACCAAATAAAATAAAATAAAAAATAAAAAATAAAACATGTCTGTAAGTGTGTGTCTTGTTATTGCATTCCATCGACAGAATTGAAAATGCAATTCCGTTAATTAGATCCCAACGGAAAATGGTGACCCAGCCGGGAATCGAACCCGGGACCTTACAATGTAAGATCAGGTGACCTAACCACTATGCTACCGGGCCGTGTAAAATCAGGTCTGAAGCTTCCTGGATTGTTGAGAAAGGTTTTTAGTAAAAATTTTTTGCAGTTTTAGCCATCCCGCACAAAGTGTATCGATATTATACGTCACGTTGAAATAAAGATGTTTAAGATTTTCTTTCCTGTCTCAGTTGCTTTTAAGACTCCCACTAACGGACTCTCTCGTCAACGCATTGCACCGCGCACCGATTCCTGTGATTTTCGCATGCTGAAAGTCAGTGGTGTATTTGCGAATACTAAATATGTAGCTAAGTTACATTAAAAAAGTTTTTTTGATCTTGTTTCTTCCAAAACTCCATTTAGCGCTAAATAATTAAATTATTATTTAAATTAGAAAGTGTCTGCACCAAGTTTCATGATTTTTGAAACAGGCAATTTTCAGATACGCTACCAAATCCCCACTATGAACTGCGGTAATAGACGAGCAATAGAAACCAGAAAAACATTATTTATTGAATATAGTCATCATCATCATCATCATGTGAGACTTTATTTGCAGCAATACTACGTATTATAATAATATATGTTTCATTTATATACGGCTAATTAGATACAGTTTTAAAATGCACATTTAAAGCCTCGTTTTGTGTAACTGCTATGAGAATTACGCGGTGAGAGATTTTGATAACAATCAAAATTGCTTTTATTTGTCTCTTATTCGAACCTTTTTAAAATAGCTTTCGCTAAATGTAAGACATAAAACCTCTAAGTCAACTAACGTCTTATATAAATGGAAACAGATTTAGAATTTAGCAAAATTTCATCATTTGTATTTCTTTCCAATTCTATTTAGTTTTGACGAATTTTACGGAAAACTAAGTAAATCTTACATAACCGCGATTTGCGCATCTTAAATTCTATGGCTTCGAAGGGGGAGTGAATGGGTGGTAAGGTGAACGCTCACATGTGGCAAGACAGCTGTCCTAAACCTACCACAGCCGGTCGTCAGTCCGGAATCCACGGCTCACCCCCCAGGAGTGTAAAAAATAGTAATATGATGGGCCCGACTCCGGTCGGTGAATTCGATGGCAGCTCCGTTTGTATTTTATATCTGTAGCTCATTTACAGATTTTATTATTAACATAGAAATTGTCAACATAATTTTTTATTAAAAAAAAACCGTTATCACAAGGGAATTTCGACTCATTTGACCGCTTTTTACTTGTAATACGTAAAACATTAAAAAATAAAACTGTAACGACTAAAAGCTATAGTTATACCTCTAATAATTAAAAAAATAATATAGTCAAACATATCATTTATACCTATAATTTTGGTTATACAGTATATTATCTAGGAGCTTCCGCTTGTATCCTACCTTCAATTATTTGTTTTATAATGAAACTATTATAAAAATAGGTTATGTCCTAGGTATTAAATCTGAAATGAACCGAAAGGCATAAATCTAGATAGATACGGATGCGAACGTATCCACTTTAATTAAATCATAAGATTATCCTTGGTAGCTTTGTTTAGTCTGCTTAAGAGATGGCGCGTTGGATGGAGGATTTCGATTACGGGCGTTATTTGCAGATACTACATCTGAGTCGATACTTAAGTACAGAAGTATAATGGACAATCAGACGACTTAATTTGTAATATACTTATAAAATTTCAATCCTAAACAGTTTCACTCCTTAAGTCCCTGTGTATTTGTAAATGTGTATTTTGTGGTAAATACTATAAATTAGTAATCTAGGTTCTTATGTTAGGTTAGGTTAGGTTGGATTTTTGTATAATTTGATCTAGACAATATCCGGTTGGGGCGATAATAATTATTAGTCATTCTATGAACTATAAAAAATAGAAACATACGTATCTATGATACTAATAATCTATAAAAATAAAAACATAAGTATCTATGATACTACGTCACAATATAAAATTTTATTTGCCACGCCAAATAACAATTCAAACTTTCCTGCCGCAGTTGTGATGCCACTGCATAAAAATAAAGAGTCAGATTAAGGATATATGTACATCGCTGTAAACACCAGACGAGAAGCGGATCACTCACTCGTCAGTTGTGGATAAATCATCCACCAGATAGCATAATATGCTATCATATTATGGTGTTTCACTATCGCCGATGTAGTCACCGCGTGTAGTACCGCGAGTGCCGAAAAGGATTACCCTAAGTTTAACAAAATAGTAACTAGGAGTGGACCCTTAGGGGCCCATAATGCCCTAAATACGCAAAAAATCTAGAAAACACGATCTGCGATAATGATCGACCCTAAATATCTACCTTATACCAGGACACCCCGACTGGACTGGGGACAGGGAATCACAGTCCAAATTGATCTTACAAAATCAAAAGCAATTAACCTTAGTAGTAAGTGAATAAACGTCTAAAGGGCTTTCTAGACGATCAAGCATGCTTGTCAAGCTTCGCGTCGTAGGCTGGGAGGGGATCATAAACCGCAGGAAATATGCAAATATTTTTTTTTATATTCACCAAAAATGCCTAATTTTGTAGTTGTATACTAGGGAGTCACGTCATTCATCAATCGATTACGTCTAATTAACATGACTCCCTGGTACTACAAAATTAGGCATTTTTGGTATAAATATTTTTTAAAAATATTTTCATATTTCTTGCGGTTTACGATCCCCTCCCAGCCCGCGACGCGAAGCTTGACAAGCATGCTTGATCTTCTAGAGAGCCCCTAATAGACTCGCTGGTCAACACACTACTAGAAAGTGTCATACGCAATGGTTATGTGATGAATTGGAATTTTATATAATTAATAATACTTTCCTGGTCATTAGTCAATAATGTCTTTAGTAAATGAAGGCGTTCACCGTATTTAAAACCGCGTCTATATTATTACAACAATAATTATATTATCGAGAATAGTTGTATTACAGGTGGCACTGAAAAGAATAGATTAATCTATTATAATTTGTATGTGCGTATATCCGATGGCGTAGATGTTTAGATCAGGGCAGTAGATGGCATGATAGCCCTTTCTCTCACTCTGCCGTACGCTCCCGAGTCGCGAGCTCCAAAAGCGTTGCTTTGGTCGTTCCTATGCATCACGATGCATCAGCTTCGATGATTTACTATCGATTTATTGTTACGCGACACCGTCGTGTTGAATAAAGTTGATGTTTGCTTTAGTAGCTGCCATTTCCTCTCTCGCTCTCTCGACTTTTGATTGGCTCGTTCCAATTGCATTGCGTCTGTCGTGCGGCGGGCATCAGTCTACCTCATCAACGCATAATGCGGAGCGCACACGAGTGTCCCGTTCACCTTCGGCCGTCCATCCGCGATTTGTTTTATCGCGATGAATTTTATGAAATCTTGAGCTAGTTTCCAGGCGTCGCTTACAAGTTACTGATGACGCCATTCCCCTATTTCCCCATTTTAATCGGGAGTGGTAAGCAAATCGGTCGCCATTTTAAAGTGGCTTGAGATGTAATAACCAACCAGAACGGTTTCTTATTGAAAAAAGCCACATGGCATTTTAAACACGGGGCGCCATTTATTGAAAAGGTGTAAAATCTATTGAAGTCTGTCTTTTCATGGTATTGCTTTAAGAATTAAAAAATAATCCAAATTTCTTCGGGGATATGGCTTATCGCGTTACTGCAATGGGCCCTTCGATTGATGAAAGGTCTTATTGTGTATATTATTTTTCGTAGGTACATTTTATTATTCGATTGCTCAACATCATAGTACATTTTGGAAGCCGTCCTGTGCAAGCGCAGATAGCATTTTCCGGCCAAACTAATAGCAATTTTTTGGTTTATGTATAATAATACTGATAACTAATCAATTTTATAATTAGTTGATTATAAAATCCCAATAATTTTACATATGATAACAATATTAATAATAAATTACAAGTGCCATACATCGCATTTACATACATATTAATACCTGGCCTGATTATAGACAAGCTGATTACATGACAAAAATAATACGTAGAAATAGAACGCTACATTAAAGCGCTTAATTATTACGTATTGAAACCTGTATACCGAATACAACATTGGCATATTTATGTTAATAATATTAATATACTAAAAGCTATGCCTTAAAAATTGCTTAGTTATTGTATTATTTTTTTATTTCGAAATAAAGTATCGTATAGGCGTGTTTAGAGCGCCATCTATAGTGCGCCGTGATACTACCATAAAACAAACGCCACCATATTGAACATAAGAGAAGATTAATGAATTTTGGAACTATGAGTGCCATCTACACGTTGCGTTTCGTAGCAAAATTCTAGCTGCCAAACCGGGGGCTAACGGGCCCATGATGAGGTGGCCACGATGACCCATGTGTTCAGGGTCGGTCACACTCACGGGTCAACACCCATCCGACGGCCTCCCCGCATGGGGTGCGAATCCTGGGTAGGACACTGGGTCAACCAGTCTCCCCTGGGAATCAAACCTCTGGCGCCCCTGGACGGTCTGCACACCGTGCGGCGCAAGCCATTCGATTGTGCTCTCCGACTAACAGTCGGGGGAGTCTGGGAACTGTATTGTTTCCTATAGAGCGGGGGTGGTTGCGTACCTTATGGCGACTGCTCTTGAATTGACCATTGGCCATCCGATCCCGGGTAAGAGGCGGGCAAAGGACGCCTTGGTCCGCGATAGATTCGGTGCACTCCGTTTCACCGCTTCATAAGGGAGAGGACCGCGCAAGCGACCTCGAACTCGGAACCAATCGACAGACCGGAGAAATCTGGTCATAATTGGAAGTGAGGGCGCGAGTATCTCGAGCCCGCCGGGTTTATTCCTGGCTAACTCGCGGTAAGGCGTTGGACTCTCACGGGTTGTGACGTAGCTGGACGTAGAATTGTACTGTCCAAAGTCTTCTACGTTCACTGCAGGGCGACAGAACGACTAATCATTAAAACGTCCTGTGGTGACGGGCTCGCCCGTTGTAGTCGACACCGCAAGATGCCAAACCGTAGTATGACGTTGATCAAGCTAATACGCTATATACTTAATGGTTTCATCAAGCCTACCGACCATTTATTGATTTATCACAACAAAGAAACTTCGCTGTTAGTAACATTATAAAGCATGGCTGTATCAACTCAACTTTATGTACTTTAGCTCGATAGCTACTGACTCTGGTCAGAACCCAGTCGAATCATTATTTTTTTTAGTCCAGTAAGCGAAAACATGCCTATGGAGTGAAATGAAATGAAAACGAATAAAACAAGCGAAAAGTACTAAATGTAAATATCCATTTTAAAGGTGAGTCCCTCGTATCGTTGCAAAGCGGTCTGGAAACAAACACCTGCTCACACCGCTGCGGTACCCCGAAACAGGAGAGAGGTGTATATATGTATCGAAACGGGTATGTCTGACCACCTCGCCATAAGCGCAAGAATAACAGACTCCACTGTATCGCCGGGCAGAAATTCTTGCACCACTTTGCTGCGGCTAATGAAGCTAACCAAGGGTTATTGTTTCCTCTCTCTGTACCGGTTTCTTGCCCGCGCTATGCGCCTGTAGCATTCGATAAAATGTTAATTATAATAATTATTTCTTGATGAATAACAGCAGCAAAGAATACATTTATTTTGAGTATGAATGTAATATTTTCGAATCTTGGAATTATGTTGTTCCGCTCCAACAGGTATTTTATAAGAATCCTTAACCTTCAAAAAAGGGCAGTACGCAGTCTGTGCAGAGATTCTTCAAGAACTTTTGTAAGCCGTTTTTCATCCAGTCGGAAATCATGACGATGTGCTGGTGCTACATCCACGAAAAAAATATGTTCGCTCGTAAACGGCGAATAGTGATTTCCATCAATAACCAAAATAAATTTGACCTACACCTTAATCTTACCAAGGTGCGAAACAATTTACATCACCAAAGCCACTGTTTTTAACCAACTTCAAAAATAGGAAGCGGTTATCAATTCGGTTGTATTTTTTAAAAATGTTTGTTACCTAATAACTCGGTTATTTATTAACTGATTTGAAAAATTCGTTTTTTTATTTGAAAGGATATACTTTCAGATTGTTCCTAAAATCCTGTTCTGATAATGGGATCCTTGAGGATTTGAGGGAACTCCTGAAACATTATAATATGAAGTTGAACATTTACATGTTGGTTCAGTTCCGATGACAATGCACTTTTTTACGGTAAGCATGACCTGATTCTACACCCAGGGTTGGCTCCCGACGAGCAGACTCCTCAACGGTCAACAGCAGAGATACGCAATTTTGTATACACATTTAGTTATGATAGCTCGTTCTAAGTTTGACCATAACATGGCTCCTGCAACCATGGTTGGCTCCCGACAAGGGGATTCCTCAACGGTCAACTGCAAAAACACGTTTTTTATATACATTCAATTACGATAGCCCGTTCTAAGTTTTACCATGATATGGCAGCTGAACTTTTTAGAGTCTGAAAATTTTGTCTTATATTATAATAAGGTCCCTGCGCATATTAGAAGTCTTGGACAGAAATAATTCAAAAAATTAATAGTGCATAGCTTAGTCAAAAATTCAATAATATGATATAAGAGATTCGGATAAAGCTGAAATTATATTCCGAGAGTATTATTCTGTAAAATAGTTGATAGTTGACATGTGCCACAGAGCGCAATTGTTATTTTTATAGACGAAGGCTTTATAGCTGGATTTGACTAATAATTTAAATTTTATAATATTATATTTAGCATTCGATTACCTATTTTTATGACTATCACAATGATATTATGATAATTATGTTTATAGATATTGTTTAATTTATTTAACCCCTCTCCTCGCGGAATAAAATTCAGCCGTCCCATTCGCGCGCGACCTTTTTGCGCGCAAAATCGACGGCCTTGATAAAAACGACCATAACTTGTAAACCACTATACAGATCATAAAAAGAAGAACTGTAAAATGATCGCATTGAAATTTGACATATAAAACATTATAACCTTATCTCGTAAATCAATTAAGATAATAATGGCGACAAATTACAAATTTGGCGAAGTGAAAAAACTCGCCTATTTATCATTTCGGTGTTTTTATCACAAAATATGAAAGTCTATGCGGAAATTGTATTTACAGTTATGTTCTTTATTAAATGCTTTACCAAAACCATTATTTTGTTTTACTTCTTTGCATACAAAAATATTTAGTTTTTCAGTCATAATAACCAAGAAAAATTTGATGTCTCCTCGTAAAAATTTTTTTTTTTAATTTTGTATTTCTGACTACTTAGGGACTTTATTTATATGAAATTCTTTCATAATAACTTTTCCACTACACTACACTTCTTATAAAATCATACCAGTTCTTTCAGCTTTGTCTGATATTACAGAAAAATCCAAACTTTTGCGAGTCGGTGACGAAAACTTGGCATTAACTTTGACAGGTCATAATACAAAAGTGGATAAAGTTTTTCAAATATATTGTGTTATTATGTGCTTATTATATGTCTAATAACTAATTATTATACTCTAAAGAGTCACATTTCATAGAAAAACTATAGGAAATCACACTCAAAATATGGTAATTCTTCTATACTAATTACGTAAACAAATAGGTATGCGCACCCCGCGATTTCGCGAATATCGATAAAATTAGGCAGCGCGCCTGTCTATGCAATACGCCGCGGTGCGATCTCATTTGTTTAGGCAAATTCGGAGTGTGATTTTCTAGTTTCTTCTATGAAATGTGACTGGAGTATAATAATTAGTTATTGGACATCTAATAAGCGTCAAGTTTTCAATACATTCGAAAAACTTCTAACCACTTTTGTATGCCTTTGCAATTATTATGAAATCAGACTATCGCGGTTGCTTCACATTATAGCTTTATAAACGAATTTATCGCGTGAAGTGTGTAGCACCCGACGTTTCGGCGACGTTGCCCAGGGTAGACTGGACAGCGGCGGCTGCAACGTCGCCGAAACGTTGGTGTCCAAACTTTACGTGGTAAATTCGTTTTTTAACCACATTTGTATCATGCCTTTGCAATTATTATGAAAAAGATTATCGCGGTTGTTTGACATTATAAATAGCTTTATAAACGAATTTACCGCGTGAACTTTGTGGCACCCGACGTTTCGGCGACGTTGCAGCCGCCGTTGTCCAGGGTAGACTGGACAGCGGCCGCTGCAACATCGCCGAAACGTCGGGTGCCACAAAGTTCACGCGGTAAATTCGTTTATAAAGCTATTTATAATGTCAAACAAACGCGTTAAGTTTTTGATTTCATAATAATGGCAAAGGCATTTTACAAAGTGGTTAAAAAACGAATTTACCGCGTGAAGTTTGTAGCACCCCACGTTTCGGCGACGTTGCAGCAGCCGTTGTCCCGAGTAGACTGGACAGCGGCCGCTGCAACATCGCCGAAACGTCGGGTGCTACAAACTTCACGCGGTATATTCGTTTTTTAACAACTTTTGTATAATAATTATTATTTTCTAGAAGAAAACTCAACTCAACCATTTTTTTTTTATTTCAAAGTTCAAAGTTCAAAGTTTATTTATTCCAAAAAACCCGGTAAGGGTATAGAACTTACAATTAATAAATACATTTTTTATAATATTCATATTTTAAACATATCATATATCTGGCAAAAATAAAATTAAATCAAGTTAGAAATCTGAAAGTCAATAAACTATACAAAATCAACCATTACATTGTCTAAATATTAAAAATATCATTTAGAAATATCAAAAATAGAATAAATTTCCAGTACAAAATTTTACAGTAACAGTCATTTGATAAAAATAAAACAAACATGTCATAAAAATAAACAAAACAATTGTACCGACTAAAATAAAAACTTTCATCAGTTGGTATATTAGGTATACAATTATTCGTTTCTTTATATACAAAAGAAACATAGAAAAATATGAGATTGGATTTTATCATTTATTTTTTATGCGACTTATGCTTTAATTTTTTTTTATTGGTACTAAATATCCAGTACAAAATAGTACATGCACGTTTAAAAATTGCCACATTTGATAAAAATTTATAATGTATCACAAAAAAAAGTGCATAACACACATCACGTTACATCGTTGAAATATAATGATACATATAATCGAGTAATGGAGTTTCATCAAAATTCCTTGTAATTCAACAAAATTTCGAGTGAAACGTCGTTATTCTATATGAAACAGTAATAACAAAACGCCGCCCGTCGCTCTCCGCCGCGCGCCGCGCGCCGGCTACTCGCCCCGCCGCCGCTAGAGGTCGTCTGAAAATTAAAACAATATTATTAGTTCTCACGTCCTGTCTAAATTTCAATTCAATTTCAAAAACCTAATTCTGTTGTAGTGATCGAAAATTTCCCCTGACCGCAAATTTCTGTTTCTTTATTCCATCATAACTTCTAAACGCTCAGACCGATTTAGAAGTCTGCGGTATTACTAGAATCGTTATGTCATCCCGTAACAGTCCAGTGAAAAATGAATCCCCTTAGGGAATATAAAATCAATTGATACGTAGTAAAATTATTCATAAGTAGTAGAAAAGATATGTAGTAAAATTATTCATCGTAATATTCAAATTGTCGAACGGTACGCAAACCGTCCAGTAGCGCCCGGGGAAATCCACCAGGAGAAACCGATCCACTAGCCGTGAGGCCTGAGACGCAAGAGCCTTACCTGGGGTAGCCTTTTACACGAGGAGGCTACTGAATTGAGTTTCACAGAATCAAGGATCAGCAGACAAGAAGCCAACAAACTAAAAACACAAGGCAAGCTACTGGGTCGAATTATAATATTCCGATTGTAAAGTCCTCATTTGCCCAAAGGCATTTTTACTTCCTTGCGCCGAGATTTTATAATAATTTAAATGAGAGTTATAAGAATGCAAACAACTTAAATTCATTCAAAATACTTATAAAGAAGTACCTGCTTGAAAGGGGTCCAATGTATGCGGAGTCTCAATTGCTCTCGCTAATAATTTAAGTTGTTTTATTAAATTATATATTACTACCTAAACCAAATCTCGTGTATTATTTCCTATGTATACTATATGTACTAATATATATGTAATAATATATATATGTACTAATATATGTATAAAGATATTCAAAGTATGCAGATAATTGAGATTTCAAGTGAAATAGCCCTGTTTTCTCTTGTATGAGCTCCTTCATATACGAAATTCTCCTATCCTGACTAAAATGTATTCTCCAAAAGAAAAAGAAGAATAATAATGAGTATTCTATGTATCTAGACCCATTTGTTAGGTCCTTATGCACTTGGTTTTAGCTAGTTTGAATCAATTTAAGGTTTATAAGTTAGAATCGGCTGGTAACATACACTTTTAAAATCTCGTCTCGGTGAATAATATTGATTTTTGATGTACTATGACACAATTCCTATATAGTGGATTATCAAAGGTGTTCTATAGTTAGAGACTTCCAGATCAATGTATGCTAATAGTTTTAAGTCACTTTTCCAATATCGGATGATGATTGCCCTGTTTTCACTTGTACGAGAGCTCCTTCATATATGAAATTCTCCTATCCTGAATAAAATGTATTCTCCAAAAGAAGAAGAAGAATAATAATGAGTATTCTATGTGTCTAGACCCATTTGTTAGGTCCTTATGCACTTGGTTTTAGCTAGTTTGAATCAATTTGAGGTTTATAAGTTAGAATCGGCTGGTAACATACACTTTTAAAATCTCGTCTCGGTGAATAATATTGATTTTTGATGTACTATGACACAATTCCTATATAGTGGATTATCAAAGGTGTTCTATAGTTAGAGACTTCCAGATCAATGTATGCTAATAGTTTTAAGTCACTTTTCCAATATCGGATGATGATTGCCCTGTTTTCACTTGTACGAGAGCTCCTTCATATATGAAATTCTCCTATCCTGACTAAAATGTATTCTCCAAAAGAAGAAGAAGAATAATAATGAGTATTCTATGTGTCTAGACCCATTTGTTAGGTCCTTATGCACTTGGTTTTAGCTAGTTTGAATCAATTTGAGGTTTATAAGTTAGAATCGGCTGGTAACATACACTTTTAAAATCTCGTCTCGGTGAATATTATTGATTTTTGATGTACTATGACACAATTCCTATATAGTGGATTATCAAAGGTGTTCTATAGTTAGAGACTTCCAGATCAATGTATATAGTGGATTATCTATATATAGTGGATTATCAAAGGTGTTCTATAGTTAGAGACTTCCAGAAAAATGAATAAATACAGACCTTAGAGTGCTAGGCGGCGAAAGGCAGACAGGGGAAGCAGAGCGCGTACGCAGCGGCGATGTCTGAAAAGTAACAAAATACTGCTTAGTAGGATCGTCGATAATCTGACCGTCCTTAGAAGAATTGGTGTATTTGTACCCGCCGAAGACCGAGATTGAGAGAACGGGTGACTCTATAAATATCTCGGTCTCTCCGGGAAAATTTCAAACTCCTTCCTGGAAAAATTATCTAAAACCGCAATTTCCGCATCTCACATTCTTCGGCTTCGAAGGGGGAGCGAATGGGCGGTACGGTAAACGTTCACATGCGGCAAGGCAGCTGTCCTAAACCTACCTAAACTAGCGATTAGCGATTCGAAACTGGTTACAGGTTCGAAGTCGCTCGAGTGATCTTCTCCCTTGTCTTGCGGTGATCGGTGTGTACCGAATCTATCGCGGACCATGGCATCCTTTGTCCGGCTATCTCCTGGTATCGGGTAGCCGAATGGTCGAATAGAGTCGTCTTCGGATACTTTTAAACGCAATTTTGCTACTTAAATCTATGGTTTTAATGATATTGAGTATTCATGTGAGTTATTAGGAGGGTAAAGTACTCGTACCGAAAAGTTTTGGAAAATAAATAAATATTTGTATTTTATACCTCTCTGTAGTTGGGCGAAAAATAGGCGTCGGGTGGGCGGCCCGGCGGGCGAGCGCTGGGTTCTAGGCGGTGGCGGGTGGCGGATGCTGGGCCGGAACGGGCAGTCGCCCGCGCTGCTGGACGCGGCTCGGGCGCCGCTGTGCCCGCGCTGGCCAAGGGCTGCAACCGGCCCGCGTGGTGGAGGCAGCGGCGCAGCCGACAACCGGGATGATGACAGCGGCCACTCACTATTGAAAGACAAAAATACAATAAATTGACGATAAATTCTGAAAATAACATGGAATTCTTTATATACTTACTAATTACCCAGAGTTCCGCCGGGGCTTTGAAAATCGATCGACATTTTCACGATATCTGCGTCGTCATCGTCATATCCAACGTCATCATCCCAGAACGCCGGCGCTGCACCCTCATCTATTTCATCCGAATTGGACCCCGACTCCTCCAGGAGATCTAGGAACGCCTGGGGCGGCGTCCGATCCGGATCTCGATTAAAAGACATCTAAAAAACAAAAATACATTTTTCAAAAAAAAAACAAAATAGTTAGTAACCCAATCGTGTCTGTGCTGTTGACCGTTGAGAAAGTTAATGGGCCCTCGCTGAGGTAGCCACGAAGACCCATTCTGTTCAGGGTTGGTCACACTCACGGGTCGACACCTATCCGACGGCCTCCACGCATGAAATGCGAGCCCGGGTAGGACTCTGGCCTTATGGTCAGTTTCCCCTAGGAATCAAACTTCTGGCGCTCCTGGACGGTCTGCGCACCGTGCGGCATAAGCCAATCGACTGTGCACTCTGACTAACAACTTGGGTTGTCGACTACAACGGGCGAACCCGTCACCCCAGGCTGGTATAACGATCTTACACCGCATGGTGAGACACAGTCTAGATTTCCTCAGTAAATAAGCCCAAATTGAAAAAAAGTTGTATGTTATTTTAAGCTGCATTTTAGTTTTCCTATAAAACCCGATATTCAAATAACCAAATTTCTCAAAAATAAATATATCGAAAAAAAAAATTTTTTTTCCGTATTTTTTTGTTGTTTCATATCGATAGAAATCCAAGCCTTCTCTACAAACATTGAAAAATCTCGGTTTTTGCCGCCAAGATATAAACTATGAAAACGTGGTTGCATTTGTAAACGACGTGTAAATATCAAAATACATCTAATTCCTTGAGTATATACCTCCTATATTGAATAATAACGATTTTATAAGCGAAATAAACCAATATTATTACTACATTCGCCTGATATCATTCGTTTCGAAAATATTTTCGCTGCGACGCCATCGAGAATGCGATACGTCACTTCACAAATTTACTAAAAACTAAGTGAAAAAAAGGAAATGGCCTGCTCCAATCGGTAATTATCATTCCTACACAATTTTAGAATGCATATAACTCACTTTTACGGGTAAAATCCAACTAAAAACACTTAAAATCACAATAATTGTAGCGCGCCGCGTAGCACTCGTTCGGCGCTTTGTGTCGCTGTCAACAGTGGAAAGTTCCACGACGTTTGGAGTGTTGCAATATCTCATACAGCTTTTATCGCATGATACTATCGTAGAATTTAATAGTAACGAATCTTTGGCTATTTTCTGGCATCATACGATAAAATAAAGAAGCCCGTTCTATTTTTAAATGGATTTTTTCGCAAACGGCCCCCATCGCGTCCCCAAATGGACGCCCTTCATTTCAGTGTATTAAAACTTGCATCCCCAAAAGGACGCCTTTCATTTGAAGGGTTAATCAGCAATTTTCATTATTACATAGGTACAAGATTTTGTAATAATTGATGATTTTCATAACGATTCTAAATCCTCCAAATAAATTTTTAGACTCACAACTATCACGATAGTTAATTTTCAATAATTAATTACATTACTGAGAATGTTTCACGCAATGACATATCCAAGTGTATAAATGCCTCCCCAAAGGAGTATTTTATTGTATTGTATTATCAGTAGGCGTAAGAAAAGACTTTTAGTCTGGCATAGCGCCGATTTGATTCGCCTTTTTGCACTAACTACAAAAAAATATCCTGCCAAAATCTCTGGAATGTGATGAAGAAATGCTCGTGAAACTATAAGGGATATTATTTGTATGAATTACAATTGATTGGAATTTGAAATTACAACTTAAATCGAACTATCGAATTTAAAAATGGTCAGTTTGGAAAACGGCAATTATATAGGTATGGACCTAATTAAATAATGATCATGGCACACACTTCGGGTAAAACGGTTCATCTTTGGACTATTTAAGTATGATAAAGCGATTGCCGAATCGGAAAGAAAAAAATGATCATATGTTTGTCCTCTTCTTCTTTTTGAAACATTAAATTCCCAGTGGTCTCATTCTTCAGTCATCATTTGGCAATTTAATAAATATCATCGTCGAACATATTTAAATATTTGGGGTCAGATTTTTGATATACAAGGAATAATTATAAATTATTGAACCTAACACAGAACCCTGTGGAGTTTCTCGTAAAATTTAATCATGTAAATTAAAATTTATTTAGGCTAAATGAGGGCAAAATGAAAGGCAAAACTTCGGAAAAAGTACATAAAGAATTAATAATGGTATCGGTTTTTATTACAAACTACAAATTATCTCGTTAGACCCAAAACATAAAACTACAAAATTTAAAATGATAATAATTTAATGTGGATTTATTACCTGTTTACCCTTATGTTGTTGGCAATGTTAGGCAAAATGAAAAGTTATGGAGAGCTATATGAAAATACATTTTTACGTGATATAATGGTAATGGATAATATAAATTGGCAAAAATACAAAAAAAACTTTTCAAAGCTCTTATAGATCTTAGGCCTCTATATTGATCCACCAAGACGGGTGTCTTCTTAAGATTCGCATTTTTTTCACTTGTATCCCTAACTATCAGATTCGTCCCGATCTAGCCAGCAAATACTGTAAACTTCAACGAATGATACCATTGGCAGGAGAACGACTCAATTCTATCTACCAAGTTGCATTCCGGTTCTTATTCCCGATGGCTTTTTTCATGGTTTACTAGATAACGGAAACGGGCTGGAAACAAAGAGCTGCTCTTCGCAATTATTAGAATGAGACGTCATGAAGTGGGGAGAGAAGGATAGAAAAGAGCCGCTGGCTACCTTGTAAGCGAAAAACTAATCGAGTGTATGGCCGGAGCTTCGCGGTGTCTAATGAAGCTAATAACCCTTATTATTTCCGCTTTTTGTACTGGTATACGGTCGTCCAATGTTCTAGTCCTCATTAAATTAATTTAATTTAATATCCAACTATTACATGCCAGGAAATAATATACAATACAAGAAAGAAAGCATAAAGTGAGTCTTGACCGTAGAAAACCGATAAACCTTAACGCATCATGTGTCGTACCCGTTATGCATGATAATCACCCTGAGATAATGGGGAATCTACTATTTTGGAATAAATTAGTATCGTAAATCATACTAATACGGGAACACTGGTCTTTAAATCAAATTAACAGCGCTTACAGAAATAATGGTACACACTGAAAAAAATACTTCCAGCAGTCGTTAGAATGGTGAAACGAAAAATGCGATGCTTACACATTTCCAGTGCAGCTTTTCCTACACATTTCCAATGCAGCTTTTCCTATTATTCTGAGGTTGTATGAAATCAATTGCAGTATTTAAGAACCACTTTAAAAGTTTATTATTAAAGGAAGATATCTAGATGTCATAATTAGATTTTATTTTCAAATAATTATTTGGTAATTTGATTATTACTATTGTGTTCGTTTATATATAAATTTGTAACATGATTATTTGATGTTAAATATTTTGATTTTGATTATTTTGATTTTTTATATGTATATTTTTAAATTTATTTAATTAGGTTATTTTCTTGCAATATCATTTGATGTTAAATATTTTGATTTTGATTATTTCGATTTGTGTATTTATTTGATTATGATGAATTGCATTTTTATTTTAAGATTGTAATGGTCAAAAACCATTACGGGTTTTACAAACAATACAATAACTAGTAATTGCCAAAATTAGGAAACAAACATAACATAACAGTAGTATAGGTTACAAGCGAATTTTATCGCATAATATGCATCACTAGCGATTAGATTGAACACGGGAGTAGAGTATCGCTAGTGAGATTTTTTTTGGCCCTAAGAACTCGCTTGGGAAGGTCGTCGTTTTAGCGCGGCGACCGGTTTTTGCCTCGCGGCGATCACCGGTCGCCGGAGCTCATTACAAATCAGAAGCGGCCTACCGACATCTACAAATAAATTATAAAGTCAAAGTCATCTCTTAAAATCTATAACTAGAATCAAGTGCGGCGCCGGCAAAGCATTCCAGCGTGATTTCCACATCCCATTTGGGGCAAGTAGCTTATATATTCTCATTATAGATTCTAAAGTAAAGTCAATTTCTTTCATTTAATTTGAAATATCAAAGGCGTACAATAGTTTAGTCCTTCAGACCCATCTTGCACGATATATACGTGCTAACACGTTTTTCTAAATATATAAATCCGTAATTTTGAGAATAGGATCAACGATAGACACCGCCAGTAAATTCTAAAATTATACGGCGATCTCTAGTTAAAATGTAAGCTGTAAAATAAATAAATATAATTAAAAACCCACGTTAGACAATCTTATGGATTAAAACGTGGCAGAGTCGAAGTGGCATTGAGTTCTTCCCGAGGCAATTAAAAAAATCAAATAAATTAATAGAACAACCTAAGATGTATAAAAACTAAATTCTAGATAATTATAGCTGCACGTCATCGTCAGGGCGCAAGCATGAATATGTAGTATTTCTAATTTAAATAGCAGGGAAAAACTATAGAGCAAAAGACTACCGTCATTTATACCGTTAGAAAGTATAGGTTACCCGACACCAAAATTGCCAAATCATTGTAGGGCAAAATAGGGAAAACCAATATGAATAATGCTCATCGAAACACGGATAAAATGGAACAACTGTAACATACCCTCATAAAATCTCGCACGGCTTTCGACGATCGACGTATTAAATTAAATTTTCACAAATAATATAAATAGTCAAAATCATATATCTAGAGTCGGGAAATGTATTCGCAACAGGTTTATTAAAAATAAACAACAAATATATGTCGGAAAAGTATCTTTTATTTTTACTCATAATACTGAGAAGCTATCATATTATCAGAACAATTTCATTTTTATATCATCATATAATTTCATTTCTATGTAAATAAAACGAGTTTAAAACCGTAAAAGGAAAGGATCGATTAAGGTACATAGATTAAATATTAAAAGTCAATTTCGGTAAATATCTTAAGAAAATTCATTATAAATTCATGATTCTTTATCAAAGAAATAAAAATATACTTATTCATGTTACAAGATAAATTTTACGTACATTTCAGAAAGGCTTTATTTAAATTAACGACAAAATCTGCCGTCGCGTCCGCGCCATCTGGCGGCGAAACGCGGGCATTATCAGCACAGTGCAGGATTGAGCAAATGGTAGCAATCTTTGGTAACTAACTCGCCGCGCCACCGCAAGAGGGCGTACGAGCGAGAATAATACATACGATTTAGTAGGAAGAGTGGCTTAGACAATAATAATTTAATATCCATAAAGGCCGTTCATCCCATAAGGGATGGTCATCTTGCAGTAGACTGGGTCAATAAGGGATTCTAATAACCCCGTGCCTGAGATGGACTGAGCTGACTGGCGCAAATCCCGACACAGGCTACATTCCCCTGCCCCAGAGAACTTTTAAGCGGCGGAAGTACTCTGGCACTTGTTCGTGGATCCGAATAAATATTCTTCTTCTTCCGGGCTGGCGCCTATTATAAAAATAAATCTTTTCATATCGTCCGGAAATATATTGGTAAATAATAATTATTGTATTCTAGAAAATTAGCTAATATATTAAAATTATTCGGGTCACATGACAAATTGGCTTCCAACTTGGGGCTTATAGATCTTTTCATAATAATTTATTTTATTGTCCCATCAAATTTTTTTTACAAACAATTTTCTTCAAAATAACTCTTACCCTTTGTTTTGAAGTGACCACGCCAGTCGTCTGACAAATTGACGCCTGCTCGTGGGGCTCTCCTTTTTTTTCAAACTTTAGAAACAATTTTTTTTTACAAACAATTTTTTTTTCAAAATAACTCTTACCTTTGTTCTGAAGTGACCACGCCAGTCGGCTGACAAATTGTCACCCAACTGGGGCCCATTTTTTTTCAAACTATACAAACAATTTTTTCCAAAATTTTTTTTTAAGAAAAATATTTTTACTACAACAATATTTCCCGCCCTCCCACCCTTTCTTTTCTAATATATCGTAACTTTTCAAACATAATAATATATTACTGTTGCGAAATTATTATTAAATATTTATTATTATTTTTATACAGGCAACGAACTTGGTACTAATTAATTTTTTTAAAATATAAAATAAACACAACACACACGTACACGTTTACACACCGGCACGCCTTTAAAAAAAACACTTTAAATTTTAATAAAATCTCTATAAAACAATTATAAACACATTTTTTATAACATCTTGAATGATTCAATTTTAGCTTTTATAAACGAAAGATAAACATTGCATCAACTATACTAATATCAAAAATTTCTCTGTTCTTATATAAAATTGCAAGCACTTATACATTGACATGGAATACCTAGCGTCGCAAGTGAACCATACGGAACTCTAACAAATGTGAAAACTAGAAATACGTACGAACACTACTGTGTGTGTCAAACAGTACATGGGCTTCAGGCACTTAAGAAAATACGATTACAGGAAGTTTAATATATCGGATAGTGACAAAATAAGTAAATGAATGAGAAATAAAACACTGCGAACTAAAACGTAAAGAAGGGAATAAACTTTTAAAAAAAAACGAAACAAACTAATTTCGAAAAATAATAATATTGAATTATGGTAACGAGGAACTACACTTAGAGGTTGTACACGAGTACAGGATGTCAAAAAAAAATACACGAAGAAAAATTTAAAACTTACTTAGCCTCATGCAAATTTAAATAACATATAATAATTTAGAATCAACACTTAGAAATATACCCTGATATACAGGGTGGTTCAAAAAAATTTTTTTTTCTTTTTTCGATAAATTTTAAATTTGTTTTTTTTTTCTCTTTAACTTTTATTTCTTTCATGTGAATCATCTTCTAGCTGTAGCACTTATATAGGTACTAACAATTTTCAGCATTCACCTTCCAAACTCGAAACTTTTAAATTTTATATAGCATACGACTTTATACGTCTACAGACATATTGTTCAACTATAACAAGATTTGACTTTAGATTTTTTCCCAAAACATGTACACACATAAAAGTTGGTAAGTAGTTGACACATTGACCGGCTTCACATATATACTCTCTGTGGTCGATTTATTTATAAAATTCTGTTGGTTATTCCCGTTAAGAAAAGCCACCTCAGCCAATATTATCAAACACCTCGAAAATAACGTATTTCTGGCATACGGAACACCTGCGGTAATAACGTTAGACAACGCATCATATTTTAGGTCAAAAGCATTCAAAAATTTTACGGAAAAATATAAAATCCCAAAATTATTCTATGGATGCGTATATGCCCCTCAATCGAATGCAGTCGAACGTTATAATCAGACTATAGAAACGAGTTTATCAATTCTAGCAGGAAAAGATCAAAGATCTTGGGATAAACATTTATCTTTAATCCAAAACGCGTTAAATAATCATCAAAATCTGGCAACAGGCTTTACTCCATCATACCTTATGTACGCTCGTGAACCGATGGTTGATGGCCGCTACCATAAAATGTTTAGTTTCATTCCCAAAAGAAAAGTCCAAAATAGCAATAGACAGTCCACAGGAATTCGCAAAAGGACTCGAGACGCTCGCGGACGCATATGACGTCGTGCGGGAAAGACTCATGGAGGCCTTCAAAAATAACGCCTCAAAATATAACCTGAGGAGAAAGCACGTCGAATTCTCAGTCGGTGATTTCGTATGGGCTAAAAATCACATGCAATCACGAAAAGCGGAGTTTTTCTGAAACAAACTAGCGCCCAGATATTCAAAATGCAAAATCATCGCGAAAAAGTCGCCTATAGCCTATGTATTGGTTGACGAGCACGGCAAAAATCGTGGGACGTATCACATAAAAGACCTGTGTAAAAATTAGAGTCACATAAAATACACATAACATCTCACATTGCAAACAGAATTCGCAAAATATCCACATGTAATCCAGAACATGCAAAATCACAAAAAGTAACGACTATATTGGGTACACCATGAGATAATTGCAAGTGAAAAGTGAAAAGTAAAAATATAAAAACAGAGCAAATATACAAAGTATTAAGTAAACAAATGTAACAGATAATGTATATAAGTATTCGATACAAATATTCATGGCCAGAAATAATAAACACAAGTAAAGAATAAAATAACAGATACATTTGGGCGTAGAATGATAAAAATAAAACACATACAACCCTAAATTTTCCTTAAGTAAAATAAATATATATATATAATTTCACATACATTAGATAACATCATTAAAAAAAAAATTTTTTTTAATTAAAAAAAAAACATTTTTTTTTTCTTAACATCTTATCCGGCTAAGAACCCGGATTGTCTGGAAAAAGTCAGGAGAAAGAATAGTACCAAGTTTCGCGTAAAAATATATTTATGTAAAATATCATATATATGTATATATTTAACATATAAATAGTAAAAAAAAAAAGAGCCATGCGGATAAGTCTAAGGATTGAGATACTTCTATACCTATCATTTTTATAATATATATTTGCATATAAGCAAAATCTGAAGGGTTCGGTGATCTAACCCTGCTCATGGAGTAAAAACACCTGGGTGCCTTATACCCGTCTATTGTAAACATCACCTGACATGTAGAATTAAAATTTACTTTGATCAGCTCTGAAGGATACAAATTATTTTATATTATTATATCTTAAATAGAGTATACCGGACGTTAAGCCGTTCGCGTTCAAATTAAAATTGTTCACGGACAGGTCCTAAATTCATTTCTGAATAAACTCTACTATTATTATTTAATTTTTACTATTATGTAATTACATGGCAAAACTGCTGACATTTCTAATTAGCGACTAGAATGTTCACGATAAAAAAACCATTGTATATTACAACATATAGCTACAGAAAGATCTCGTCCGATCCTGAATTTATCAGGACATGGAATATTTTTTCCATACCATGAATTGTTTTTATTGTCTTTTTTCTTCAAAAAAGACTTATAGATTTTCCGTTATGTCCCGCTGAAACGCTGCTCAAAATTAGTTTGTTCATAAACGCTCATAGTTAGTAGCGAATTAATCTTAGCTGAACACGTAATTTCTGATGAAATGTACAATACTGTAGAGAAGAATCATTTTGTACTGTCAAGAATTGGTAAAAATAATAAATACAAGGCGGACAGTTTTAGGTATGAAAGGTTAAACATTAATAGGGCTTTGAACGGAGAGGTAAGAAAGTAGAATGAATGAGCCCATGAAAGAGAAAAACTTAAGCTAAATATTGAAAATTCTATCATTCACACTCAAGACAAAAATAATAACATCTCAGTAAAATATATGTTCAACACAAACATTAAATTCGGAAGGCATAAAAACCTGATAAGTTAAATAAATTCTTGCCGAACAAGGTATATAAGATTTACTATTAACTTACTACTACTAGAGTAATCACGTAGTTAATATGCGCGTTAGATCGCAGAACAGTCACCTTATATAGTATCATAAACATATTTTTTAAAAAATCTAAAGATTTCCCATATTCTTCTTTTATATTAAAAAAACTATAGTGTCCACGTTTCCGCATGAATTAAAATTATGTGGATCGACGTCTATTATTGTTTCAACAGAGACTGGTCACCAATATATAGTTCATTTTATTTACAAAAATCTTATAAATATTTTAAAGGGAAATCTCACATAT
Source organism: Micropterix aruncella (assembly GCA_944548615.1). Classification (NCBI taxonomy): domain Eukaryota; kingdom Metazoa; phylum Arthropoda; class Insecta; order Lepidoptera; family Micropterigidae; genus Micropterix; species Micropterix aruncella. The sequence continues at coordinate 4,727,303 of OX155951.1, forward strand.
ATATATTTTATACTTTTACTCGGGGAGACCAATACCACTGAGACGGTGAAAAATCTATTATATAAAAACTTATCAATGTCAGTGGAACCCTCACCATGACATACTATTAACCAACCATACTTGGAATAAATTATAAAAAAATATTTTTTAATAAATTAAATATAAAAATGCGAGATACTATCTACATCTCACAACATATAAATATCATATAACTATAAAGTCTACAATTTTCCATATTCTTAAAAAAGATATCACGCTAGAAATTTAATCTGCCCATAATTTATTAAGCCAGCCACACATATAACTAAAGATCGACGCTGAGACATAGTTTGCTTTATAATATTTGGTTTTGTAGTAATTAAAGATAAGCTCTTACAAAAAGTGGAGTATTATCAAAATCTATATTTTCTTTTTACTTAAATAGTTTAATCTAGAAAATCTCATCACTTGTTTGAAGAATAATAATACTAAAAAAAAAATCGGAAGGTGTACCCAAACGGACACCAAATAAAATGTAATTTCAAATTTAAATACTGGAAGCTTATTTAAAAGCAATGTGGGAGAATTTTTGTTCAAAAGTAAAAATAAAAAAATTGTTAAATAGTAAGAACTAGATGTAGTAAGCTAAAGTGTATTTAATTTGTAAAGAAAACGCAGAAGCACGTCTCTTTTTGTTCCCTCAATTTTTTGAAATAAAAATTAAAATATATACAGAGAATATGCCCTTCCTGTCAAAAACCCTTCCTAAAGATTTGCCAGCTAACCGTAACCCTAGTAAATAAAAAATGTAAGACCATATGATGCAGCAAAGAAATTATACATTCCAGAACGAGACAAAGCGACGAGAAAGATGACTTCAATAATATAACGACAAAAATGGAAACGCTATATGGCAGCTGTAAGAACCACGACGCAGACGACTGAGATCAACAGCAATTCGCTCACGACTCCTCGAAAGCGCAGCACACCCACGTAAATAAATAGCAAAGGAATATACCCGAGGATCGACCAAAGTAACTCAGATCCAATCACGCTTACCCGACTCCAGATCACGCAAACCTAAGGTAAAAAGTCGAAATATTTCCTTTTTCACCGCAACAGGAAGGCCAGGAGACACGTAAATAGATGAAACCACCTATGACGTCAGCACCGGCAACAAAGCGACCTGCAGTATTACCAGGGACGGTATCGTGGACCAACCGGTAAACAAAAACGGACAAGCGCGTGAACGCGTCACTTTCCCCAGAATTGCAAGAGAAAATGCGGACTGCATTGTTTAAATAGATAGAGACTGATATACCAATTGACAGTGCATTGATCTTCAAAATCCAGTGTAGCAACTTTTAAAAAGTGCAAGTGTGCAGTGGGGGCAGAAATGGGGGGAAAACAGGAAAAAGGAGTTAGGAATTGGACAAACTTTTAAACGTTTTTGTGAGCTAGTACATCTACACATCGATAGACTTTATAAAAAGCATCTGATATTGTGTCCAGATCTAGGAGTATAAATTGACATTTTCGTGTTCAAGCTCCGAAGCGAAAAGCTTTGGAAGCGAACCCTTTACTAATATGACTTTCTTCTCTACATCTCTTACCAAGGTGACGAGTTCCGGACGTAACGAGGCAAAAAGACGACAACTGAGCATCATATGGGCTACTACAAACACTAATGAATGGAAAATTCAAAAAGGAATACGGCAAAACGGTGGACAATGACAAGACCCTGGACGGAGCGGAAAAAGACGACACAGGCCACTGTATCCCCTATATCAAAAATTGTAAAATTTAAGGTTGTATAAGACGTGTTTCGCAGAGCATTTTCTAACTTGGATAAATAGCTAACTATGAAGAATGGAATAGGAACCAAAAAATGAAAATAGCTTTTTTTTTATATATAGAAAATAGGAAAACCTCAAAATTTCCAACTTGGGAAAATCTATTATAAACTTTAATTTCTTTAAATAATAGGAGACTAGTAGCAGGGGCTATCTCTTGATATCTATGTAGTGTAAACTGTCAATAAAAATTATGATAGAAGTTTTAGAATTTTTTTATGTCGTAGCAGGTGTAGCACGGCAACTGAAAAACCGTAGCGATGCCTACGCTTTAGGTAGTAGATTCTTATAATAGTTAAATCTTTTGTGTTTAAGGTCTTCGTGGGCGAAGACTGAACATCTTTTCCGGCATGTAATGGTCAAAAACCATTACGGGTTTTACAAACAATACAATAACTAGTAATTGCCAAAATTAGGAAACAAACATAACATAACAGTAGTATAGGTTACAAGCGAATTTTATCGCATAATATGCATCACTAGCGATTAGATTGAACACGGGAGTAGAGTATCGCTAGTGAGATTTTTTTTGGCCCTAAGAACTCGCTTGGGAAGGTCGTCGTTTTAGCGCGGCGACCGGTTTTTGCCTCGCGGCGATCACCGGTCGCCGGAGCTCATTACAAATCAGAAGCGGCCTACCGACATCTACAAATAAATTATAAAGTCAAAGTCATCTCTTAAAATCTATAACTAGAATCAAGTGCGGCGCCGGCAAAGCATTCCAGCGTGATTTCCACATCCTATTTGGGGCAAGTAGCTTATATATTCTCATTATAGATTCTAAAGTAAAGTCAATTTCTTTCATTTAATTTGAAATATCAAAGGCGTGCAATAGTTTAGTCCTTCAGACGCATCTTGCACGATATATACGTGCTAACACGTTTTTCTAAATATATAAATCCGTAATTTTGAGAATAGGATCAACGATAGACACCGCCAGTAAATTCTAAAATTATACGGCGATCTCTAGTTAAAATGTAAGCTGTAAAATAAATAAATATAATTAAAAACCCACGTTAGACAATCTTATGGATTAAAACGTGGCAGAGTCGAAGTGGCATTGAGTTCTTCCCGAGGCAATTTAAAAAATCAAATAAATTAATAGAACAACCTAAGATGTATAAAAACTAAATTCTAGATAATTATAGCTGCACGTCATCGTCAGGGCGCAAGCATGAATATGTAGTATTTCTAATTTAAATAGCAGGGAAAAACTATAGAGCAAAAGACTACCGTCATTTATACCGTTAGAAAGTGTAGGTTACCCGACACCAAAATTGCCGAATCATTGTAGGGCAAAATAGGGAAAACCAATATGAATAATGCTCATCGAAACACGGATAAAATGGAACAACTGTAACATACCCTTATAAAATCTCGCACGGCTTTCGACGATCGACGTATTAAATTAAATTTTCACAAATTATATAAATAGTCAAAATCATATATCTAGAGTCGGGAAATGTATTCGCAACAGGTTTATTAAAAATAAACAACAAATATATGTCGGAAAAGTATCTTTTATTTTTACTCATAATACTGAGAAGCTATCATATTATCAGAACAATTTCATTTTTATATCATCATATAATTTCATTTCTATGTAAATAAAACGAGTTTAAAACCGTAAAAGGAAAGGATCGATTAAGGTACATAGATTAAATATTAAAAGTCAATTTCAGTAAATATCTTAAGAAAATTCATTATAAATTCATGATTCTTTATCAAAGAAATAAAAATATACTTATTCATGTTACAAGATAAATTTTACGTACATTTCAGAAAGGCTTTATTTAAATTAACGACAAAATCTGCCGTCGCGTCCGCGCCATCTGGCGGCGAAACGCGGGCATTATCAGCACAGTGCAGGATTGAGGAAATGGTAGCAATCTTTGGTAACTAACTCGCCGCGCCACCGCAAGAGGGCGTAAGAGCGAGAATAATACATACGATTTAGTAGGAAGAGTGGCTTAGACAATAATAATTTAATATCCATAAAGGCCGTTCATCCCATAAGGGATGGTCATCTTGCAGTAGACTGGGTCAATAAGGGATTCTAATAACCCCGTGCCTGAGATGGACTGAGCTGACTGGCGCAAATCCCGACACAGGCTACATTCCCCTGCCCCAGAGAACTTTTAAGCGGCGGAAGTACTCTGGCACTTGTTCGTGGATCCGAATAAATATTCTTCTTCTTCCGGGCTGGCGCCTATTATAAAAATAAATCTTTTCATATCGTCCGGAAATATATTGGTAAATAATAATTATTGTATTCTAGAAAATTTGCTAATATATTAAAATTATTCGGGTCACATGACAAGATTTATTTGATTTCGTTATTTTATTTTAAAATTATGTATGTACCAATAATTAATTGGTGTGTCCTGAAAAGCAGGATAAGAGATATCCTGAGGATACCCCTAATTTGCAGCGTTTGTAGCTTTATTTCATAGTCTTTGTCTATTTACAGTTTTAATTTTTAATCTGTGTGTTCTTGTTTTTTTTAATATGTTTTTTATAACAACAGCTGCAAATAAATATTTTTCAATTTAAATATTTCACTTGTCCACGGCACGTTTTTTTTACCCGTAAGGCGCATTAGCCGCGCCGTGGAAAAAAAACATGAGCTATGGACCACGACACAGTTTTTCCGCCGTACGGTGTGTTAGCCGCGCTTCACTTTGTAAACAATATCATAGTCCAAATAATTTTCCGCCATGAAAACGTACGGCGACGTGGGCCAACTCTCATGCACCGCCATACAGCTCTAGTTTCGTGTAGCTTTGGTCATAAGATCCAATTTATTCTCGGATCGGCCCGACTCACGATTCAGCTCCTATTCCGAAGCCTCCTCGTGTGGAAGGCTACCTTGGGTAAGATTCTCGCGTAACAGCCCAACTTAATGTCTAGAGACGATTATCTTACAAGCGGCTAGCTTTTATAATATCACGTGGAATACTCAGGTGGTCACTAATTCAGGTACTGACCATGCACAAAACTGCTTAACCTCGGTGATCTGACGAAAACCAGTGTTTCAACGCGACTACAGACGTTGAAACGAATCAACTTCTTTTTATTGAACATGAATCCTTACATTCTTATGTAAAATAATTATACATTCTATGGATTAAAAAAATCCTACCTTGGGACATCAGATGTGGTCGTGTAGACTTCCAAGACAAACTGCTGCGGTAGTCCACCATCAAAGCCTGCAACGCAGAACACCTCAACAGAACTCAAGGTTTGATTCGACACTGTACAGTTTTTCAGCGGATGAGGTTTTCCTGTAAATTGAAAAAGGGAAATAAAGAAGAAAGATTTCAGTTTTTCATCTTAAATTAATCTATGACAAATATCTAACTTCACATTTGTCACGGCCCTTTCTTATTTACGATTTCACCAAAACCCAACTGTCTCGTCTGGATGCAAAGGTGACAGCTAGTTTAAAATCCTGGTTGTCCTTAGCCAAACCAGCTGACCCCTCTCTTCAGGTCCGAACACAATTTTGGGCTAGCTCTAAAACTGCCCTATCTGCTCTACACCAACTCCAGAATAACCAAAAAATCGATTCTAAGCAATTCCAAGGATCCGGCAATATCGAAGTACGTAACAAGTGGCCGTAGTGAGTCAAATGATTTACAATCCCGCGTAGACTTCCACAAAAAGTTCCTTGCTGGAATCAGCCAGAACGGCAATGGTCTGGGGTATGGCAGTACAACCATGAGCGATGTGGACTTAAATAAATCTCTCTTGCGGGGAGATTACGACAGCAATAGTATGGCTCACGCTATTGGCCTTCAATGCCAGAATGATTGGACAACAATTGGAGACTTTTGCATTCCTCCTCCAATGCACTGGAAAGTAATGTTGTATGACTGGACGCCAGAGATGCTGAAATTTTATTTAAGCGCCTTTCAGGATACGCTTCCAGACCCCAGTAACCTCGCTAGTTGGAGCTTTGCCGAGGATAGTTCATGCCCCTTTGTAGCAATACCCCTTGCACAGCCAGGCATATTCTAGCTGGCTGCAAGATGGCCTTAGATCAAGGACGGTACACTTACCGCAACGACAAAGTCCTTGCTGTTATTCGCGAGGTAATTAGCCTCTCCGTGGCTCGTGCCAACAAGGGTTTGACAGTACCCTCCAAACCCCCAAGTTTGTGCGGGATGGCTCTAAAGGCAAAAAACATTTCACTACAAAACCTTTCTCAATAATCGAGAAAGCTTCAGATTGGATTCTGGAGGTCGATTCAGTCTCTAAGCAGTATAAATTCCCTGCGTCCAGATATAACTCTTTACTCTCTATCTCGGAAGATGGTCCTTATCGTAGAATTAACTGCTCCATGGGAATCAAATATCCCAAAAGACCACGAGTACAAATTAAATAAATACCATGATCTCGTAAATGCCGTCACATGGAACGGCTTCACTGTTCACCTTCACGCGGTGGAAGTTAGCGCTCGTGGCCTGCCAGCTAAATCTCTGTTTCACCTTTTTAAAGATCTTGGTCTCTCCAGGAAAATAATCAACTCCTTCTTAGAAAAATTATCGAAAACCGCGATTTCCGCATCTCAAATTCTATGGCTTCGAAGGGGGAGTGAATGGGTGGTAAGGTTGTGGCACATGTGGCAAGACAGCTGCCCTAAACCTACCACAGCCGGTCGTTAGTCCGGAATCCACTGCTCACCCCCCAGAAGTGTAATAACTTCGGTCGGTGAATTCCATGGCAGCTCCGTTAGTATTTTATTTATTTTTTTATAGGGAAAGTTGCTCAGAGTCCATATTTTTTTCAATTTCATTTGTCATTTTGAACTTAGTTGGTAGTTAGGGCGCGAGTGCCGCCCGCCAGTTAACATAACTGGCTCCTCGCGGTAAGGCGTTGGTCTCTAACGGGTTGTGGCGTAGCTAGACGTCGGATTGTTTTGTCCAAAGTCTTCTACGCTCACTGCAGGTCGATAGAACGACTAATCGTTAAAACTTCCTGTGGTGACGGGCTCGCCCGTTGTAGTCGACAACTCAATATGTCATTTTGAACTACTAGCATTAATTATAGGGCATTAAATTGCTTAATTCCATAGTGTGTTTTGGCACCCTTTTTCCCCGGAAGGTGGTGGTGATAACATTGTCCGGTGAAACTAATAGCAATTTTCTTGGACATCTATAATAACATTGATAATGAGCCCGACTGCGTTTCTCCTTTAACTAATTTGGAACAATATGCTGCATGGAAATATGAAATTAACGATCGTCAATTTTCCGGCATTAAAACACCTGTTTGAACTATTTCCAAAAATATTTTATGAAATCCAAATATTTTTTAACACATTTGGTTCGGTATTAGATTCAGCCACTTTACTTTAGGTGGGTAGTTTTAATTCTAACAAGTCACAAACGTTCATTTCTCATTCCGCTTTGATATATTGCCCTCTCTCGTTCACATTAATTAATTTGTGATCTCGTTCACGTGTTTTTTTGCGAATATTTTTTTTTATAAAGGCCTCATTGACTATAAAAGCTCATTGGTTTGCAAGGTGACACAGTATTACAATACTCATATTACATACTTTCATAAATCGTAGCGTGCTGATTGCCCGGCAATATTGAGTTACCGCAACGGTGCTACAAACTGGTTTCACAGTTTTAAAGATGATAGGTATGTCATTGCAGTAATGGCATTGCGCTAAAAATGATAGGATGGCATTGTGGCATTCAAAGTACTGGCTGGACGCATTTTTCTGCACCACAGTGGCGAATAAAAAAACGTTTTATTGCTTGAACACCGGGGGCACTTCTACATGCGGCGGCAGAGCGAGGCGCGAGGCTATATAAAGCATCGTCACGATATACCTACCGCAGGGCATAAAGCCCTGCGATGCCACGGCCCGGCTCAGGTAAAGTCACGACAAGGCTAGTCGACCGATTCACAGAATGCGCAGTCGTCTTTAAGCACTGGATGTTTATAGAGACACCAAGCGTCGACGGGGCCGTAACCGAGCTTCCTTAAATTGAATTTCATTTCAACGAATATTGTTTCACGCAGAAAAACTTTATTATCTAGACGACGTGCTTTCAGTGCGAACATATTGTTTCTAATAATTATAAAAACAATATATTTTTTTGTAACAGCAATCTGGTTTTTATTTTTTTTATTATTGTTCTTGTGAAAAATACATTTGACATTATTGCTGCTCGATACGGGCATATTTCCGAATACTTGAGCAATACTAAGCTGAGTTGGCTGGCATTTCTCGTCTATCCAACATATCAATCAATACTTAACTATCTCACAGTACTCACGTAATACTCGGCTAAGCATTACTCAAATACTGAACTTATACTTGACTATAATTACGTATGTGATATGGGCAGAAAACATTTTAATACGAACCTAAAAGATATTACGCTCAACAAAGCAAGCTTTAGTTGTGCCCACCGAGCCTCTATCCCTGACCGCCCCGACACGCAGTTGACATAAATTAATTTGGCAAAGTCGTAAAGTCAAAGACGGGACGCACCCCAAGTGGCGAACGCTAAAACTAAATTTATCTCCGGTCCGTTAGAAGGCGCACCTGAGCCAACGCCGTTGAATGAGACACAGCAAATATAGCCATGGCATATAATATATAAATGGTAATGTCCGCTACAGAAATGAGTGGGTGGGTAGTAACTATTAATATAAATTAAATGTAGTTACTGGGAGCCACAAATATGTAATGTGCCAAAAGAGCCTTTTAACAACGCTTTATTTAACAAAGCTTTATCCCTTTCCGGACGGCTCGATACGATCGTGCAAATAATTTAGAGAAAATCCTGAGCTCGCGGTAATCAACTTTGCGCAACGGGGACGACACCGATCGATCGTGCAAACGCTAGAGCAACTAGAAAAATATACAGCGGGCGAGTCAGTCGCATCAGTCTCGCCTGGATCATTGGCTACGATGGCGGTTTTTTTTGGCGGGAGCAACGCTTCACGTAAGTACCAATTTTATCAATGTTTTGTTAAATAGCTGGTTGTGTAATGATTTATTTAGTTAGACAATAAGTTAACTGAGGTAAATTAGTAGAAAGTAAATTAATAGATGGAATATATTACGAACTATAACGTGGCAAAAAGTTAAGTGCACGATCGTGTATATTCGGCCCTAACCCGAGATATAGTGTTTTGTAAAGTATTGATGTTTTTCATCAGTTTTAGATATTTTTTGTTTCTGATACTATTGATTTTATGTTTTTAGGGCGCCCACTCAACGATGAGCAGATAGAAAACCTTTTGGGCGATGGAAACGTCTCAGAAATGGAAGATTTGGATCTCGACGAAGAGATATATCCATACTCAATTATTTCCATGCTTGAGGGAGATGAGTTTGAGGCAGATCAATCCGTTGTCGAACCATTCGCTGTTACACCCTCCGAACTCTGTTCCAGTAGCACTTCGCTCACCAAAGCTTCCCCCGAGGTCGCAGCAGCGCCTTCCGCACCAACATCTAGCAACATTTTACCAGCTTCCCCCAGGCCATCTGTACGTACTACAAAGCAGAATAATACTAATCGATCACTTGCCAAACCTACTCGCACATCGAAGCGCTCTACTACTGCCAGCACTAGCACTGCCAAAACTGGGACCAGTACTAACCGTGGACCATCTGTACCATCCCGCAGATCTGCTACATCATCTAATGGTACCTCTAAAAGACGTCATTATATATCTCAACCGCAACCTTGGAAGCAATTACTATTCCTAGAAAAATCTCACGAATTCACATCACTTCCTTGCAGGGAAGTAAGAAATCCAATTGAATATTTTAATGAATATATGGATGATACATTCTTCGAACATATGAGTAACTGCTCAAATATGTATCACTTGAGAAAGACTGGCAATGAACTAAAGACTTCGCGAGCAGAAGTAATGAAACTTTTTGGTATTCTTGCTCTAATGGGTTCTATTCCATACCCACGATTAAAGATGTACTGGTGCAAAGGGATTGCAATGGAAAAAATTACTTCGACAATGACTCGCGACCGATTTTCGACGTTACGAAATGCCCTTCACGTTGTAGATAGTGACACGCCGCCCCCAGGAGATGTGAACCCACTCTGGAAGGTGCAACCCATGATTGAACAAATACGCAAGGGTTGCTATAAACAGGAGAGAGTGCCAGGCTTTTACTCGATAGATGAGCAGATGATACCGTTTACCGGGCGTTGCATTTTGCGACAGGTCGTGAAAAACAAGCCCCGTCCAGTGGGGCTAAAAAACTTTGTGCTTACGACTAGCCAAGGTTTAATGCTTGACTTTGATATATACAAAGGGGCTAAGACTATGTTCGGCAAGTGCAAAGTGTATCTTTGCATCCCACGTGGCCAGAACTGTTTTAGAGCTTATCATAAGAAGTAATGTGTGTTCTGTTTTTGTTTTTAGAAGTAATTTTATGTTTGATAAGACTGTGAGTCTACTTTTTGTTCCTTTTGTCACTAAAAGATTTTATGAGATATTTTAATAAATAAGAAATGCATGGCTGATTATTGTAAATCAAAAGGCTGATAATTATAACTAATTAAGTTGATTTTGTAACGAAAACGTCTTTAATTTACCTTTTTCCTGTTTCAATTATGAACTTGCACGATCGTGCAATTACACATATGTCCTGACACGCACGATCGTGCAGTTAGTTTTTGCAATCATCTGTCACAGCAGGATTTTTATAAATATTTTTTCCTGAGTTTATATGCCAAAATAAAGCAACTAACTAGAATTTCAATTCGGGATTTAAAAAAAAAATCTCTCGTCCGGAAAGGGTTATTTTAATGAATCAATGCCACAATTCAATCAATTTGTTAACTATTTTGAAACAGTAACGTAAAGCGCACTTTTTTTTTCTTTTTTTTTGGTAGTATTTCATAAAAAAGTTACAAATTACATGTCACATTTCCCCACTAAGGCTAGTGCCTTTTCAGCGGGTAACTAATAATAATGTGTTCATATCTGACTTATATTATCTGTTACCTATTATACTTTTATTTTTTACTGTGAACTTTGTATTGTATTTCTTCATAAGCGTTTATTAATTCTAATGAACCTTCCAAATCTAATTCATTGAAATCTATAATATGGCCGAATCATGTACGGTTTGAGTTTCGTTTGGTGATTAAATGAAAGTCGTTTGTGATTGAAATTAATTCAATGTATTTAATTTACATGATAATATATAAATGCAGTTCACATTCAACAAAAAATATTGTGGTAAAATATATTTTTCGTTTTGTTTTCCGGCGCGTAAATAAACAAAAATGATGGCTTTCCGACCGATGGCTTGGCGAACACTGGACATACAGTTGTCCATGCGGGAAATATGGTAATTCCAAGTTAATTCCGCAAACTTCCAACACGCGCGATTTGTCATCGTGAAGGCCACACGCACGGGGAATCTAAATTCCGCTTTCCAGAATTACCAAGTGTATAACTGTAGATTGTCTTTCGTATGTCGCAAAGGAAAAGATGCGCCAAATCGCCTCGTTGCTGCTGACATAGCGACACGTCTGATACTGACATACACCTCGTTTGAATTCCTCACAGCGAAAACAGCCATATCGCTTTATTTTACGTATTTGCATATTTAATTTATCGAGTTGCTGAAGTTGCAGTATTCCACATTGATTTGCGCTTTAAAAGCCTTGGACTATAAGGCACAATCTAACGATTGACCACATTTACATCCTACCCTTTGACCTTCACAACTGCAGATCGCCCATTGTCCGCAACAGATCGGCGACGATACAATGGGTATCCGTCATTGCCTGTGATGGTGTTAGCAATCAGGTCTCTCGGGTAACGCCTGGAACAGTTACTATCGAGCATACAGGGCGAGATGTTGTTATAAACTTCTCGAAGTCCATAGATCATATTCTTAGGCACCACTGCAAGCAATTTCGGATTAACAGCTTCATCTTGTATTTCGGCCGAGATCATGGAATCATCTCACATCAGTGCGTTTTGCACTTGAAGTAGCTTGCCGCACATTTGACTGACTTCGTCAACCTATGTTATCTCTTCTTTTCGACATTGTAATGGACACTGTAAAACGACACGGAATTGTTTTCACGCTCACTCAAATCGATCGAAATTTCCATAAGGTCTTTACAGTATTGAAATCCCCCAAATTTTTCGACTTTTTAGACTTTTTTGACTTTTTTGACTTTTTTACTTTTCCGACATTTACCACTTTTTCGGCTTTTTCGGCTTATACCACTTTTTCGGCTTTTTCGGCTTTTTCGACTTTTTCTACTTTTACATTTTCGAATTTTTCGACTTTTTTTATCTTTTGCGACTTTTCGACATTTTCGACCTTTTTTTACTTTTTCGACTTTTTGAATTTTTTGACTTTTTCGACTTTTACGACTTTTTCTACTTTTTAGACTTTTTCGACTTTTTCGACTTTATCGACTTTTTCGACTTTTTTTATTTTTTCGATTTTTTTACTTCTTTGACTTTTGACTTTTTTTACTTTTTCGCCTTTTTCGATTTTTCGACTGTTTCGGCTTTTTCGACTTTTTCGACTTTTCCGACTTCTTCGACTTTTTCGACCTTTTCGACTTTTTTTATTTTTTCGAAGTCCATAGATCATATTCTTATGCACCACTGCAAGCAATTTCGCATGTATTTCGGTCGAGATGATCGAATCATCTCACATCAGTGCGGTTTGCACTTGAAGTAGCTTGCCGCACATTTGACTGACTTCGTCGACCTATGTTATCTATTCTTCCTACATTGTAATGGACACTGTAAAACGACACGGAATTGCTTTCACGTTCACTCAAATCGATCGAAATTTCCATGAGGTCTTTACAGTATTGAAATCCTCAAACTAAGTCCAAATTCGTGGTTATGTCATTAAAAAAACGGTCGTGTCACCCCAAGACTTTCCTGTCAAGTAGCCAGGAACATCATTCATCTGAATATTAATATCATTAATCCTACAACAACACCCCCCCCCCCCACCCCCCAACCTAGCGACACCCTTTAAAATTCGAAAATCGAAATCGAAATCGACTTTGACTTCGACTTCGACTTTTCGACTTTTCCGACTTTTTCTACTTTTTCGACTTTTTACTTTTTCAACTTTTTACTTTTCGAATTTCGGTTTTTTCGACTTTTCGACTTTTTCTACTTTTCCGACATTTTCGACCTTTTCAACATTTTCGACTTTTCCGACTTTTTCGATTTTTTTTAACTTTTGCGACTTTTTCGACATTTTTCGACTTTTTTTTAGTTTTTCGACTTTTTAGATTCTTTCAACATTTTGACTTTTTTGACATTTCCGACTTTTTCGACTATTACGACTTTTTAATGTTTTTCGACTTTACTGACTTTTTTACTTTTTTAACTTTTTCGGCTTTTTTGACCTTTTCAACTTCTTCGACTTTTTCGACTTTTTTTTTTATAGAAACAGGCCCTAAATACAGTCGCTATAGTCAATATATAGAGATGGTCAGACAAATTGGTTAAATAATAGAATACGGACCATGATGCTCAGAAAATGAAATCCTCAAACATAAAAAGATGGCTGCATTTGTAGATATTTTATTATTTTAAACTACGTATAAATCTGTCCTCAAACCTGGATGGATGAACGTTAATAGACAGTTGATACACATTGCCGCAAGGCAATATGCTCGCCATTTTTATTCAAAATAAAGAGGTTTATGCTTAATATAATTTTAAAAAAAAATGGTTTACTTTTAACATAAATCTGTTAAAGTAACTCTTTCCTCAATTTTATAAAAGTGACTGGACGTTACATTTATTATTTCAGGTTATTTTAAAATACATCTGTCCTGAAGCTAATAAAAATGGCTGGATTGATAAGTTTATTATTTCAGGGTTTGTTTTATAAATAAATCTGTCCCTTAACATATAAAATTAACTGGATGGACATGAGTTTATTATTTGAGGTTAATTTTAAAATAAATCGTTCTTCAACGTTATAAAAATGGCTGAATTATTATTTCAGGCTACGTTCAAAATAAATCGGCCACTTTTAAGCAGTTAATTCTATTGCATATCCTGAAATTCGTATTTTTGGGTTCAGTTAGGTTAATGTCTACTTAATATTATCCTAGCTTATTTCACTAATAATATACTCTATATCAAGAAGCTCGAATAATGTTACGAACATTGCATAAATATTGCATCAAGTTATTACAACGCGGTAGAATCATAAACTGGCGATGTTTGCTTGCCAATTCCCCGTGAGCCAGCTGGTCGTTGTGAGCTACCTAGAGCGTGAGCTTGCATGAATTAAGATGCAGCCAACTTGCTTATAATCTAAATGAACGGCTCGATATAATCCTCTATGCTTAGCTCCTATGCACCTCTAGGGAGAGATACTATGGCAGGATATTTTACCATTAGTTTTTTAAAGTTTTATTCTAAGATCAGGGAAATTTTTTCATTGCTCTGGTTGGTGTGTTGGCGTAAGTAGTATAATCAGGGTGTTTCACAGATTGAAATATGAATCGAAGACTGCCATATCGACCAGGCGGTCAGTCGATTTGAACCCCAGACTCTAAAAGGGCACACCACTTCGCATCGCGTGCCAGACCGAAGTCTCCCGAAGTTACGTTTATCTGCAAATGTCCGATCTGACAAAGTTCGCCTGAGACTTCGATGGTGGTGACCGAGTTGCACCGCGATTTCTCGTCGAGAAGACCTCCCAATTAAGACCATTTCATCTGAGGAGACAAAGAAACCCCGATAATAATTATTATGACGAAATTTAATTTACAACGAATTTGCAGTTATGTAATATACATAATAACTTCCGAATATACTAACAGCTGAATCAGTACTTGAGAGTTGTCAACAATTACTGGCGAACCCGCCACCCCAGGAAAGTAGAACGATATCTGATAATTCGTTCTCCTATATAGCAAAGGCAGAGACTTATAGACAAAATTATCTACCGCCGACATGCTCGTAATAGTCCAACTTCTTAACCTGAAGCACTGGGATGTTAACCCAGTGGGCCGACCTGACGACCTTACTACTAGATTTGGATGGATTTTACCCTCGTCCAGTCTGGTCATGGATTCGAGGTCGTTTAAGAGGCCTCTTCCTGGCGTTAGCGGTAATTCATATTAAATTTGTCTCGGATCCGCCGCGCCCTTTGCCCGTTAAGGTCACTCGGAGATCCCAAATCCGTACTTCGGAGCCCAACCGCCTCCAACTGCAGATTATGGCCGCAGGCAGTTCCTAGCGACACTGACACGTTAAATCTCTCTTCGAGGAGGCTACCGGATGGGAGTTTAAGCATGAGTTGGGCCGACCAAAGTAACACAAAGAATTCCACACCTCCCGAGCTACGCGAAACCGAATCCGAACTCTAGAACAATCAGAGAAGTGTCTTATTTCATTGGACATCTCGCGAGGGTGGCCGTTGCTTTCTCCCGTCATCGCCGTCGCCGTTCGCAGCAGTCGGATAATCATATCTGTGCTGTCGCTCGCTCAGCCGCGTGGTAGAGAGAGAGGATCGCTTCGGCTCGCGTCATTTCTTTCTCGCAGCTCGGGTGTGTATAAAATCGAGTGCAATTGAGGGCTGGCTTAATTTGGACAAACAAAGCGATCCACAACTACTCGACTGATGGAACATATATAGGCAGTCAAAAACGCTCAGTGCACTGGGAGAAATCGTCGATGTCCAAACACACATTGGATATCGGAACGAACCAGTGGGTGGAGTTTCAAAATCCCATTGTGCTATCCAAATAACAATTATATTTTACTTTACTCGCATGATACGGGGACTTCAATAGAGACGATGGTTTCAGGCTCTCCACTCTGTGAAACTCTCTTTTTAAAATGTTCTCAACGGCCAACGCCGGGCGCAGATATGCGAAACAATTTACTGTGAGTGTTGTGTGTACAGCGGATTTTCATAATTCGCATGTGCCTATTTCGTCGCCCCCTCCACAATCATAATCTGCGTAGTCTAACCTGCAGCACTTAAGTCTAACCTAGATATCTGTAATCGGCTGCTACAACTACATGCGGTAAATTTGCTTTTTTCTTGTTTATAAAGGAAAACAAACGCGATAATTTTAGTAGGTACTAGCTAGTGCCGCGCCAGAATTCATTCATACAATATTTGAAAGTTATAAAATAAAAATTATTCTGTTTCTGAGTAAATATAAGCCCGCATAAATATGAGTACCGCGGTGGCATAGTACACGGCCCGGTGGCATAGTGATTAGGTCGTCTGATCTTATTTATTTATTTATTTATTTAGGTACATAGGATTAGGTATACAGTTCATTCATAGGTCATGTAATCTTATAATAATTATATAAATTATTTAATAATTAATATAGGGAGGTTTAACACATCTTACATGACCTTTACTGCCAATAGCACATCTAACTAGGCGATAATTTGGCCCGTCTCTAGATGTGCATATTTTTATGCAATTTTAAGAAATGAAGTGTTTTTTTAAAATAAATTATTTGGACCTACCACCTGTATATACACATAAATATACCAATTTTATAAAAAATATAGCTATGTAATAAATATATACATTTATAGTTGTAATATAATAAAATTTAATTAAGAAAAATAGATAAGTGATACTAAATAAATTGTCGTGCGTTGCAAAGAAGTTGATCAGATTTTACATATCCCTTGTTAAGTAGCCATCTATTAAGGTTTGTATAGTCATCTTACATACATTGTATAGTCCCGGGTTCGATTTCCGGCTGGGTCAACATTTTCCGTTGGGCTAAAATTAACGGAATTGCATTTCAAATCTGTCTACCGAATGCAATGATAAGACACACATGTTACACACACATAAACACGTCATATTATACCTAGGTTTGGTTGTAACAGATCATCATATGATAAGAAACCGGCCTATTCTGAAATTTCGCAATAAGAAGTAGAAACAAACAAACAAAACAGAAATAAATATCTCTTTTTTTTTTTCATTTACCATCAATTATTTTATTTACTTTTATTTATTTATTTATTTATTTATGGAAAACCAAGAGCCACGTAAAATATTAATTAACAATCAGAATACTAACTGATAGCCAGTAACAGGTTCTCACATGTAGAAATAATTGAGAAAACATGGGGTGCCAGCAGATAGGGTCAAAGACGGTTAGTGTATTACGTGATTTACATTACGTACTTGGAAAAGAGGCAAAAAACACAAAACAGGATCAAGAAATTGAATACAAATCAATAATAACATTAAACAAGAGAAAACGAGGATTAAAAGAAGTTGTTACTGAGGATAAGTACCTATATGAAATCTTATACATTTACAGGGTGAGTTTTTAATTAGTGACATCCTTGTAGTGGGTAAATCAGTACGACGAACTAAGCAACTTTTGATGTAAAATTTTGGGTAGAACAAATAAAAAAATATGATTTTTTTCATTTTTGAGAGCTTGAAACTTTTTATAAATAGTATAAAAAGCTATGAGCACTATGCGCTATCCTGTGGTAGGTAAAATATTGCTAATATTGTTTATTATCGATATTTTATCTACCGCTAGATGGCGCCGCCCGCTCAACCCTTCTCAAACTTTTCTTCAATTGATACAATTTACAAATTTGCCAAAAAAAAAAACCTTTTTGTTTTATTCTCTTCTTCTTCTTCTTCATCAGCGCGCATTCGGCCACCGTTAGGCATACGCCTCTCCAATAACTCTCCATCCGGATCGGTTGTCCGTTTCCCTCATCCAGACAGGTCCAGCTGTCTCCTTGATGTCATAAGGTTGTACTGTTCATCATGATTGGAGGTATTTAGCCCGATACCCGCCACGTCGGCCACACGTCTTGGCGAGCTCCACACTTTCAGGAAAATATTTCCATTTCCTAGGCTTGTGGCAACCTGGTCGGGTTACTTAACCGCCGAATTACACTATATTCACTAAATTTATTATTTAATTATTATTTATTGTTGAGGAAATTTCAAAATATATGTTGACACTTAAAATTTAAATTTTGAAATTTTGTTTATTATAAGTTGTATATTTCTTCTTACTGATTCTCCCAGTACAAGAATGTCAATAATTAAAAACTCACCCTGTATATATAATACTAAGGAGTCAAAATGACTATAAAATCGAAGACTATCGCGGTTGTTTGACATTATACATAGGATAGAAAACGAATTAACCGCGTGAAATTTGTAGGACCCGACGTTTCGGTGACGTTACAGCCGCCGTTGTCTAGGGTAGACTGGGGTAGACTGAAGAGCTGTCAGTCCGTTGTTTTGCGGGTAGACCGCAAACCGCTGCCGCCACTGCGTAGGTTATAACGGTGGTGGGGGGCCGGGCTCGGAGCGCGGGAATTTTGAAAATCCGTCTTGCACACAACACTCACTGTATCCTGTTTTACGTCTTTGCGTTCGGCGTCTTTGCGTTCCGAACGCCCCCCACCACCGTTATAACCTACGCAGTGGCGGCAGCGGTTTGCTGTCTACCCGCAAAACAACGGACTGACAGCTCTTCAGTCTACCCCAGTCTACCCTAGACAACGGCGGCTGCAACGTCACCGAAACGTCGGGTCCTACAAATTTCACGCGGTAAATTCGTTTTCTATCCTATTTATAATGTCAAAATGACTCGATTGGGTATCCAAGGTTGAAGAAATTGTCGGTCATTGTAGTGTAAAGAATAAAAGGGAAGCTGCTAGGATCCCCACATTCACAGTGTGCAATCGCGCCAAGGTGGCTTAGCATCATTCGCAATTACACAGTTTCCACGTTCGCTCTCTCTTTCATCCGTGGCTTGGCATCCCTTTCGCTCTCGTAACTTTTCACAGATCGCCGTACACGTGGCAGCCCCGGCCCATCGCCGCCTCACCAATGGCAGTCTAGCTGGAATAATTGCGTTATTTAAACATGGTTAAACTTATTGTGTCTCCGCGGTTCCGAATCGAATTAGTCGCCGCCTCATGATTTTTTCCACCCACTCGCGTTCGTCGTTTCATTGTATTGCGTTATTTATCTTTTTTATCTTCCTGTCATTTTTCATTGTTCGTCGTGTCTCGCTCTGCGTCGTGTGAAGCTGAAACCGCATCGGCGTCACGTCCAATTTACGAATACTTGGTTACATCATTCACACATAGCATATTAGATTGATCAACGTCGTACTACAATTGGCAACCAGGATTTTACTACGAATTCTTCTTCTTCTCGGAGTACCTCTCCATTACTGGAGGTTGGCCGTTAGCTCTGAATATTTTTGTCGGTCTTGCGCCATCCGGAAAAGCTGTTCCGTACTGGTGATCCCGGTCCACTCTCTGACATTGCACAACCACGACTATTTACTCCTTCCACGGCGTCGTTTACCCTCAATTTTGCCCATCAATATCAGTTAAACCCCTAGAGCCCCAATTGGCCGATATCGACCACAACACGATTCAGCGTGACGGCCCCGTTTTAATTTAATTTGTTTTATTTAATTATGTTTTGTTATGTTAATATGTTTTATTTTAATTATGGGTACAGTGGTTTGGCAGTAATTAATGTTTTGGTGAGACAGTGTCATAATTCATTTTATTCACTAATTTTTACTATTTTTTTTTGGGACATCAACTTGTCAATCGGCTGAGGGGCCGAGGCCTGAAGGGTGAAGCAGCTGATATCTGTCATGCCGCAGCACGTGCCCCAGATATTCAATCTTGCGCTTTTTAACGGTGTGTAACAATTTTCGGGTCGTACCATAGCAACGTTTTTACTACGAATAGCAAGGTTTAAACAAATTTTTACACTTTGCCGTTAGTTTTTTATACGTGGGTCACACAGGTCACCAGCAAAATAATGCCATTTCTGCAATGCGACTCTTACTTTTATAATTATTTCTACCATGACGACTGTCGGATTAAGGTTATAATATCTATAGTTAGACGTATTGTTATTCTTGTAGATACAAAGTTATTTTTAACGAGCTTAATCTTGTTTCTGACTGCTTTTCTACGTTAAATATTCAAGACTCAATTAAGTCGGATTACTTAAATCATAAAAATTAGGGTACAATAACTATTAAAGAAATATTTACTTTTTCTTGATTACACCTCGAGTTAATTGTACATTGTTAAATAGCTCTTGCAACTCACATTAAAACAGTAGTCTGTTGGCTATTCGTACCATTTTACGACGACGAAGCATGAGCTCCTTGCTTTCTTTATGGATCCAGGGGTATTATTTTTAAATATTTATATACTTTTGCATCAGCGAATCGAAATCGGGATTAAGGAAATAATTTAAAATATCGACATTGCAGGCGAGGGATTTAGCTTTCAGACCAAACGACCAATTTATTTTGGACAATATTTCAATCAGTGCTTCACAATCGATCCGATTAATCGGTATGTAGGTTGTAATGCTGCTGCATTACCCTATACTTGGAAAGTATACCATTATAGTCTAATACTTATAAAATATTTAATCCAGTTAAGCAAATCCATTCATCGTATAAACTCTGCCGTGCAATCGACGGCTAGTCCTTTGTACGTCACTAGTCAGCTCATCCGCAAGCGGAGAGATTTATTTCAGTATTACCATTGCGGGTAATAATTTTTTTTTCGGCTACCGGACCTCGAAGAAGACGGTCGATTTCGGAGGAGGGCTCGCCCGCCTAGCGGCGCGGCGCGCCCGATCCCATTCACTACCCTGCATCCAGCCGCAGCAGTTTCAAATTATTTTTATAAATTCAGTACGAGAAGTAGAATCATTTGAATCTTTAATTAAATTCAGTGCAAACACCTGGGCAGGCCATCGAGGAATCCCTCAACCCTACAGGCAAGTCACTCGCTGTACCACTTATCACCTCTCTTCTCGCTCTATAGCTTCTCGCGTTTGTTCTATAATTTTTCCTTACATTTTTAAAATTAATTTATAATTAAATTAGTGCGAAGCAGACGCCAGAACTCGCGTCGCTTCGAAAAACCCCAGGATATTGTAATATCGCCGTTAGGCCAGGGTTAAATTAAATTAACTAAGTATAACGTACAACCGATAGAAATAGATTTAATAGCACAGCCGGCTTGCCCGCCGAATAAACGTGCATAGTTCTTTTTTTCCCTAAATTTTCATAGAATGTGCTACCCACCATTAGGTCGAAAAGGTGAAAGTCGACCCGCGAAATCTTTTATCTAACACCGTATTCTCGGAGTGCAATCCCCTCGATATCAGGTTCCTCAAAAACTATTCTTTTTCAAATCTCTTTCCCACATACGAAATTACAAATCTCAAAACTATTCTTTTTCATATCACTTCCCCACAATACGAAATTCCAAATCTCAAACTATTCTTTTTCGAATTTCTCCCCCAAAATGCAAATCAAAAATCTCTAAGAAAATATTCTCTTTCAAATCACTTCCCAATAATACAAAATATCAAATTTCTGAATTATTCTTCTTTTTCAAATCTTAACCCAGGGTAAATAGAACCAAGATCAGGTCCCCAAAATAACGTCCCTATTCAAACATTTGTCTAAAATATAAAATCTAAATTCTCGATTTTCCAGATTCCATTAAATTCTTGCACCATCGTAACCTAAAATCAAAGCGATCATTTTCCCTAATCCTAAAACGTAAGAACAAATCATTTCCGATCATTGTCAGTCGACGTCTCTCTAGAAAAATCTAAGGTTCAACCGAAGGAGATACCCGCATCCCGAGACCGACACACCGACAGATTTTGACGCCTACCCGACTCCTAAAAATCCGAAACCCTGAATTCAATCATGAAAATCACAGATGCTCGTTAGAAAACCCATAAACCTTCGAAAGTTTATTCGGTCTTGATATGCGCATTAATTAAAATTATATAGAAAGGATCAGAGAGCTTTGTACGAGGAACGTAACATGTACCACAAAATTTCATAAAATATATTCTTCTTTATAATAAAAAACTCCATTGTAAGGCGTTATGTTTCATTTAACAATAAAGGTTTAAAATTGGTAATTCTATAATTTTCTCAGAGGAATTCGAAATAATTCGAATTTCGGGGGCGCGAGACGTGCAGGCCGAGTCAGGGAGGGGAAAGGAAAATTTCACAGGGTTAAGAACCATTAGTTAGGTTCGAATAAACCGAACCTTTTTATTTAAATTCTACAAATTCTACTCTTGGAAATTTCTATAGATTTCTTTGTTCAATAATCGTTTTTAAAAACACGACTCAGTAAGGATAGAATCGCGACACTTCTAGACATTCTTTTAGTACTCACTTCATGAGCCATCTAATTTTGAAATTAAATTCGATATTATAAAAAATAAATAGGTCCTAAAATCATCGCTCAATAATAAAGAGAAATTTCAATTTATATTATCATTCAGTAATCCGGAACGATTGTAAAAGATATTAAATCGGACGGGCGAGCGGTTTCGAACCGGTTCCTTATCAGTAGGCGGAGCCGCGGCGGCCTGGCGAGCGCGCCGAGCGCCAGCGCCACCTGTATGCGCGGGGCGAAGGAGGGGGCCACCGCCGGTGCGACGTATCCGAAGTTAGAGGGCGCTGCGCCGTTTTACTACAGTCTACTTCCCGCGAATTGAGAAGGATTTAAATTCACGATACACTCTCCGTAATTAAATAAATTTTATAATCTGCAAAACCCAACATAGGAAATTTCGGGTCCATAATTAATAGACCATAATTAAATAATTCGAGTATATTTTCCAATCTTTAGTAATTATACCCATCCAACTTGATCGCCCGCCTGCCTCACAGACGACCCCGACTTCCGAGGACGCCACTAATAAGGCGGGATAAAAACCACCCCTGAGGGTCACATATTCCGACTTGAGCTAGTGCGGCCCCGTCAGTGACGTTCCTCTTCCCGTAAATCTGGACCAACCACCAGGCGAAGGTGAGCGTTCAGCTTTTTGTGCGTGAACCCCAACCCAATAATTATCACGGATTGGCGCCCTGGGAGCCTGACGGTTTCCTAAAAATTAGATATTATCCGTGACATAATGGCATTTATCCGATCTTCATACAATACTATACAACCATTATAAACGGGGCACGTAGCAAGGTGATAGCACGGGTTAAGTTTTTTGCTTTAGAAAGGCTAGGCGGTATTAGGACCGATGACAGTTGTCAGTTAAATAAGAAAGTGGCTACGACATATAAGATAGCGGAAGGAATATTATTTATTGTGTACATAGTTAGTAATAATCAAATCCGGAGGATAATTAAGCGTGTCCATTAATCGCGTAGGGACAGAAACTATTTGTTTTAGATTAAATACATCAAGATATATACGCAAAACAAGTAAATATATTAAAAGGAATTAAAAACATGACTGCCGTTACCAAAAGTGATCTACTGTATTTATAATTATTTTTATTACGGTTTTATATGAAATATTTGTGTTTATGTATGTATCTATATAGATACATATATATTTTCGGAATGTCCTAAGTCAGGCCTTTCATTTGACACTTAACACGATATATGTATATTAATTTATTGACATTTTGAGATTTGGACATTTGAACGACTACTTGCTTGATATTTGGATAGTTAAGGTAGCATATGATACTCGAGATGACATAACGATTCTAATAATACCACATGCTTTTAAATTAGTTCGAGCGTTTAGAAGTTATTGAGGAATAAAGAAACTAAAAACATACATAGATGAACCCTGAAGACATAACAATCCTTTTTTGTTGGCCATATCATATATTGATGAAACATAAGACAGCTGATCCTTAAATATTACGGCACTCTCTACCCATCCCAAATTACTAATTCTACAGAGAAATAAATTTAAAAAAAACGGATTATATATTTTTTCTTTTTGTGTGTAAATTTCATCCAGAGTTGCTCCACGGAAATATTATACACACTATCAATCAAGTACAAAATACGACGCCGCTCCCTTTTAAACAGTATCTAAGCGTGGTGATAACCAATCTATTTACCATACATATTCTTGCTTAATACTATATATGAGTGCTATAAACCAGATACGATTTTCATCATTGACTATTACAATTTAAATCTACTTAGGTATATACATATTTATTTTATTCACTGTATGTAAAACCGCCAAATTAATCTTAAAATTTAATTAAAGAACCGTTATTGTAATTATTTTATTTAAACATACTGAAGAATTAGGAGCTTTTCCTAAGTCGAACTTCAATATATAAAGGATCTATTGTTGCACTGCTTCTTTTTTGCATTTCTCTTTTCTTTCTATTTCATGTCTTCAATGACCAGAACGTTATTGGACATTGTGTTTTTATTACAGGAACCACCGGAAAAAAGATATGATACGGATGGAGTAACTACCTACACGACAACATATACGTAAAATAATACTAATTTAAAAAAAAAAAAAAATGTATTGTAATTTTATTGTCTTATACGTATTATGTATACATGCAACTCTTTACTCTCTATCTCGGAAGATGGTTCTTATCCTAGAGTTAACTGTTCCATGGGAATCAAATATCCCAAAAGACCACGAGTACAAATTAAATAAATACCATGACCTCGCAAATGCCGTCACCCGGAACGGCTTCACTGTTCACCTTCACGCGGTGGAAGTAGGCGCTCGTGGCCTGCCAGCTAAATCTTTGTTTCACCTTTTTAAAGATCTTGGTCTCTCCAGGAAAATAATCAACTCCTTTCTAGAAAAATTATCTAAAACCGCGATTTCTGCATCTCAAATTCTATGGCTTCGAAGGGGGAGTGAATGGGTGGTAAGATGAACGCTCACATGTGGCAAGACAGCTGTCCTAAACCTACCACCGCCCGTCGTAAGTCCGGAATCCACCCTTCACCTCCCAGAAGTGTAATAATTATATATGATGGGCCCGATTTTTGGTCGGTGAATTCCATGGCAGCTCCGTTTGTATTTTATTTTATTTATTTACACAAGCTATAATATTTTTTTTCAATTATTATGATTTTTTGAATTTGGAAAGCGTATACCTGCAGCTTTTGTCTGATCGACAAAGAGCCCGCGACAATAAGGCTTAAAACGAACGATGAAAAGGTTTCCGCCATTGATCGTCCTGTCCGCCCGTCTCGCGAATATTTTATACCGTTTTAAACAAATGAATTCTGAGAAGAGCGACTGTAAAGGCATTTATTAAAATTTCTGTCCGGATAAAGTGTTTATTACTGATGAAAGCTACAAACTCTGCCAGTCATCACGACTTTGCCTTAAATAATGGCGAACAATGCTTAAAATATTTTTATTTTGTTGAAACTGAATATTTTTCATTGAAAGGCGGCATTTATTCAGCTTAATTGGAGAGCAAAAGCCGAACGAAAAATCGTGTTTTCTTTCTTGACAGTGTTTTTTAAAATATAAAGCTTTGATATCGAGACGCCATGGAATCTGGTAAGAGCTCGGCCTGCGGCAGTTGCTTATAACGGAGCGACTCCCTACTTCAATGTTTTAGCTTGTATAAGTCAATATTTAAAGATAATAATACCATATTTTTCAATATCATTGATTTGGATGGATTTATGGATTGATGGATTTGATTTAATTGATATTAACACTTGCATGTAATGATGTGTTCTCGGTTTTAATATACGTATACGTCAGTTATGCTTCTCCACCCGAGTCAGACAATCACAGTATGATCAGATACAGCTAGAGCTGTCAACTACAAAGAGCAAACCCGTCACCTCAGGAAGTTTTAACGACATTATATCGTTCTGTCTCCCGCGAGACGCGAGATGAGCTTAGAAGACTTGGGACGAAAACAATCCACGGTCTAGTTACGCCACTCGCTCGTGAGAAGCAAACCCCTTACCGCTCCAGTTGCAACCAGATTACTCCGGTCTCCCGACTGGTTACAGGCTCGAGGCCGCTTGCGCGGTCCTCTCCCTTACGTAGCGGTGATTCGGTGTCGACCGAATCTATCGAGACAACGGAATCCTTTGCCCGGCTGTTCACCCGGTATCGAGTAGACGAATGGTCGTTTCAAGAACAGTTGCCGTAAGGTTGACGGTAACAACTACTCCCGCTCTATAGTACTGTTTCCAGACTCTCCCGGCTGTCAGTCCGAATGCAAAATCGATTGGTTGATCGCATGGTGCGCAAACCGTCCAGGAGTGCACGAAGGTTGACTCCTAGGGAAGACTGGCCCGCAGGCTATCGTCCTACCCTGGCTTCCACTTCTGCGTCGAGCCCCATGGAGGCCGCCGGACGTGTGTTGCCTTTTGCGTTTGCGACCCAGCCAGGAAACAAACATGAAACCATAAAATATTAGATCTGGCGACGTAACCACTACGACACCGGTCAGTTTATGTCATTGATAGAATGTAGGTTATGAATATGTTGACCTGCTGTATTTTTTTTTAAACTAAATGTTCCTGATAATTTTAACCGCAATCGGCATCACAAGCTTTTTTTTACTCATGATATTGTGATAGACCATAAAGCAATTCTTGAAGGTATTACACTCTACCGGTTTCTTGACTTATCCCATCCCTGTGGCATAGCATGTGGATATTATTCCGATGTATGTATACTGTGGCTGGCTGCTTGGCAGAAAGTCGAATGCCTGAGTAATTTCTCCGTTGAAATTTAGTGTAAGGGTATTCCGTTGACCTCTGAGTATGCTCAAATACAGGCTATATTTGGTCTAGTTGGGTATGCGTTGAGTATGATCATGTGAACGTTGGACGTCGTCTACTTTGTACCATTACGCAGTGTGACCATTGTATGTATTACCGTTGTATGTGTGAAACAAATAAATAAATGAATTTGTTAAAAGGTGAAAGTTGAAAGCCATGTAAATTTTAGTACGCCACTTAAGAAGAATCTTGCACACGTTTCTACTCTGTAAACCGTATTTATTGCTATCATTCGTAAAAATAAATAGAACACCTACCAGCGGCTACCATCTGGAAAATACAGGGCGTTGTTTGATGACCGATATCGTTGGCAGCAGAGCATGACAAAGTCCCATAATCCAAATCGGCTATCGGTGTATATCTGTGGAAAGCGAAACAGAAATATTTTCAAGCAGTGACAACGGCTAAATATATAATGTTTTATTTTTAAGAAAATATTCCATTGGATATTCATTTAGAGTAATTGCGAATTTAAATTATTATTATTATTTATTTCTTCATTTATTTCACTTTTATTTTATGCTATTTATCCTCGAAGCCCCTGGGGGAGTAGAATAAAGTCTTATAAAACACATTCATAATAGACATTATGAATGTATTTTATAGGAGAGTGTTTTATGAGATTATGAATGTGTTTTATCGTATCCTATGATACTACTAACATATACTATGTCGGCTCATACCATCTGGATGGAGTGGATACTTTTCTACATATTGTACAGTCGAGAGAATCGTTGTCAATGAAGTGAAGTATAATTATTAAAAATATATCTTTCCATGATGCATTTTGAAGATATTAAATGCATGCAGAAAGTATAATAAATATATCCGGTACTGTGGTAATCAGCTCTCTCTTTTCATGTATATTATTAAATTTTGTAGTGTATGTTTTGTAATTTATTTATCATGTTTGTCCATAATAAATCAACACAGGTCTTTAGAATTTTAAAAAAAGTTTGGTAATATCAGTTTAAACCGGGTATACAAAATATAACAAGGAACTTAATGAATAACTTAAATCAAAATATAATAATTAGTAATAAGTTTAGTTTGGAATATTGAAGTAATACTTTTACGTTATATAGAAGTGGGGGACCATGTTAATGGGACACTGAATTGTGGACTCTGGGTTGTGGTACTAATTTGCATATTTTAAAATATTAAACTCCTAAACGACATTAATTATTCAGTGTTTTAAATCATTTAATTTGATATTCGGCCCGATTGCGTTTCTTCATGAACTAAAATAGAGATTTAGTTCAACCGAACGAGACAGAGCATCACGTTAGAAAGAAATATGAAATGAACTATCGTCGATTTTCCCGCACCAAATCTATCGGTCGAACTTATTGACGTCCAAATAAGTTTTGTAACACCTTTTGTGCGGTGTTAGATGTAGCTGTTTTATCGTCGGTGGGTAGTTTTGAAGCGGAAAAGTGACAACCGTTCACATTCCGCTCTGACGTACTGCTCTGTCTCATTCACATCAAGTAATTTCTGATTTTAGTTCACAAGAAACGCAATCGAGCCCATTGTACCTAATTGAATAAAAAACTCATTTTAGGCTATTATAGTCATAATAAATGGAACTTACTACATAAAATAATAAAATTGTCGTATTTTGTTGGAAGTTAAATATTTGTCCTCACGCCGAGATTGATTGCGGTAATTTAATATCAGTTTCTCATAGTCATGTTGGCAATTAACTAGAATAGTCTTTAGTTTAACATTAATTTTGGTTTTGTATGTCCTTCCAACCACTTTTTTTGGAAAAAGAAGCATTCTGAATTTTTCTGAAATATTCAGTGGTATTTTATACCTTTTTTCGAATTTTTATTGATTTTTAGTAATAATTATATTGGATACACTTAAAACATCTAAAACAACTGATCCACAAATGTTGAAAAAAATGGAATTCCGTTATTTCTAAATTAATTCAAATAACAAAAAAAATATTCACAGAAAAATGGTAAAAGTAAAAATAAATTAATATTTACTATCTATCGGATTATTGGTATTGTAGTTTTATGAACGGATCTTATCGTCATTATTTTATCCTTGATTGCAATAAATGTAATTCCGGAGAAACAAATGTAATTCCGGAGAAAACAATTTCATTATTTTATGCGGTAGAATCCATTTCTTGTTACTTCGAAAGTAAAATTTAATTTATTATTATTTACGTGCGTAACTTACTTTAATAAAAAATCCTAAATACTTAAAATTATCACGGTTTAGGTAATTATTTATTATTTATTATTTATTGAAATGTGAGAATTAGTACAAAAAATCAGTATCACTAATAATATGACCACCCACTGTATTTTAGTTCCAAAAAATTTATAGGCACCTGCAAGTAATCGAACACAGATTTATGTTTGAATTTGTCCTTAATTTTGAAGTTATTCCTCACACTTAAATGTATACTTTTATTTTATGAAAAAGTTTTATGTGAAGAGTCTGCTCATTCGTCCATTTGCTCGGGCATCGAACAGATACAGATACTACATGTACAGAATTGATACTACATAAGTCCTAGAGAAGAAAAGTTAGCGGCAAACGACTCGGTCTGGTCTGAAACGATTTCATCGTTTCTGGTTGTGTTTTGTTAATTTACTTATTATTCTATTTCTTTTATTTTTAAAAATCATATAAAAATATAATTAAGAGCACAGTCACCCTGGCCGCTTTTAATATCTCCACCAGTAAGCCAGCGAGCATGTGGCAATGTTGTCATATGCATAATTATAATTATTTATTATATCCATGTACATTTTAGCAGTTTTATAATGTACGTTCTACCAATTAGGCCATACATCGTACCAATTTCTTTACGTAATATTTAAATTCTTAAAAAATATTAATTTTAAATTTTTATTTGTGCAAAAATAGGCCGACGACTTCTTAGATTACTGTACGATTTTATCGAAACTGGCAACGATGGCGAGTAATGTGCGCCGTGCGACCGCCCATTTCGGTGCAGCATAAACGTTAAATTCTATCGATAAACAATTTGATATATCGCCGCCGCGATATATCAAATATATCAAAATATATTTGCTAAAATTAAAAAAATCATGATCTCCTTTCCAGATTTGTTTATATTCATGGGTACTTACTTTAATGAGCTCGCACTTCCGTTGGACGTGTACCTATCAGCTCCAACATCCAGGGTCTCTCCAGAGTTATTGAACTTCCACTTGAAGGTCTTGGCTGGAGGATCAGCGTCAATCTCGCATACGATCACCACACCTTCACCCCTGGAAGCTCCTACAACTGCGATGCCCTGATGGCGACAAGATGGAGCATCTGCGAAAAAGAAATTAGAGAATTGAAATTAAAAACCGTGGTTCCTAAAATCAAAACTTTTCTCTTGTAATATTTTGGAAATATCACTGTTGTCCAGGGTGGACTGTATATCATAGGCAATGGCGGATGAAACATCGTCGAAATATCGGGTGCTTCACATACTTCACGCGGTGAAATTTGTTTTGATTTTAATTTTAACTACATACATATTTGCGAGTTTGCCTTAATTTTAAAGTGAAATACGAGGTTACACAACTTAGAAGGATTAACTATTTTTACACGACTGCCCAACCGATTTAGGAAAGTGTGATAATATCAAAATCGCTCTGTCATCTTTAGCGTCCTATGTTACCTTAAGTGTCCAAATATCAAGTAAGTATTTGTATAAATGTCCAAATGTCCAAAAGTCAATTTATTTGCTTAAATACTATATCTTGTTTAGTGTAAAATGAAAGGTCTGATCGAGTACATTCCGGAAATGTACATCTATCTTTATGTATACATACATAAACCAAAAATATTTCATAAAAATCCGTAACAAATATAAATATAAATTAAATGCTATAAATTAAATAGTTCACTTTCTGTAACGGCAGTCGTGTTTTTATCCTTTTTAATATATTTACTTGTTGTAGATATAATCTGCTATGTTCCTCGTTTATAATAGCTTATTGCCTATACACAATGATAATTGTAGATTAATCTATTTTCGGTCATCCAAACTAGAGATGTCAAACGAATTTATCTTTATGTACGGCAAATGTAAATTATTTTTATCGTCAAATGTAAATTATTCTTTAACGGCAAATGTAAATTATTCTTTATCTTTATGTACGGCAATGTAAATTATATGAGCGCGCGTAGTAAGTTGATTTTGTGATAAACTATGTTTTCTAAATATAAGTAATGCTATAGGCATTACGAATCAATTATTTTTAAGAAGTTACACTTTTGAAACGAGCCTTATGTTAACTAACAACAATCTCTAAAAATATGACGTGTGGTGGATCACAGTACATATCACACCGGAACTAACTCACAAACGTACGGTTATAGCCGTACGTCGGTATATATTTATAGCTTCATCGTTTCCCAGTCAGAGGTCGGAGGGATTATATCAGACTAGTGATAACCCAGCAAGAAACCGACTTAGGAACAATTAGGAAGCTAATAGGCCCTGTTGCAGTTTGGCCCCTAAGACCCATGTATGTAGGGTCTGCCAAACGCACGGGTCAACACCATCCGGCGGCCTCCATGCAGAAGTGCGAGCCTGGGTTGGACTCTGGCCTGCGGGCCAGTTTCCCTTAGGAGTCAACCTTCGGTCGCTCCTGGACGGTTTGCGCAGCATTCGGCGTCAGCCAAACGATTGTGGATTCCGACTGACAGACGGGGGAGTCTGGAAACAGTATTGTTTCCTATAGAGCGGGGTAGTTGTTAACCTTACGGCAACTGCTTTTAAAACGAACATTAGGCTACACGATTCCGGGTGAAGAGCCGGGTAAAGGATGCCGTGGTCCGCGATAGATTCGGTAGACACAGTATCACCACTACGTAAGGGAGAGGACCGTGCAAGCGACCTCGAACCTGCAACCAGTTGTGAGGAAGAAGGTATCCTGATGGTTAATTCCAGATAGTTAATTCCAGACGGAGATATCCTTCCAAAACTGGTAGTCAGGGGCGAGACTGCCCGCTGGGTACCTTTCCCGGTGCCTCGCCGTAAGGCGTTGGTCTCTGACGGGCATGTTCGCAGATACACAGCTAGACAGTAGATTTGTTTTGTCTGTAAGTCTTCTACTCTCATCCCATGGCTGAGAGCACGATGACATATCGTTGTACCAGCCTGGGGTGACGGGTTATCCCATTGTAGTCCACACCACCCTACCGTGGCAGACATAACGGTAACATATTGCGGAGGCGAATGCAACATCAAAGTGCAATGATGATACGAGGAAAAGGAGACAACTACGTGCGAAGTCATCGGATACCAGGAGCTACTCCTTTAATTAAGCAACACAACAAAAGATGTACGATTCATCGCTATCAACGAGACATTCATTGCATTTTTGACACTGGATATACTCAAATGTTTATCTCGTATTATATTACCACCAAGGCACGCGAAAACTACAATATCACAAAAACATGACAGGAATGATTTTGTCGCCAGGAAATGAAGGTTTTGTCGCCATGAAATACATTTTATTTTTAAATTTGACATTTCAATAAAATCCGAATATTACGGATTCATATTAGAATAAATAACATAAGTTTTCATTTAATTCCTAGCTGGCTGCAAGGTGGCCTTAGATCAAGGACGGTACACTTACCGCCATGACAAATTTCTCGCTGTTATTCGCGAGGTAATTAGTCTCTCAGTGGCTCGTGCCAACAAGGGTTTGACAGTATCCTCCAAACCCCCAATACAGTTTGTGCGGGATGGCTCTAAAGGCAAAAAACATTTAACTACAAAACCTTTCTCAATAATCGAGAAAGCTACAGATTGGATTCTGGAGGTTGATTCGGTCTCTAAGCAGTATAAATTCCCTGAAAGTCTCGGATGCACAGCCCTGCGTCCAGATATAACTCTTTACACTCTATCTCGGAAGGTGGCCCTTATTGTAGAATTAACTGTTCCATGGGAATCAAATATCCCAAAAGACCACGAGTATAAATTAAATAAATAACATGATCTTGCAAATGCCGTAACCCGGAACGGCTTCACTGTTCACCTTCACGCGGTGGAAGTTGGCGCTCGTGGCTATAAGCTAAATCTCTATTTCACCTCTTTAAAGATCTTGGCCTTTCCAGAAAAATAATCAACTCTTTCTTAGAAAAATTATCTAAAACTGCGATTTGCGCATCTCAAATTCTATGGCTTCGAAGGGGGAGTGAATGGGTGGTAAGGTGTACGCTCACATGTGGCAAGACAGCTGTCCTAAACCTACCACAGCCGGTTCGTAAGTCCGTAATCCACTGCTCACCCCCCAGAAGTGTAAAAAAATAGTATTATGATGGGCCCGACTCCGGTCGGTGAATTCCATGGCAGCTCCGTTTGTATTTATTTATATTGAAAATCTGCCAAGTTATCAAACTATTGGTATGCAATAGAAACTCAGATTCTTAGAAAATTAGTCAGACGACGTTCGCCGAACGACCCAGCATTTTAAAAGGTTCCGAGAACGCGAAGCGGCGGATTGTAGCTTGTTTGTACTTAAAGCTTTGCTTAGCTTTTTGTCGGGATTCCTACAAAGTGTCGTCTTTGTACAGCCAACTTTCTTTGCGGCCCCTTGCGGCTCTGCCCTCTCGTTCAGGGGATGTTGCGTAATTATATTTATTTTATTTTCTGAAGATTTCGTACATGGTTTATTTTCTATTGTCAAGATCTTAGAATGAATAAAATAAAGAAAATACTAAATGACCGAGGAAACCATTGCACGAAGTAAAAATAATTTGATGGTATATATGTATACTAATATTATAAAGAACTAAAATTTGTAAGTTTGTAATTTTGTATGTTGGAGGCAATCTCTGAAACTACTCATCCGATTTCAAAAATTCTTTTACTCATGGAAAGCTACGTTATAAAGGAGTTATATAAGTTACATTCTGTTGTGATAAGTGTTGGTTTTTAATGCGAAATCGTGATATTTTTAAATCAAGTCGGAGAAAATGAGCTAGTCAGTAGTTTATCGGCGTGCACTAAAGAAACGGTTTAATATATTTTGTGAAAACAATATACGACAAAAACCTCGGCCTCAAAAAGATCTATAAAAATACCTCTAACAGCTTATACCCAACTTTTATATTAAGGCTGCTTTTAAATAACTGCTGTTATTTCTCAAAAATATAAGAAAAATAAGAAGGCAAAGTTTTTGAAAACATTAGCAAAAACAATATAAATCCTTATCAAAATAAATTACTCCATCATCACTGGTATTAAATGGAGATAAAATTAGCCATTTACTGTAAGTTTATAGGTGGTATAGTTTTAAAGATATCATGAAATTAGTAACGCGTGCAAGAACCTCGAAATACCTAGCAAGCGACGCGGCGCGGCAGCGCGGCGGCAGGCCCAGCAAAGTCAGCATTCAGCAAAAGGCGGCGGAGTCGAGGAACAAGACGCGTATGTCTATGAGATAGGTAGCGTGCATCTGAGGGGGACGTATTGTACTATATTCCAATTCAAATTAAAAATTCTTTATTTATCTATAATATTACATGTATTTTTAAAATTCAAAGCCATCCTAACTAGGCCTCGCCTGTACTAAGGTATGCTTATATATCTAAAAGTAATGTGTATAAAAAGGCAAATAAACGCCACTCTACCTAAATTAAGAACTCGATTCGAAACTTTACGCGAACTTATTGAACTTTGAGGAAATATATAATGGGTAGGATTCGTGAATGGTCGTTTAAATTAAGCAACTTGACACCATGCTAGATTATATAAGTAAATCTTATTTTTATTACCTTTCGGAAATAATGATGGTATGAAAACGTGTGTACATTTTTAAGTAGATGAGCTGATTGTTATAGCAATATCCTTTAAAACAATTAAAACTATGCCCAAGTCGCTTCAGTCACTAAACTGGTTATCACAAGTGGGAAAAAATGTTTTATTAAATATTAAAATGTTTTGTGGAAACCAGATAGGGAGCACGAAGTCGTTGAAAAATTAGCATGTCAAAATAATTTATTATGACTTGTCACGCATCGCCCAACATATTATTTTATTTTGCGAATAAAAAGCAGCTGACCCGATTAAAATGAATGAAGTCGTTGTGATAATTTCGACTTGTTTCGTAATCCCCTGAAATGCTTTATAATATATTTAATTGTAGAGGGCTAATGTTGTAAATGTGTGTAAAATAACGATGATGAAGAAAAATTATTATTATAAAATAAGGAACGACAAAGTGATGTTGGGATACATTTCATGGCATTTTTGATAATACCTTTTAGGCGACGAGGTATCCACCTAATTGAAAACAGTGATTTTCTTAGTATAATAATAATATACTTTTATTGTGAGAACAATTTTGTTACAGTTGCCAGTTCGTACTAATTATCATACGCTTTCCTCTCTCCTTCTCTGTTTCTTCTACCTAGTTCTCACGTCGCAAGAATATAAAACACGGCACGTCACTCTTGACTCTGTACTGCGATGCCTAAGTCCCGAAGATTTAATAATGACTTTTGTTACGCGACGCTGTCACATTTTTAAAGTTATCGCGCTTTTTTAAAATCGCTCCCCGATTCGCTCTTACAGCTATTCCTGAGACCACATGTCGGCCTCGCTCCCCACTGGCCAACCTTTCGTTATTTGTTAGTACTGGGTGAATTTCGTAAAGTCTAGAGTGGGTTCTTCAATGAAGATGATGCCATTGCGCACCTACTTCCTGTGCTGTCCGAAGCGCCTGCCGGCATTCCAGACTTGCCCTGGTTGCCGTATTTCTCGGAGTAACGTTTCTTGTGGTACCGTCAAAGTGCTTGCGTTCTCAATAGGTTTCAGTTTTGATTTCAGATCTGTTTGTAAGCGCGTTGATATGTGTTTTTTTTGTGTTTCTTGTCGTTGGTTTCATCGTCCGCCTCTTTTTTATCCCCTCGTTACCACTTTGCACTAGCTAGACGCTGATTAATGTTGCGTAATAGTTAGGGGGATGCCAAAAAGTAGTTCCGCCCGTATATTTTGTGTTACTTTTCCGGTCCACCAACCGGCGAGGAGGGAAGTAATTAAAATAAGAGATGAAGTCAGAAATATCAATTTTGAGCCACCCTGAGACGTTTAAGAACATTTCAAGTTTGGTTTGTCTGTGTGTGTATATTTCTCCACGAGAGCGCCCAGACGCTTAATGCGATTGAGCTGAAATTTGGAATGCAGGCATCATTTGTTCATGGCAAGAGTACAGAGTACAGTGTACATTGGTTCATGACAAGTTGTGATTAAAAAAAATCTTCCTAGGGCCTCACTAGCCATATTTCAATCTCGAAATATTATACTTAAAGACTTGCAAGACATTTGGTTTACGGATGTCTTGCTAGGCCAATTTCACATTATGATATTTTGGTAGGAATACCTCGTATACAAGCTACACTAATAATGTTTAAATTCTGCCATATATTTTATTGACATATTAACGCTTCGCACAACGCATTTCGTTCCTTGGCTAAGGGCTAACAGATGAAATGGAACCCAATCGGGTTCGTCCGCCGACTGAGAGGGCGCTCTTCGATTTTAATAATGAAATAAATAATCAGATAAAATCAGTCCTTTGCTACTTGCCGGGATATACTTAGGGTGTGTATATCGGAAACGTGTACGTTACTACAATCTGACCTCGAAAAGTTCGAAGTCTACCAAATGCGATGTTTGAGGCAGATTCTCGATGTCTCACTCCGCGACCGAATTCGAAACGAGACCATTAGAGAAAGATGCGATCCTAGTAACAACGATCGAAGAAGAAGTACAAAAACGTCGACTACGATGGTTCGTCATGTTTGCCGAATGAACGATAATCGCTTGCCACGTAAACTTCTTTGGCGAGACCGTCCGACAGAATGGAGGAATCAGCGATCGGCACCGAAGAAAACCTGGAAAAATAACATCAAAGACAACCTAAAAATCAACGATTATCGGCTAGGGATGCTCGAGACGTGGCAAAAAATCGTCAAGAATGGAAGCGAATCGTGAATGGAGTACTAGATCCAGCGGCATCGACAGCAGTGTATTGGCTGCGAGGGTGACCTCCTCCCCAATCGCCGGCTTAGGAGTAAATAATAATAATAACAATACTTAGGGTGACACAAATGATTTATTTTCATTTATTCCCTCATATTATAAAATATTATTAATCTGTGGTTAATCAAACGAGAATTGGTGTTTAGGATTGAAGTGAAATTTTGTTTTGGATTGTAGTGAAAGCTTTCAAAGCGTCAAACTAATATTAATATACACATATTAATAGTTTTACATACAAATATGCGGTTAAATGAATTCATGTATCAATAAAACTATGTATTTTAGTACATATTTAAACATCCTGTACTTAAGCAGAAGTCAGAATAAGTTTCCTTTTCGTGGGCGCTGTTCGGTTTCCCGTGTCCCCGTTTTTGTGCTTTGATTGAAATGCTAAAATAAACTTATAGCAGGGAATTTCTCCTCCTTTATTGAAATAGTAGAAATATCGAAAGGTGGCAAGAAAAATAAATATTTGCTGTAATTAAATATAATAATATTATAGGGTAGGATTATGCAATGTGTACATTGAAATAAGTAACTATAATAATCAGAAGCCGTCCAATCTACAAAAACTAAATATCGTGATAATGAGTGTCGGATAAAATGTTAAAAGTTTCATATAGCCTTTATTATTATTATTTTTTTTAAATCTAACGTACTTATTTTTTTATAATAATTTATTGAAATTATGCTTAAAATTGTTTTCACTTTAACCGCTTATAAAAAAGATACAGAGCAATTTTTTTCATTAATTAATAACGGTTTAAAGCAAGTTTTAATATTCAAAACTTTTCCCAATACGCTCGTAATAATATCTTTGAAACAATAATCGCGTTCAATTTTAGATTTGAGGTTTATATTATTAGGATTTTTAAATCATGTCGGATTCATGGGCGTGGGTGGTCAGAAACAAATAAACTTTCAAAAATATATTCTGCCTACATTACAAGCCTTAAGCTAATTTATAGCAATTTCGTAAGTATTAATTGGTTGCAATGAAATATAATTGTTATTTCAAAAGTTGTTCTGAATAAGTGGTGGTTTTTGGTCAGGCCTCGGGAAATGCCAAACGTACCAATACGCACCAGCCGACTCACCAATATATTATTCCAGATATGAATTTTAAAGCGATGACCCGATGACCTGTAAATATACAGGTCATTGGCTCATCGATTTTATATTCAAATATAAATGTTCAAAAGTTAGAAGTTCGCACGCTTGGAAGTTTTATATCGATTCAATTAACTTAACTCATTACTGCCCAGTCCTCTCTTTATAGATATTGATGTTGAAATACAAAGAGATGGAAAAATCGAGAGAGGTTAATCCGTACAAAGTTTGACCTTCTTCGAAAAATGGCCTAACCAACAGTGATAACTAAATTAGAATCTGTCTAGCGCTTTTTGAATTTATCGCAATCTAAATGTTAAATAGATTGTCAAAAAATATTAAACCTCCTTGAAGTCGGATGTGAAATCCAAAATCCTTTTCTTTCGGAGGAGTCTTCGAAATCCGTGTAGCGGTTCCTTATTTTATCGCGTTCGAACAGAGAAACAGACAAATAGATATAAGCTCTCTTTTTTTTTTGTTACCCACTGAAATAGACATCTTTTGTATATCCCTTTAGCAGCTAAAAAGGCAACTCCCTGCGCTCTCATTTTTATCATAATTTTTGTTTTACTTGGTTTAATATTTTTATGTTTATTTTTGGTCAATTTTAGCATTAATTTAATTATGTAAGTCAGTTATATAGACTTACACTTTAGATTTAATAATCAAGAGCAAATTGGATTCGTCTGCAATGCTCTTGAATAATATTTTAAATTAATAAATAAATAAATAAATGCTTTTTGGGGTCTTGCAATTCCCATAATATTTTAATGATTAAAAAGATGAATGATATTTGTTACTAATCAAAGCCAATATCCTATGAAGTATATATTAAGTTGAAATAACTTTTTTTTCTTGACAGATTGTTGAGATTTTTACAGTATTTTTCTAATATATATTTATTTAATCTCTAAATAAAACAGTTTATGTTATTCTGCTGTTGCTCGAACCAATTTATTCGGCGACAGGCCTTATTCAGAGATTTCAAAGAGTCTTTTTTACACTTAATTACTGGATATTCCTCTTGGCCAGAATGGCAGAACAGTCGATCAGTTTGTCTGAAGCTGCGGCACAGATTAATGAAGATATTCCCCACCAGATGTGTCCGATATTTGATATGTTTCGAAGATAAATAAAGATAGTTCAAATTGCTATTGATAATATTAAAGTAATATCTACATAGCTGCTGGCAGCATTCGGCGTCAGCCAAACGATTGTGGATTCCGACTGACAGACGGGGGAGTCTGGAAACAGTATTGTTTCCTATAGAGCGGGGTAGTTGTTAACCTTACGGCAACTGCTTTTAAAACGAACATTAGGCTACACGATTCCGGGTGAAGAGCCGGGTAAAGGATGCCGTGGTCCGCGATAGATTCGGTAGACACAGTATCACCACTACGTAAGGGAGAGGACCGTGCAAGCGACCTCGAACCTGCAACCAGTTGTGAGGAAGAAGGTATCCTGATGGTTAATTCCAGATAGTTAATTCCAGACGGAGATATCCTTCCAAAACTGGTAGTCAGGGGCGAGACTGCCCGCTGGGTACCTTTCCCGGTGCCTCGCCGTAAGGCGTTGGTCTCTGACGGGCATGTTCGCAGATACACAGCTAGACAGTAGATTTGTTTTGTCTGTAAGTCTTCTACTCTCATCCCATGGCTGAGAGCACGATGACATATCGTTGTACCAGCCTGGGGTGACGGGTTATCCCATTGTAGTCCACACCACCCTACCGTGGCAGACATAACGGTAACATATTGCGGAGGCGAATGCAACATCAAAGTGCAATGATGATACGAGGAAAAGGAGACAACTACGTGCGAAGTCATCGGATACCAGGAGCTACTCCTTTAATTAAGCAACACAACAAAAGATGTACGATTCATCGCTATCAACGAGACATTCATTGCATTTTTGACACTGGATATACTCAAATGTTTATCTCGTATTATATTACCACCAAGGCACGCGAAAACTACAATATCACAAAAACATGACAGGAATGATTTTGTCGCCAGGAAATGAAGGTTTTGTCGCCATGAAATACATTTTATTTTTAAATTTGACATTTCAATAAAATCCGAATATTACGGATTCATATTAGAATAAATAACATAAGTTTTCATTTAATTCCTAGCTGGCTGCAAGGTGGCCTTAGATCAAGGACGGTACACTTACCGCCATGACAAATTTCTCGCTGTTATTCGCGAGGTAATTAGTCTCTCAGTGGCTCGTGCCAACAAGGGTTTGACAGTATCCTCCAAACCCCCAATACAGTTTGTGCGGGATGGCTCTAAAGGCAAAAAACATTTAACTACAAAACCTTTCTCAATAATCGAGAAAGCTACAGATTGGATTCTGGAGGTTGATTCGGTCTCTAAGCAGTATAAATTCCCTGAAAGTCTCGGATGCACAGCCCTGCGTCCAGATATAACTCTTTACACTCTATCTCGGAAGGTGGCCCTTATTGTAGAATTAACTGTTCCATGGGAATCAAATATCCCAAAAGACCACGAGTATAAATTAAATAAATAACATGATCTTGCAAATGCCGTAACCCGGAACGGCTTCACTGTTCACCTTCACGCGGTGGAAGTTGGCGCTCGTGGCTATAAGCTAAATCTCTATTTCACCTCTTTAAAGATCTTGGCCTTTCCAGAAAAATAATCAACTCTTTCTTAGAAAAATTATCTAAAACTGCGATTTGCGCATCTCAAATTCTATGGCTTCGAAGGGGGAGTGAATGGGTGGTAAGGTGTACGCTCACATGTGGCAAGACAGCTGTCCTAAACCTACCACAGCCGGTTCGTAAGTCCGTAATCCACTGCTCACCCCCCAGAAGTGTAAAAAAATAGTATTATGATGGGCCCGACTCCGGTCGGTGAATTCCATGGCAGCTCCGTTTGTATTTATTTATATTGAAAATCTGCCAAGTTATCAAACTATTGGTATGCAATAGAAACTCAGATTCTTAGAAAATTAGTCAGACGACGTTCGCCGAACGACCCAGCATTTTAAAAGGTTCCGAGAACGCGAAGCGGCGGATTGTAGCTTGTTTGTACTTAAAGCTTTGCTTAGCTTTTTGTCGGGATTCCTACAAAGTGTCGTCTTTGTACAGCCAACTTTCTTTGCGGCCCCTTGCGGCTCTGCCCTCTCGTTCAGGGGATGTTGCGTAATTATATTTATTTTATTTTCTGAAGATTTCGTACATGGTTTATTTTCTATTGTCAAGATCTTAGAATGAATAAAATAAAGAAAATACTAAATGACCGAGGAAACCATTGCACGAAGTAAAAATAATTTGATGGTATATATGTATACTAATATTATAAAGAACTAAAATTTGTAAGTTTGTAATTTTGTATGTTGGAGGCAATCTCTGAAACTACTCATCCGATTTCAAAAATTCTTTTACTCATGGAAAGCTACGTTATAAAGGAGTTATATAAGTTACATTCTGTTGTGATAAGTGTTGGTTTTTAATGCGAAATCGTGATATTTTTAAATCAAGTCGGAGAAAATGAGCTAGTCAGTAGTTTATCGGCGTGCACTAAAGAAACGGTTTAATATATTTTGTGAAAACAATATACGACAAAAACCTCGGCCTCAAAAAGATCTATAAAAATACCTCTAACAGCTTATACCCAACTTTTATATTAAGGCTGCTTTTAAATAACTGCTGTTATTTCTCAAAAATATAAGAAAAATAAGAAGGCAAAGTTTTTGAAAACATTAGCAAAAACAATATAAATCCTTATCAAAATAAATTACTCCATCATCACTGGTATTAAATGGAGATAAAATTAGCCATTTACTGTAAGTTTATAGGTGGTATAGTTTTAAAGATATCATGAAATTAGTAACGCGTGCAAGAACCTCGAAATACCTAGCAAGCGACGCGGCGCGGCAGCGCGGCGGCAGGCCCAGCAAAGTCAGCATTCAGCAAAAGGCGGCGGAGTCGAGGAACAAGACGCGTATGTCTATGAGATAGGTAGCGTGCATCTGAGGGGGACGTATTGTACTATATTCCAATTCAAATTAAAAATTCTTTATTTATCTATAATATTACATGTATTTTTAAAATTCAAAGCCATCCTAACTAGGCCTCGCCTGTACTAAGGTATGCTTATATATCTAAAAGTAATGTGTATAAAAAGGCAAATAAACGCCACTCTACCTAAATTAAGAACTCGATTCGAAACTTTACGCGAACTTATTGAACTTTGAGGAAATATATAATGGGTAGGATTCGTGAATGGTCGTTTAAATTAAGCAACTTGACACCATGCTAGATTATATAAGTAAATCTTATTTTTATTACCTTTCGGAAATAATGATGGTATGAAAACGTGTGTACATTTTTAAGTAGATGAGCTGATTGTTATAGCAATATCCTTTAAAACAATTAAAACTATGCCCAAGTCGCTTCAGTCACTAAACTGGTTATCACAAGTGGGAAAAAATGTTTTATTAAATATTAAAATGTTTTGTGGAAACCAGATAGGGAGCACGAAGTCGTTGAAAAATTAGCATGTCAAAATAATTTATTATGACTTGTCACGCATCGCCCAACATATTATTTTATTTTGCGAATAAAAAGCAGCTGACCCGATTAAAATGAATGAAGTCGTTGTGATAATTTCGACTTGTTTCGTAATCCCCTGAAATGCTTTATAATATATTTAATTGTAGAGGGCTAATGTTGTAAATGTGTGTAAAATAACGATGATGAAGAAAAATTATTATTATAAAATAAGGAACGACAAAGTGATGTTGGGATACATTTCATGGCATTTTTGATAATACCTTTTAGGCGACGAGGTATCCACCTAATTGAAAACAGTGATTTTCTTAGTATAATAATAATATACTTTTATTGTGAGAACAATTTTGTTACAGTTGCCAGTTCGTACTAATTATCATACGCTTTCCTCTCTCCTTCTCTGTTTCTTCTACCTAGTTCTCACGTCGCAAGAATATAAAACACGGCACGTCACTCTTGACTCTGTACTGCGATGCCTAAGTCCCGAAGATTTAATAATGACTTTTGTTACGCGACGCTGTCACATTTTTAAAGTTATCGCGCTTTTTTAAAATCGCTCCCCGATTCGCTCTTACAGCTATTCCTGAGACCACATGTCGGCCTCGCTCCCCACTGGCCAACCTTTCGTTATTTGTTAGTACTGGGTGAATTTCGTAAAGTCTAGAGTGGGTTCTTCAATGAAGATGATGCCATTGCGCACCTACTTCCTGTGCTGTCCGAAGCGCCTGCCGGCATTCCAGACTTGCCCTGGTTGCCGTATTTCTCGGAGTAACGTTTCTTGTGGTACCGTCAAAGTGCTTGCGTTCTCAATAGGTTTCAGTTTTGATTTCAGATCTGTTTGTAAGCGCGTTGATATGTGTTTTTTTTGTGTTTCTTGTCGTTGGTTTCATCGTCCGCCTCTTTTTTATCCCCTCGTTACCACTTTGCACTAGCTAGACGCTGATTAATGTTGCGTAATAGTTAGGGGGATGCCAAAAAGTAGTTCCGCCCGTATATTTTGTGTTACTTTTCCGGTCCACCAACCGGCGAGGAGGGAAGTAATTAAAATAAGAGATGAAGTCAGAAATATCAATTTTGAGCCACCCTGAGACGTTTAAGAACATTTCAAGTTTGGTTTGTCTGTGTGTGTATATTTCTCCACGAGAGCGCCCAGACGCTTAATGCGATTGAGCTGAAATTTGGAATGCAGGCATCATTTGTTCATGGCAAGAGTACAGAGTACAGTGTACATTGGTTCATGACAAGTTGTGATTAAAAAAAATCTTCCTAGG
This sequence comes from Micropterix aruncella, assembly GCA_944548615.1. NCBI lineage: Eukaryota > Metazoa > Arthropoda > Insecta > Lepidoptera > Micropterigidae > Micropterix > Micropterix aruncella. Next base: position 4,770,727 of record OX155951.1, read on the forward strand.
GCCTCACTAGCCATATTTCAATCTCGAAATATTATACTTAAAGACTTGCAAGACATTTGGTTTACGGATGTCTTGCTAGGCCAATTTCACATTATGATATTTTGGTAGGAATACCTCGTATACAAGCTACACTAATAATGTTTAAATTCTGCCATATATTTTATTGACATATTGACGCTTCGCACAACGCATTTCGTTCCTTGGCTAAGGGCTAACAGATGAAATGGAACCCAATCGGGTTCGTCCGCCGACTGAGAGGGCGCTCTTCGATTTTAATAATGAAATAAATAATCAGATAAAATCAGTCCTTTGCTACTTGCCGGGATATACTTAGGGTGTGTATATCGGAAACGTGTACGTTACTACAATCTGACCTCGAAAAGTTCGAAGTCTACCAAATGCGATGTTTGAGGCAGATTCTCGATGTCTCACTCCGCGACCGAATTCGAAACGAGACCATTAGAGAAAGATGCGATCCTAGTAACAACGATCGAAGAAGAAGTACAAAAACGTCGACTACGATGGTTCGTCATGTTTGCCGAATGAACGATAATCGCTTGCCACGTAAACTTCTTTGGCGAGACCGTCCGACAGAATGGAGGAATCAGCGATCGGCACCGAAGAAAACCTGGAAAAATAACATCAAAGACAACCTAAAAATCAACGATTATCGGCTAGGGATGCTCGAGACGTGGCAAAAAATCGTCAAGAATGGAAGCGAATCGTGAATGGAGTACTAGATCCAGCGGCATCGACAGCAGTGTATTGGCTGCGAGGGTGACCTCCTCCCCAATCGCCGGCTTAGGAGTAAATAATAATAATAACAATACTTAGGGTGACACAAATGATTTATTTTCATTTATTCCCTCATATTATAAAATATTATTAATCTGTGGTTAATCAAACGAGAATTGGTGTTTAGGATTGAAGTGAAATTTTGTTTTGGATTGTAGTGAAAGCTTTCAAAGCGTCAAACTAATATTAATATACACATATTAATAGTTTTACATACAAATATGCGGTTAAATGAATTCATGTATCAATAAAACTATGTATTTTAGTACATATTTAAACATCCTGTACTTAAGCAGAAGTCAGAATAAGTTTCCTTTTCGTGGGCGCTGTTCGGTTTCCCGTGTCCCCGTTTTTGTGCTTTGATTGAAATGCTAAAATAAACTTATAGCAGGGAATTTCTCCTCCTTTATTGAAATAGTAGAAATATCGAAAGGTGGCAAGAAAAATAAATATTTGCTGTAATTAAATATAATAATATTATAGGGTAGGATTATGCAATGTGTACATTGAAATAAGTAACTATAATAATCAGAAGCCGTCCAATCTACAAAAACTAAATATCGTGATAATGAGTGTCGGATAAAATGTTAAAAGTTTCATATAGCCTTTATTATTATTATTTTTTTTAAATCTAACGTACTTATTTTTTTATAATAATTTATTGAAATTATGCTTAAAATTGTTTTCACTTTAACCGCTTATAAAAAAGATACAGAGCAATTTTTTTCATTAATTAATAACGGTTTAAAGCAAGTTTTAATATTCAAAACTTTTCCCAATACGCTCGTAATAATATCTTTGAAACAATAATCGCGTTCAATTTTAGATTTGAGGTTTATATTATTAGGATTTTTAAATCATGTCGGATTCATGGGCGTGGGTGGTCAGAAACAAATAAACTTTCAAAAATATATTCTGCCTACATTACAAGCCTTAAGCTAATTTATAGCAATTTCGTAAGTATTAATTGGTTGCAATGAAATATAATTGTTATTTCAAAAGTTGTTCTGAATAAGTGGTGGTTTTTGGTCAGGCCTCGGGAAATGCCAAACGTACCAATACGCACCAGCCGACTCACCAATATATTATTCCAGATATGAATTTTAAAGCGATGACCCGATGACCTGTAAATATACAGGTCATTGGCTCATCGATTTTATATTCAAATATAAATGTTCAAAAGTTAGAAGTTCGCACGCTTGGAAGTTTTATATCGATTCAATTAACTTAACTCATTACTGCCCAGTCCTCTCTTTATAGATATTGATGTTGAAATACAAAGAGATGGAAAAATCGAGAGAGGTTAATCCGTACAAAGTTTGACCTTCTTCGAAAAATGGCCTAACCAACAGTGATAACTAAATTAGAATCTGTCTAGCGCTTTTTGAATTTATCGCAATCTAAATGTTAAATAGATTGTCAAAAAATATTAAACCTCCTTGAAGTCGGATGTGAAATCCAAAATCCTTTTCTTTCGGAGGAGTCTTCGAAATCCGTGTAGCGGTTCCTTATTTTATCGCGTTCGAACAGAGAAACAGACAAATAGATATAAGCTCTCTTTTTTTTTTGTTACCCACTGAAATAGACATCTTTTGTATATCCCTTTAGCAGCTAAAAAGGCAACTCCCTGCGCTCTCATTTTTATCATAATTTTTGTTTTACTTGGTTTAATATTTTTATGTTTATTTTTGGTCAATTTTAGCATTAATTTAATTATGTAAGTCAGTTATATAGACTTACACTTTAGATTTAATAATCAAGAGCAAATTGGATTCGTCTGCAATGCTCTTGAATAATATTTTAAATTAATAAATAAATAAATAAATGCTTTTTGGGGTCTTGCAATTCCCATAATATTTTAATGATTAAAAAGATGAATGATATTTGTTACTAATCAAAGCCAATATCCTATAAAGTATATATTAAGTTGAAATAACTTTTTTTTCTTGACAGATTGTTGAGATTTTTACAGTATTTTTCTAATATATATTTATTTAATCTCTAAATAAAACAGTTTATGTTATTCTGCTGTTGCTCGAACCAATTTATTCGGCGACAGGCCTTATTCAGAGATTTCAAAGAGTCTTTTTTACACTTAATTACTGGATATTCCTCTTGGCCAGAATGGCAGAACAGTCGATCAGTTTGTCTGAAGCTGCGGCACAGATTAATGAAGATATTCCCCACCAGATGTGTCCGATATTTGATATGTTTCGAAGATAAATAAAGATAGTTCAAATTGCTATTGATAATATTAAAGTAATATCTACATAGCTGCTGGCCAGTCATACAGACAAATCAGTCTTATTTAGTTCTTAATCTAAAAAGGGGTAATTGTTATCGGAGGGAGGGGGGGGGGCTTTCACGTTTAAGGCTGAATTATATTAAACATGAGATAACTCTTTTAGTTCAAGAGTCGAAACGTAAGATGAAACGTTTTGCTTTTATTAATAGCTCGTAGTAGTGCTTTTTTGGCTAACTTGTTAACGGATAAAGGTTAGTTCTGGTAAGTGTCGTAATACTTGTATGACTTCAAAAAGTGTCCCGTTCATAATTTTATGTCCGTAAATAAGCTTTCTATTTCATGTTTCGGACATTTCTTCAAAAGGTTGCCATAATATTTTTAGTCAAGTAGTATTTTAGGTTTTTTGACCATTTGAGGAGCTTGCATTTGCATGTCAAGTTATAATCGTCAAAAGTAAAATATTAGCTAATTACAAGTTCTAATGTATTTCGTTTGGTCTTTGGTATATTATGTTATATGTGCGTTTTAATGCAATTTCAAATATAAATGGCAGCCTGTATTATCAACATAAGGTATGACAGCACCTATATTCTGCAGCTGAGAGAAGTCGTTATTATATAGAAATGACATTGATCCTATAGTGTAGGTACTATGTACTACCCTGAGGACCCCTTACGACGCTGAGAGAAACGTTGGATTGTTTCTTACATTACCATTTTGTTATTGCGGTTATATACAGAATAACGATGTTTTAATAGTATTTTGTAAAATTACAAGGAATTTAGTTAAAACTCGATTATATGTATCAACGTTTTCCTTACGCTTATTACGGAAATAATAGTTTACTATAGTTGTAACATTTCATGTGTCCTATTATAACCGTTCGTAAACTACATGCTGTCATGTTAGATGCGAGATTCCAAGGTGGCGACATAATGGAATGACATATATTAATTTTAATATAAGACACGGTAACTACCGTCACGCCAACACCGTTAAGCGTCATGCTAATACATACGTATTGATCACATTCCGTTTTATAAAAGTAATTCTTGTTGAAATTCTAATCTGTTCATATGAACAGATTAGTGTGCCAAGTACTATCAAGGTTTACTCGTTAAGTTCTTCTAGTTGTGCCATATAATAAACAAGTCATATATTTTTTTTGTGAATTTTGGTAACATTTCGTCATGGTGTAAGGTTATGCCGACTGTACACTCTCGCCGAGAACGTCTCGCCGAGATTTTCGAGCGAGAGAGTCATGGCGAGAGCACACTCGGTGTATCAGTCGAACTGCGGACACCGTTCACTGTACCCGCCTCGATGGACCTGTACATTGCTGCTGCTTTTTGTCTAGCTAGCTACAATAATTGTTTTATAATATAATTATTTAACCCCTCACGTCGCGAGGTAAAAACTCACCGCGCCCAAAAACATCACTTTTGCGCGCGACATATTCGCGCAAAAAATCGACGCGAGTCAACGGCCTTGAGAAAAACGATCATAACTTATAAACCACTAATCGGATTAAAAAAAGATAAATAGAAAAAAGATCGCATTGAAATTTGACATATAAAACATTATAACCTTATCTCGTAAAACAATTAAGATAATAATGAATAAATATTACAAAATTGGCAAACTGAAAAAACTCGCCTATAAAATCATTTCGATTTTTTTGTAAATACAGTTTTTGTAAATATCAAAAATTGTAAATACAGTTATGTTCTTTATTAAATGCTTTACCAAAGCGATATTTTTTTTTACTTATTTGCATACAAAAATACGGAAAAAATATTTATTTATTCAGCCAAGAAAAATTGTATGTATTCTCGTAAAAAAAAATTTTTTAAATTTTTAATTTGTGACTACTTATGGTATTTTTTTATATGAAATTCTTTCAAAATAACTTTATTACTACATCACTTCTTCTTAGAAATCACACCAGAACTTTGAGCTTTGTCTGATATTATAGAAAAATCTAAAGTTTTGAGAGTTTCCGACTTCCGAACCTAATAATAAACTTTGAATGCCCATAATATAAAATTCGTTAGATTTTTTCAATTATATTGTCTTATCATAGACTTATTATATGTCTAATAACTAATTACTATACTCCAAAGAGTCACATTTCATCGAAAAACTATGAAAAATCGCACTTAATTCTCTCATAGTAATTATCAAAACAAGTTTCTTTGCGCGTTTCATATTAGAAAACAACATATAATGTTCAAAATACGCCTAATTATGTGATAACTTAGGATGTAAATGAAGCAATACCTATTTTATTAGTAAATTAAAGCGACATTACGTCATGTTTCGCGATATAACGGGATATTTCACAAACATTACAAAATAAATACGGCCATATTTCGCTCGCCGTTTGGTTTTGCCAATGTGTTTTCTTCGAAAATTCGTGAAAAACAGCAAATGGGCTGTGTAAATTGTTTAATCCTAAGGCCTAAACTACTTAAAAATGGAAATTACTTACTTTTATCCGGTATGCACTGCACTTATATACACAAAACAATTCACAACACAACACGTCGCGGAATTATACGCCTCCGCGAATGGGCAGTTCGCGACTGTCGTCAGAAATGAGGTCATCGATTTTGTAAGGGATGTAGTAATTCATATTTCTAACATCGCATGCGGCAATCGAGCAATTTCATAGTGTTGCATATTTGGCTATATTATGGCATCATTCGATAGAATATACAATCGCATTTCGAAATTTAAACGACATTTTCTTGAGCGGCGAGCGCGATATCCCGTATGGGATAGTTTGGATTTCAGCCGGCCGCCATACATATCCCGCAAGGGATGTTAAGTGCCGAGCGGGTTAAATAAGTAACTAGGATGCCAAAGTGATTGCTTACGCTAATCCAATCATCGTGGACACATTGCTTACCTTTGTGCCTCAAATCCTTTGGATTCCATAATACCGGTTCGCTTTGGCACAACTCCAAAACCTCTAACTCACGCTCGTTAGACCATATATCGAAACATTAGGTACCTACCTAACGCAAGCAAAGTTAGCAGACAACTAAATAAACGAGTGTGTACATGCTCGCTCTCGCTTTCCTCGCGGGAGCAAACGAGATCCTTTGACTCGGGCGCAAAAAACCGACACGCGGCCGAGAGTTGGCGAGGCGAGCCGAGACATAGCGAAACGGGGCGAGAGCACCATGTGCACACTTGCTCTCGGTCTGCCTCGGGATGTCTCGGCATTAAATAATTAAGCTGGGTAAAGGAATTCCGTTGCAGCGTTTGTTATCATTTGTGTTTTCAGCTTGGCGTTTTATTAAGCATGCCTTTTAGCATGTCAGAATATTACCTAAGAATTGTAATCAGGACAGAAATTAATCTGTTATTTGTTGAGCACATTCTGTATACCGTTTTTACTATCAGTTCACAAGTCAGAGGCTGTGCTGTACAGTATGTACACTGCAATGAATTGGCCGAAGACACGAATACTTTGCGACTTGGTTGCGTACTAACAAAAGCCTTTTCGATCCCCACAATCGCACTAAAGCTCAATCGATCACCCATGCCTATTCGGGGTTCTATAATATTCCTCAATACTACAATATAATCAAACACTAGAGCAGAAGGAAGATAAAAAGGTGATTTGTAAAATATTTATTTTGGAAAATATTAGGTTAACACAGTGTAATACAAAATATAAATGTTTGAGTTATAAAATAAAATATAATATAAATGTTTCAGTAGTTTGGCCAGCAAAATTAAAGGAAATTTCATTATCTATATATATATATATATATATATATATATATATATATATATATATATATATATATATATATATATATATATATATATATATATATATATATATATATATATATATATATATATATATATATATATATATATATATATATATATATATTGTAACGCACTTCGCGTTTTTCCGATTTGCTTTTCCACAATTTCCTTCCACTATATTCATTCTCTTCAGCGATCGATGGCGCGTCGTGTTCATTGTTGACAGTTCTGACTTTTTCGCGCGGCTGACCAATCAGAAGCGCATAGTGACGTCTGCCATGATTCGATGAGAATCGTTGCCAGAAACATAGGAGACTGTACGATGTTCGGAATATCGACCAAAAGTGGTTAATTATTTAGTTATAGTTTTTGATTAGTCTTTTGGTCATAATTCCTAATTATTTTGTTAGCTCATAAATTTACATTCAGAATATTTTAATTATGCTCTGATGGAATTGTGGAATGTAGATTGACAGCATTGAAGGTCGTTGGTTCCTTTACGATTTTGGATTCCGGATTTTAAATTAAGGATAGTGCAATATGGGTATTTCATCCTAGTTTTCACTATAAATAAAAATCTATGTTATTATCACATGATTTTAATATTTTAATATAACGCAATTCAAATGTCGAATTTGATTTTAAAAACTCGCGCGTATCGCATAAAGGGGTTTTCTTGCCGGCCCGCCAAAAGTTTGGCGGACTACCAGCCAAAAGATAATTTGGGTCATTTTGAATCCGACTTGGTTCCGAACGAGATCCCGGGGAGTCTGTGTGTGATTTAGGACTATTACCTGGTGAGTTTGCTCGATGTTAGAACTATTAAGTGACTTTTATTTGGATCGTTTGACGATGTATCGGAAATCAACGACTGGACGGAGGCGATAGTCGCTGTTCCTTTCATTGATCCGTCTTCGTCCTTGGCGCGATCATGTTGTAATGAAGCCTTTCTACGGCTGCAGGGATCTCCGCGGAGGAGGACGGCCTTAATCACGGCGATATTCGTGACATTCACGGCGACATTCACGGCGATATTCGTGATCGCACGCCTACTTCTCGCCGCATGACGCCTTACCCACTACCGCCGCATCGTACTACGTCCGCCTTCTCGCCCCGTCGACAGGCGTGATATATGGATCCTGCCGTTTCTCTATACTGAGTCTCGTATCGTACCAGTACGATAGTTGCGGAGGGTCGTACCGTCAGCGCGCCGAGCGAGGAACAGACGTCAGCGCCCCTGGTGTTCGGCGTGGGAACTGCAGCCTGTGGACAGCGGCGAAACTACCTGGCGCGAGATTCAAACCTTTCCCCTACCTGAACCATTATTTTATTGTATTTTAATGTTTTACCCCTTTTAGTTGTAAATTTTATCTATAATTGGAACAAGAACAGAGAGCCGACCCTGAGTTCTCCCCTCTCCGCTGACTAGCGTTTTTATTTATTATTGTTTTTACATCGTTTTTAAATTGTTCTATTTTATTATATTTTATATCTGATTTTCCTTTAAAGGCTTTTTTATATTCTTTTATTTTTGATTTTCAATATCTTTTATCTTCTTTTAGCTGCATGGACTTCTTCCGTGCAGAATGTAACGTTTCGGTAGAATAATAAAGAAATTCTGAAACTTTGTCGTCTTTTGTACCTTTTCTATAGTTTCTATGGATTCTCTATATATATCTAAAGTCCAATGTTACAATATATATATATATATATATATATATATATATATATATATATATATATATATATATATATATATATATATATATATATATATATATATATATATATATATATATATATATATATATATATATATATATATATATATATATATATATATATATATAAATTAATGTTTGTCTCTATGACCGCTATGGACTACTAAACCGCTAGACCGATTTTGATGAAATTTTGAGGGGAACTAGATTAGTTTGGAGATGGTTCCTGTGAAGTTTGGTGCCGATCGGACCAAAGGAATTTTTTTAGTGTCCTCAATAAAACCAAAATTCTTCTTTTTTTAAAGCGGCGAATTTGAATTTCGAATGCGACCGCGAAGACAGGAGTAAGTTAATCTTTTTTTTATAGTCGAATGAATTTTAAAGCGGCGAATTTGAATTTCGAATGCGACCGATTTGGCGTAGCAACGCGCGCAGGGTACAGCTAGTAAAATATAAAATTCACCTAATATATGAATATAAATATTATTGAAGCTTACTTGAAAATCGAGTCTCGTATCTACAAACGACTACAATGTAAAGGATCAGACGTATTTTATGATTTTATTAATTTAATTAAAGATTCGATCATATCTAGCCTATCTCCTACTTCTTAAGATTGTACTTACTGCCATCCCACTGTACAGTATTATATGACTATTATATTATACCATACCATTATATGACACTATATTACGTATAATAAATATTATTATACAATTATTCATATTTCATTTTCGCTTTATATACCCCTTTCTCGAACTCACGTTATTAACAATATACCTTGTTATTACTCTCCTTATCCTTATATTTTTATTACCCTTATTATATTTTCCTACTACCTATTAACGTGCTCATGTTATTTCTAAAATAATTTGTTATGCAGGCGTTGTAAACTGTTCAAATGATAGTTTAATAGTTTTGTTAAGTTAGGTTTAGAATATACTCGTATCCTGTATTTACTATATGTATGTTAACAATAAAATACATATTTTTTTTAAATGTTTTTTTTTTAAAAAACCATAAATTTAGTTGTTTAAATTTTTAAAAAAATAAACTTCTTAAGTACAAATGCAATTAAACAATGCTTAAACTGTTTATAATAAGTAATTCTTCATAAAATATTGTTAATATTTCTTGTCGCTCGACTCGTCCTTAACGATACCTAAACTAATTTGTGAAGTCTTTTTTTGGGATTTTTCTTGTTTTGCAGGGCGAGTAGATTTTTTCGACCACCTGATAGGTCGTCTTAGCAATTCATATGAGTTGATCTCTTATCTTCATATTTCGACTGCTCCGGATTTTTATTGGCTTACGGATAGTTAATTCAGACTATGTAAGTTTGGAATATTGCTTAACAAATTTGAAAACTTCATACAAATTGTAGGATTTGCCATAATTCTATAATTGATGGTCATGTCCGTTAGCCTATAAAATTCCTATCTAGATATCATTAATATCCTTCAACACGATCCTCTGCCTAGAACTACTCGAATCTTGGCTAGCGACAGTTTTTATCGGCATGGCTGGTTGGGAGATAGTCGCAGGTGTTCCTTTTTCAGGCGTAACCAATTTTTTTTATTGTTGTTTCGTTTTTGCTGTTCCAACTTTCGCGAGCGGCCGCGCGAGTCGCTCTGGAGTTTGTAATTGATTTTCTTGCTACAATTGCCAGCGCGGTGTAGTCAGGCGACTATGTGGTTCCGACTATGTGGGCTTTTGTAATTACCCCACCTGGGTTGTGTGCTCGTCTTCTGCGTCTTTAGATTATGTCTTCTATGTAAGAGACTTCTACGTATCTACGCATTAGGATGTGGTAAGGAAGATAGTACGACCGCTTAATGAACTGATTCTTAAAATTTAAAAAAAATATTTCAACTGTCCTAGGTCTCCCTAAGAGACCTATGACAGATTATACATAATTTAAGAGTGAATTTACGGCGTGAAGTTCTAGAACACGACGTTTCGACGATGTTGCAACTGCCGTTGTCCAGGGTAGACTGTCTATAGACAGCTCCCTGTAGAGGACTGTAGACAATCTACCCTGGACAACAACGGTTGCAACATCGCCTAAACGTCGGGTGATACACACTTCACGCTCTAAACTCTTTTTTCTCTTATTTATAGCTATTGCTTATTTCCCGTGATTCAGATCAGAAATAGTAATTTTTGTAGTTTGACTATCACACCACACAGAGTCAAATTATTTGACTAGACTCACTGAGCGTCCCTGATATATAAGCTGTGAAAAGCATATTACCTGATCATATTCTATGATATGGTATGTCGTGAGAAAGGAACTGCTGGATGCGGATGGTAACCACGTTAGTGGGTCTTCTATCTGGTACCCAGACCGGTGTCAGTGACAATGAGAGCTTTGCGATTGGAGGAGTTTAGGCACCCGGATTCTCCTCCGTCTGGGGAGAATACACTTATTACCCCATTATTGTGTTATGCTACTGCTTTTTCGCCTTCTACAATGTTGATGTAAGCCAAATTCTTGACATTTTCCCCTTGCTATTGTTCCTTTAAATATGACCATTGTCACTATATCTTCACTGTCGACTAGCAATAGGGCATATTCTATAGCTACCTGTATTGTATATTTTATATTATAATCAAAAATGTTTAAAAACTAATAAATTACATTTTATTTATATTTTATGATATTGATTTATCAATAAAATAAGATTATCGTGCTACATGTTTAGTTAAATAAAGGTCCACAGAGTCGGTTATCTAAGGGAGGATTAGAAGCCATTTGTCTATTTTGAAAATTTCTAAGTCCGAACAGGTAAAGTGAACTTAGACGTTAAAACACTCGGGTAAAATTCGTCAAACTGGCCTATGCCTCTATTTACCTTGCTGGAGCATTTAATAATATAAGTTGCATTACGGATATTCAGATCGGCTTCTTGGTCGTTTAGTACTTTAATTATATTCTAGAGTATTCTTGGCGATTTTTAAAATAATATTATTATTTTTCTATGTATATTTTTAATTTTATATATTTAATTTTATTATATTTATAAATACCTGCATTTATTTATTGACATTTAATTTTGATATTAAATTTAGGTTTTTTGTAGGTAAATAAGTTAATTTTATTTCAAATATTTACGATAATGTTTCAAATATTTCTCAAAATGATAATGATTAATAAATTGTCTATCTAAGAACGGGCGGCAACCTAGTTAGTTTTCGACTATTGTAAATTTTATTTATTTATTTGTTTCAAACATAATTACAAAACACATAAAAACGGTGATACCAAGTAATGGTGCGAAGAAACAACGGCCCACATTCACAAGACCATGCTCAGCGCATACCCAACTAGGCCAAATATAGCCTGTATCTGGGTATACGACTTATTTTCTGACTTAGGTGGAGAAGCCTAACTGACGTAGGTACTCATATAGATACAATAAATTATGACTAATGTATGTTTGAAAACAAATAAATTAATGTTTAATTGAAATTTTGAACTACGGTCGTCAGAGACGGATAGAAATCAACATTATTAAGTATATTAGCAGGATGGCACATCAAAACCTAAACAGGAGACGATCATTCGCCCTGAAAATGGCTGCATTGACTCTCCTACAAACACATATATCAGAGCTCCAATTTGTGTCACATCTGGTGTGAATACATCCAACGTCATATTAATCTGTGTGCACATCTCTCGCACCGCTCCTAGCATCTCTCGAACAAGCCCAAATTACTCAATAAAATTTAATCAGACCGAAGGCTGAGGGGGTTTCCTCTTTGTTTTTTCGTCGTGGCTTTGTTTCGCGTCGCGGGACGGCCAAATAAAATAGGTTGCGCGACAGCAGCAGCTTGAGGATTACCTCCCTACGCTGTGGACGCTTTAATGTGCGCTTGTTATCGCTCTCGGCGCTCAAGTTTTTTTACCACCCCTACTTCCTGATTTAAAAAAGTACTTCAAATAAGCCATTATTGCGCGCGAAATATTATTATTCATATCGTCAGCATATGGAGAAAAAAAGTATACCAAAAACCAAAAATAACACCAGCATGTTACTACAAAATAACTATTTTTATATAAAATAAATATACTTCACGCTGTCAAACACCGCAGAATTAACTCTTTTGCCAAGTGCGTAGTTATATACCCATCAATAGTATATCTAGACGCAGGCTACATTAGCCTATTTAGGTTGACTCGTATAGGTGACTTCTCAATATTTCCTACAGAAACCTGTGTCACAAAATAGGCATTTATTTTATGTGTATATATAAAAAAAACTTAACATATGAGAGACTGAGCCTATTCAGATCATAGCGCAGAATGAATCAAAGTAAGGAAATCACCGGCTATACCAAAAATCGATTGAATATCGCTCTCTCCATTTAGGTCGTAAATATAAGTTACTAATCAATCGCTATAATAACCAAGTTATAGTTTACGTAGCGCTGGTTTAGATCGATACGTGAGTCATTTTATTTCGTAATATAAGTTGTATAATATAATAGAAGTAATATAATTTCAAGAAAATACATAGTAATAATAAAATAAAAACATCATTTTGCGTCACTGCTAAGTATAAAGCGGTAGGTCCAAGGGAGGTTCCAACAATTTAATATAATAGCATTTTATTATGTAGCTTTATGAAAATATAAATTCTAATCTATTGGTTCCATAATCTCAGAAAAAATTGGTTTAAAATTTGTTATAGCAAAATGAAAAGAAAAAAATAATAATTAAAAAATCAAAATGATCATTTAATAATAAAGTAGTGGAAAATAATTATAAAATAAATCCAAATATAAAATATAACGTAATTAATATATATATATATATATATATATATATATATATATATATATATATATATATATATATATATATATATATATATATATATATATATATATATATATATATATATATATATATATATATATATATATATATATATATATATATATATATATATATATATATATATATATATAATTATATATATATATATATATATATATATATATATATATATATATATATATATATATATATATATATATATATATATATATATATATATATATATATATATATATATTCATGCTAGTATAATATACCTAATTTATGCTGTCAGAATTGCGAGGGTGTGTAAATTTTGTGTGTATAAATGCGTTTCTATTTTTGCAATGTCATGAGGATATAATCACTTTCCGTTCTACTTTTACTAATCAACCACTTAATGGGGCATTTTTTAAGAAACACATTGGTCGTTTCTGAAATATGGAAGTGATTTCTTAAAATATTCATTAATCTCGGAGCAAGGTAATGTTACTGGTGTTGTGTAATAGATTAAGATCTCACGGGCACTACACGAGTATATTGTGGTACCTGCGCCGATTTTGCGTTCCAAGCAGGGAACAATTTCTCTGCTTGCGAGCAATTTATTATTTTGGCGATTTTTCAAATAAATTTTCGAGTGCATAGAAAACCCAAGACAGCTTTATTTCTCAAGTTAACTTTCTTTTTATTTTTTCTTTATAGATGCTTTAGACTTACAAAGATTTAAACTTTTTTTTATTTATTTTTGGATTTGGTATTTCTATTTTTGATATTTCTAAATGATCTTTTTATTTAGACAATGTAGTGGTTGATTTTGTATAGTTTATTGACTTTCAGATTTCTAACTTGATTTAATTTTATTTTTGCCAGATATATATGTTTAAAATATGAATATTATAAAAAATGTATTTATTAATTGTAAGTTCTATACCCTTACCGGGTTTTTGGAATAAATAAACTTTGAACTTTGAACTTTGAACATTATATTATACTTCTAACATGTTTAATGTCATTAAATATTTTAAGATTTTAATTTCATTTTCATTTTAAATCTGTATTTTTTGCAGAGGCGAGTTGCTTTAATTGTGATTTACTTTTATGCTTTATTGTTCTTTAATTGTGAACTATTTATGATTTGGTTTGTGAAACAGTCAAAATATCTTCTAATAATGTATAATCACTCCAAGACTAGAACAGGACATCAAACATAGGAAATTGATTTTCCTCCATCTTATTATTCCTGGTTCCTGAATTTCGGATATAATCGGATAGCTTTCGGCTCACCTTCATCAAACTTTGACATCTGATCGACACGGCCTTGGTCGCATTACAAGAAACATACATCGCCTTTGTCAATATCATCACCAATATGTAAATTTTGAGATATTTTATTTATTTCATGAATTATTTGAGGGGGTTTGAATGATTAGGGTCGAATTGTTATCATTGGCACGTTTCATTTATGTGTATTTATTGAATTTTGCAGGTGGCTTTGAATGCCGATAATGAAAATGATCGTTTGAATGACAATGAATAGGATCTTTTCGTCTTTTTTCATCAATATTTTCATTAACCGGTTTAATCCCAAACATTATTATTAACCCAAATTGCTTTTTCATCTCAGAATGTTTAAAAGGCAATATTTAATGCAACAGTAATTGAAAAACATCTCTATAGCTTTATATTGTTTTTTTTAAATTATTTTTTCAAATATTTTTACATAAAATTATTTCGATTATTTTTCTTACTTTATTAGTAAATGATTTTTAAAATTGTTTAACTGTTTATATGATCTGATTCACAATTATTTTATTTAGTTACGATACTGACCTCTGCTTTTTAGCCGACTTCAAAAAAGAGGTAGGTTATTAATTCCTTTTTTTTTAATGTTTGTTTCCTCAGAACTCCGTCATTTATGAACCGATTTGGAAAATTCTTTTTTATTTGAAAGCATTTACTTTCAGATTGGTCCCATTTTATCTAAATCTTGTTGTGATGATAGGATCCATGAGTAATTGAGGGAAATCCTCAAATATTATCATATAAAGTTGAAAATTTACATGTTTGTTCAGTTCCGATGACAATGCATTTTTTATGGTAAGCATGACCTGATTCTACACCCAATGTTGGTTCGCGACGAAGGGACTCCTCAACGGCAACAGCACAGACACAAAATGTTGTATACTCATTCAGTTTTGATAGCACATTCTAAGCTTCATCATGATATTGCTGCTACACCCATTGTTGGCTCCCGACGAGGGGACTTCTCAACGGTCAACAGGACAGACACGAAATGTTGTATATGCATTCAATTACGACATCCCGTTCTAAGTTTAACCAAGACAGGACTGCGGCACCCATGGTTGGCTTTCTCCAAGGGAATTCCACAACGTTCAACAGCACAGACACGAAATTTTCTATACGCATTCAAATATGATTTTTTGACACCATGACAGTTTCACCATGACATGGCTGCTGCACTTATAAGAAAAATAAATAATTAATTTTTTGTTGAAATGTTGCCTATTATGATACCCTTTATCGTATCGAGTGATGCATCAATATTGCATGAGACAGAGATCTAATCGTGAGGAAAAAGGGTTACACATATTTCAGTCTCTGAAAATTGTAGGTACAAATTCGACAAATGACTATAACATAATTTTATGAATATTATACCGTGAGACCCTGGGAGGTATGTATTTATTTGTTTATATATTTTTTATTTATATACTATTATTAAAGGGTAGAATACCGTACAATTACAGACACGCTGTTAATAATCCCGATTTTGTGAAATATGTAGAAAGTTATAAAAAGTTGTTTGGAATGCCAAACAACAATATCTCTAATCGATTATTCAAAGATCGGATGACAAAATCAAAACTACCTAGGATGTGAATAAAAATGATTCCGGCCGATGTTTATCATCTGACGAAAGTTTTAAACCTAATATAAACGGAAGAATTGTATCTGATGCTACTGCTGTTGCAAAGCTTTTTAGTGGTCACTTCAACAAGCTAACAGTGATTATAATAGTGTATTTGGTAGGTGTAAAAACCTTCCTTGACCTTTTATTAATATTTAATAATAGGAGTGAAAATAGTTTTAAATTGACAGTAACGACTCGACAAGAAATAATAAACATAAGTTTGTAAATTATTAAAAAATAAAAACTTTACTGATCTCTGGTCGGTGTCGACAAAAATCCTGAAGAGCTCTGTGGAGGTAGTAGCTGAACATTTGTGTACACTTTTTTATATGTATTTTGACTATAGAGTATTTTCTTTTAAAATGAAATTGGCAAAAGTGATTCCTGTCTATAAAAAAGGTGCTCGCGAGGACAAAAACAACTGTCGACCAATATCACTTTTGCCAACTTTTAGTAATTATTTTTACTATTTTACCTAGGTTGCAGCTGTAGGTTTGAAGCTGAGTAAGCTCCATGTCGATAGGACAAAAAGATGTATGCAGAGTTGACTGCCAACCTTCACTAATTGTAGAGGCACTCAAAGAAGAAGAAGAAGTAACATTCTTGAAAAAATATTCCCCAGCAAATAAGCAATTTCTTTGCTTCAAAAAAGATTCCAACACCAAAAAACAATTTGGGTGTCGTAAGTCGTTGTTCACAACAGATGCGATTGCAGGTCTTATGGAAAAGTTGCGAAGTCGGTTGGTAGGTCGAAAAAAACTCTGGGATTATTCTGTGACCTATCCAAGACCTCTGACTGTGTCGATCACAGCATTTTGCTATGTAAGGTCCAGCATTATGATATTTGATACAGGAAACTAAATTTAATAGAGTCCTATTTACAAGGACAATCGCAAGTAAATAAAATATAAAATATTAAAAATAAATTACTCGAGGAGATAACCCAGATAATTACGCAACAAGGCTCTATCCAGTGAATATCCAAAAGGCTCTAATCAAGCGAATTGATGACATGGTGAAAAAGTAGGGTACCTGGTTCCACGTAAACCGATTATACCTTAAAGCCTCGAAATCAAATTCATTTCCTTTTTCTCGTCATTCGCATCCGCTCTGGTGTAAATGAACTTGAAAATTTTGACCATATAAAATTTTAAGTTATCTATTTAAATAGCAAACTCTAATCGTCAACACATTCGGTAGAATTGAGCGGAAAATTAGGTAGCGCCACGTTTGTCATTAAAAAAATAATGTTGTGCGCCTTAAAGCCGCATAGTCTGTATACTTTGCCTATTTCCATTCCTTATTTAGTTATGGACTCATGTTCTGGGGAATGGCGCCAAATTCGGTAAGAATCTTTAGACTACAAAAAAGAGCGATTCGCAATTTATTTACCATATTATCGCTAGCATATTGCAGGCCGTATTTCATTGAATCTGGTATCATGACAATGTATGTCGCTTATACCAGGGTGACATGTATGAAAGAGGAAACAGCAGCGCCACTCTAAGTAATTCGGATGTTCATTCACATAACACGCGTTACAAACTGCGACTAACTAAAGTTAGAAATAGTTTCCTGTATCAGTCGGTCCTGTATCACTCGGTCACATACTTTACTCGCGGAGCCGTCCTCGCAAACCGACCTATCGGTCAGGTGAAGATTGCTTAAGAACGCCTTACGGCACTTAAATGCACTATGTTCGACAGCGTCAGACCTCGATATGTTAACAGCGAGCCCATATCTCTTAAACATATTGCGCCACTTATTCGCGTTAGAATGAGATCGATTATTTTTAACTTTATGTATTCTATTTTATTTTTTATTATTTTTGCCTGTACTAGCATAATCAATGGTTACATATTTAATACTTGTTTTATATGCACCTAATTAAGACAATATACATATCTATGTTTTATATTATATCTTAACGAATTGGTCATACCTCTAATGTTGATGTGCTTATTAAATAAATAAAATTAAATGAAACTAAATTTAATAAACTTGAATTGAAGACAAAAAAATATTTCAACAACGTTTGCTTCAGCAGATTTTCTTTTAGAGACCGATACTTCTACTAACTTTTTCCGATTATTTTTTCAAGACTAGATAATAATCATTTCACTACGATGACGTCACAGAATATAAAATAGTGAGGCCCCGATAAGAGTGGGGCGGGTCGATAACACCGTTGAAAACCTAAAAATCGCCACGCTATCAGTCTTTGTCGGCGGAAGTGGGAATGATAAAAAGGTTCGGTACATTTAGCCGTTGGTCGAGGATTGTTGGTTGCCGCTTCACTTGCACTGAGTGGCTGCTAGTCGATAAATCAGTCACGTTTCTAATCGAATAGAGTCGCGGGGCTGGGCGGGCGCGACGGCTGAAAGGCGGACGACACTAGGGAGAGGAATCGAGGAAATTAATTAAAAAGTATCTATAAATCGATTTCATTTTAAAGTCAATAAAATTCAAAAAAATATTATTTAATAGATTCGTTGAATATGACGGTTGCCAGAGGCAGGTCCCACCTGCTAATCATAAACACTTGGCGTCTCCAAAAGTCCCCATGAGTTATTCAATTAGCAGATGTATTAAATTAAACAGTCTCAACTTTAAGTATAGACATTCATGATCCATTCAATGGCGTGGAATTAGGGAGAGCGATCCCGTTTCCTTGTTTAGCGCCTTTATATAATATGTATACTATATTTTACCTATACTATACCTTCCTTCCCGGCGGCTGAGCACCAACCGGGCGCGTCTCCAGGTGGCGGATAGGAGAACGCCCGAAGGGACCCCGGCTCGAGGGATGATACCCGAGGCCGGGTGCTCTTCGGGTAGTGGTGGCTAATACACTGTGTGTGGAAGGCCCCACCGCGGACCAACTCTCCAAGCCGAGGTGTAAGCTACCGTGCTAATGGCTGCATGGCGCAGGGAGTGCTGCGTCTCTTACGGTGCCTCCCGGATACCGGGCGTCCTCCGGGTAGTATAAGCCAAGCCCCGGTCATACGCGGCTCTGTCCGGGTGATATCGCACTACCGCGGAACTCGTGGGAACAAAATGGATCTAATAAACAGTACACCACCAAAAATAAACCTAATTGAAGCACTCCAGGGGGTGGCTTTGTCTCAAAGCGAACCACAGGAGGCACCCAACGCGGGGGCGGGCCCATCAAAAAGCCCACCCAAAACCCGCATTAGATATAACGGCGCCGCAAGGCGTCGCTACAAAAAACTGATGAGAGAGGGGCTAACTGCTAACCCCCGAGCCTCCAGTGCTAACTCTAAGCCGGAGGACGGGACTGCAGAGGCCCCTGGGGCTCCTAAACGCCCCAGACAAGGGCCAAACACCCCAAGCCCCTCCCATCAGGCGACAGGGAAAAGACCGAAAGTCTCCGACCAAGGTTCTTACGCCCAGGCCACGAAAGGACTCCTCAGGCTAGCCCTCATAATAAGGGGCTACCCTGACAAAAAACTTGAAGCCGGCGACATAGAAGCCATCCGGGACAAGATTGTGGACGCCATCATGGAAATTCCTGTTGGCACTAAAACACCATCCTTTACCGGCAGCTGGGAGAGGGACGGTGCAATCGTCTTCTCGTGCGCAGATGAGGAGACGGGGAACTGGCTCAGAAGCCTTTCCACGGACTTACTCGTCCAAGGTGAATCCGTGTGTGTGCTGCCGGTCGATGAGCTGCCCAAACGCCATCGAGTGGTGGTCCACGTGGAGGAGCCCAAGTACACTGTCGAGAAAGTACTTCTACTCCTCGACAAGCAAAACCCAGGTCTGAAGACCGATGGGTGGGCCGTCGCCAGGTGGAGCACGAAGAAGGATGCCTCGAGCGTCCACTTCGCCTGTCTGGTGAGCGACTCCTCATTGGCCACTCTCAGGGCCTGCAACTTCCGACCCTACTGTGGGCTAGCACGGGCATCCGTAAGGCTGCTCGATAATAAGCCTAGGAAGGAGTCGGACGCAGTGGAGGGAACGGAAGGAGGTACAGCAAAATGAACCACCTAAAAGTCCCCATAATCCAGATCAACTTGCACCACAGCAAAAGCGCCTCGGCGATATTAACCAGGAGAATGGCTGTGGCGCAGACAAGTATAGCACTAATCCAAGAACCTTGGATTGTTAGGGATACTATAAGTGGATTAGGAGGTTGCGGAACCATTCATAAGGCCCAACCGACTCGGAAACTCAGGACCTGCGTGGTCACTAAGGGCGTCACAGCCACTTTTCTGCCACAACTCAGCGGCAATGACCTAACGGTCGTTTTAACAAAAATCAACTTGACAGGAGACAGAACGGTGGATCTACTCATTGGTTCAGCATACATGCCTTATGACTCCACTGACCTGCCACCGCAAGAAGATATAACCAACCTAGTGACATATGCGAAACAACGCGGGCTCCAACTCCTTCTGGGTTGCGATGCGAACTCCCACCACGTGTGCTGGGGTAGTTCCAACATAAACCCGAGGGGGGTAAGCCTGCATGACTTTATCCTAGGCAATGAACTCACCATCCTCAACAGAGGAACAGAACCTACCTTCATAGACTCAAGAAGACAGGAGGTACTGGACATCACGATCTGCACAAAAGAAGTGGCCGACCTGGTTCAAGACTGGAGGGTCTCAGATGAACCCTCAGGCTCGGACCATAGGCAGATCCATCTAACGCTTCGGCACTCATTGGAAATTCAGTGGGCTCCCAACCCTAGAAATACCAACTGGGAAGGATTCGATAGGGACCTGGCTATCAAGCTCACCACGGTTCCGAATCGATTCCACACCAAAGAGCAACTAGAAACAGCTGCACTATCACTGTCTAATGCCGTTATAGACGCCTACGAGCAGAATTGCCCTTTGAAACAAAAAAACCTCTCAAAAAAGGTCCCATGGTGGAACCCAGAGCTGACCAAGCTCAGGCTTACGCTGAGAAGGTGCTTCAATAGGGCGAGAAATCACAACACTAACTCGCAACATCTTTGGGAGGAATACAAAAACGCCCGAAACGAATACAACAAGGCCATTGTTAAAGCCAAACGAAGAAGCTGGAGGGACTTTTGTGAGAGCGTGGAAACAGCTTCCGAAGCCTCCAGGCTCAACAAGATCCTTAGCTCTAACAACCGCCCCCAGCTGGGATGCCTTAAACGACCAGAGGGGGGACACACAAGCGACACCAAGGAAACCTTGAAGCTCTTAATGGAAACACACTTTCCGGGCTTCCAGGAATCCTCACACCCAATTGCCGCAGGGGAGAACTCCAAGAGGCTCCACAAGCACAGGGAGTGGGCCCTTGCAGCCAAGATAGTTAATCCAAAACCAGTAGAATGGGCCGTGAGCACCTTCGACCCTTACAAATCACCTGGACCGGATGGAATATACCCAGTCCTACTACAAAAAGGGTTAAGCCAGCTGCTGGGCCCTCTAACAAAGGTACTCAGAGCGAGCATAGCCCTCAGACACGTCCCTCATGCCTGGAGCAGCGCAAGAGTCACGTTCATTCCAAAGGCAGGCAGGAACGGCCACATCTTTGCCAAAGACTACAGACCCATTAGCCTCACCTCCTTTCTCCTGAAATCACTGGAGAGACTAGTTGACGGCTACTTGAAAAACAACCACCTAGCTCTTCAACCGCTTGCTGATGCTCAGTATGCCTATAGGGAGGGCAGATCTACGGACACTGCCCTACATCACCTGGTGAGCACAATAGAGACACAGTTAGCGGCGAAAGGTTACGCTCTGGGAGTATTCCTGGACATCGAAGGAGCATTTGACACCACATCATATGCA
The DNA here is from genome assembly GCA_944548615.1 of Micropterix aruncella. NCBI lineage: Eukaryota > Metazoa > Arthropoda > Insecta > Lepidoptera > Micropterigidae > Micropterix > Micropterix aruncella. The sequence goes on from OX155951.1 coordinate 4,792,823, forward strand.
ACTATAAAAAACGCTATGCACAGACGAGGAATACCAGAGACCATTATTGACTGGACATTGAGTATGCTATCAAATAGGAATCTGACCGTCTATCAAGGCGACACCTCCATCACGGGAATCCCTGCTAAGGGCTGTCCACAGGGTGGAGTCATCTCCCCCCTCTTGTGGAGCATCGTTGTAGACGAACTCCTAATAGATCTACAAAACCTAGGCCTCTCTGTCTACGGCTACGCTGATGACGTGGCCATAGTAGTCAGAGGAAACTTCCTATCAATACTTAAGGAGCTAATGGACAAAGCACTTAAGACCACCCAAGACTGGTGCCAGGAAAGAGGTCTATCCGCTAATCCAAGCAAGACTAAGGCCATGATTTTCACCAGAAAATACAAACCCGAACCCGTTGAGTGTCTCAAGCTCTGGGATAAGGAGATAGAATACGCTACAGTAGTTAAATACCTTGGAGTCTATCTAGACCCAAAGCTCAATTGGAAGCACCACCTCGAGCGCAAGAGAACAACCTTCTATGCCTCGTTGTGGACGTGCAAAAGAGTCATGGGAAAAACCTGGGGGTTCAAACCCAGGGTCGCCTTATGGCTCTACAGGGCAGTACTGCTGCCTAGACTAACCTATGCTGCAATAGTCTGGTGGTCCAGGGTGAAAAAGCTTGAGACAGTAAAAATGCTTAAAAGCCTTCAAGGTAACTACCTGAGGGCTGCAACTGGCGTCATGAAGACCACCCCAACAGCGGGATTAGAGGTGGCACTCTGCTGCCCGCCTCTGGACAAGCTCATCATCCACTCCGCCAGACTTACAGCATACAGACTGAAGTGTTTGGGCGAGTGGAAGCGTGGAGGGCACAATCATCCTGAGCTAAACCTCCTCCACAAAAGCCCATTCACTCTGACCCAGGATCGACTACGGAAAAAAATTTCGGTAGAGAAATCCTATAAAATCCTAATCCCCACCAGGGAAGAATGGAAAAATCCGCAGTGGCTTCAAAGCCACAACGCAGACGCCTGGTTCACCGACGGCTCAGGAACAAATGGACGTTTTGGGGCAGGCGTGTACGGACCCAAAACCAACCACAGAATCAGCATCCCCCTTGGACAATACGCTACGGTTTTCCAAGCCGAGGTACTTGCCATATTGGAATGCATAAAACTACAAAGTCGACTTGAGGTAAAAAACAGACAAATCCTCATCTGCTCTGACAGCAGAGCAGCACTGGACGCTCTGGCTAAAGCCACCACAGAATCTTCTGTGGTCTGGGACTGCATGCAGGAGCTCAACAAATTGGGAAAATCCAACAAAATCACCCTAATGTGGATACCGGGTCACCAAGGCATACCCGGAAACGAAGAGGCCGATAGACTGGCAAAACTGGGCACACTGGATTGCCCAGTGGAGCCAGCTGTAGGGGTCCCCTTCGCTACAGGTAAGAAAATCATCAGGGACTGCTTGGAGCAGGAACATCGGGCTTCCTGGAAACAGAGTCAGGGATGTCGCCAGGCAAAAGCCATGATGGAGCAACCACTACAGAAGAAAACCAAGGCCCTACTTGACATGAGCAAGAAGAACCTTAGAACCACTATCGGTCTCCTCACCGGACACACGACCCTTAGAGCTCATCTATTCAACCTTGGCTTGACTGAGAGCAAGGATTGCCGAATATGTGGCGAGGAACCTGAAGACAGCATACACATTGTTGGCCGCTGTCCAGGGCTCGCCGCTAAAAGACACAGTTTACTGGGACGAGCCTTTCTCGAACCCAGCGATCTGCCCAACTTGAAGGTCAGTGACCTACTTAGTCTGGTAAGAAGTACCGGGCTACTAGCTGACAATTGACCTAACCACACAGTGGGTAGTTACAAAAGACCTTACAGATCTAGGTGACATCAAGGGCTGGAAACAAGCCCCCCACTCCATCTACTACTACTACTATACCTTCCTTACTATAGACTGGGAGTTAATGGGCACTTGCTGAGTTGGCCACGAAGACCCATTCTGTTCAGGGTTGGTCACACTCACGGGTAACACCCATCCGGCAGTCTCCACGCATGGAGTGCGAGCCCGGGTAGGACTCTGGCCTTAGGGCTAGTTTCCCCTAGGAATCAACCTTCTGGCGCTCCTAGACGGTCTACGCACCGTGCTGCGTAAGCCAATCGACTGTGCACTCTGACTAACAGTCGGGGGAGTCTGGAAGCAGTACTGTTTCCTATAGAGCGGGGGTGGTTGCGGACCTTACGGCGACTGCTGCAACCAATCGAGAGACTGGTGTAATCTGGTCACAATTGGAAGTAAGGGCGTGAGTGTAGACCCGCCGGGTAACACTCCTGGATATCTCGCGGTTAAGGCGTTGGCCTCTTACGGGCTTGTGGCGTAGCTAGATGGTGGACTGTTTAGTCCTCAAGTCTTCTGCGCTCACTCCAGGGAGATAGAACGACTAATCGTTAAAACTTCCTGAGGTGACGGGCTCGCCCGCTGTAGTCGACAACCCTAGTTATACTATAGACTACATGAGACAAATTCTAAACCTCCGTTTCTCTTCACATTCCATGTCGTCATGTTGGGATACTTATTTTATGTCGTTTTTCAGATATTCCCAAAATCCTAACACTGCATAAGTGGCAAAATCAGCGTGATACACTTTGATTACCCAAAATCACGGAGAAAGTGGTTCTACTGCAAGTAAACTAGTATCTGTCTGAGAACGCCAATTTTTCCTAATACGGTAGGTAGACTCCACATTACTACGATGGCACTCTTATAATTAAATAATAATATTTTAACGGCTATAGAAACTTACAAGCTCGACGACATCTAAAGCATTTACACTACAGAAACTATCACTGTTAGGTTTCTCCACCCTCGTTTGCCAATGGATAGCTAGATAATTTGTCGCTCCATTGCCACAGGCGTCCCTCGAGGCACTATTTGGGCACTGATGTTCTATTCTATACCTTTATTATAACTATCTTCACTCTAAACATCCAAGAGTTCTTTTTTTCCATATAGACGACGCTAGCCCTGCAATTAGAAAAAATTAATGAAGACCTCTCTAATTTAGGTCAAATTGGCAAGGTCTTAAATTCAGCATTGCGTGGTCATTACCTCCAACCTGAGGAGGTACAACAATCTGGTGCCCAAAGCCTGCTGCGGTTCTTAAATGACACGGGGCTTAGCGCAGAACTATAGTAGGTGGCGAACACAATAGATCAGCAATGGTCGCAGTGTTACAAGGCTCATAAAGACCCTAGAAAAGCCCCACTCAACAAATAAAAAATAAAATATAAATTCAGCCTGTCGAATCTTCATATCTGGTAATAGGATGCCCTCATAATCTGGCAAAATGCAATGTCCACTTAGTACTGCTGATGAATATACAATCCCTCTGCAACTGAAATCTCTGTATTTAAGAAATATCTCACAGATAAGGCTTTTTACTAACTGGAGGAATATTACTCGCGGAAGAGAGAGCACTAGGGTCCCATCCCCACCTGGCGTAATATCCCCTATACCACCTGGCGTAATATCAGCACACTGATAGTGAGTATGAGAAGATGCTGAGACAATCTCGTCCGCTGGGGCTACCCAGATAATCTAATATGCGACCGTAGAACGCTGCGGGATAGAGACCACGCCTATCCTATCCCTAGTTGTCAAAACTATCACACACCAGGACCTACAAGAGGTGAATAACAAGGCCGTCTAGGCTGCATACTTTTAGAGAGACGTGTCTTCAACAGGCCCAGATACATTAATGAACGAACGAAATCTTATGATGAAAAAAAATCAAGAGTGGTACTGCTTTTCATTGTAATGTGTTTAATGATCTCTTTGTATTACCTTGCGCTTTTTAAGTTATATTATTGTGTTTTTTTTTTCTTACGATAGAATAATCCTTCGTTCACCTTTATTATCGCTTGCTATTAATATTCATATTCATATTATGCTCACAATATAATTATGAATATTAAAATAGAGAAATAGTGATTATCATCATTCAGATACTAGTATTTTTATAAAGAATAATATACATTTACGTATCCTTGATTTCGGCGCCTTTATATATGGACCGTGCTTGGGCAGGTCAGACTAAAATATGATACAGATAATACAAAATGCCTGCATCAGGTTTCGTTTCTATATTACACATAGGAGCCCTGTAACTATTTTTCTCTAAAGAACCATAATGCTAAACATGAGCCACCAGAGGCAACTGAACATTTTATAAATATAAATAAAAGCCCTAACTAATATTCCTTTCGGACGAAATGGTCTGACTGCACAATTCACTTAGCATAAATCATCTGCGTACAAAGACAATTTCGCAAATGCAACTGAAAGAGATCTGGAAGAGATTAAGCAAGAATATCAGATTCAATTCCTTGCCAACCTTTAGTTTCCAATTTTAAAAATATATGTTAAATAAAGAATCTCCTATACATACCTGTTATTACAAATTTGAATTTTGCATATTACTAGCATCCACTACACACCACGACATCGGCTACACCCAACCAATCCAATAGGAAGCATAGAATATCAAATGTTTAATTGAGTGATTTCCTCAAATACATATATTTTTATATGCCAACCCTATAGCTAGTCTAATTTTACTTCTCTCTATATGCATTATTAATTAAATATAATATTATTACTTACATTATAATTAACCTTTCACCATGGAAACATATTTAAGGCGGCGCCTTAGGTTCATTTATAAATTTATTATTTTTTATCTTAAAAACGATGATTTATTGCAGATAATAAATTATCAGTTAAATTTAGCAAATCGGCCAAATATTAATCGCACGTTCTTGAAAACGAAAACCAGGAAATTTGACAAATTCACTGTTTTTTTTAACAGTACTCGTTTGTGGTCTAGCCCTTTCGGACCCTGCCCACACAATTGTGCGGATGATCATGCATTTCTAAACCATACAAATATGTGGGTACGATTTATACGATAGATAAATATTATATTATATATAAAGGTACCCGAATAATTGTATGGGAACCCTTTTCTCGATTTTCGGTTTCATTTAAAAACGAGAGACTTGTTATTTTTAATATCTCTGGTCAGAAAGGGCTCCGTTTCCATTTTAAATCCAATCATCATATTAGAATAACATGAATGCAACAAATTCGAATTTATAATGTATTCATCACATCGACATGTAATTATTATTCATGTAAATCAATCGCGCTAGGATTTTAACATAAATTAGTAGAATCGTTCACTAAATTTATTGATTTTGAAAGTGTCTTATGTAATATGTAATACTATCTCGACAGTATGAATAGCTTAAATCAATAACGGCTAACACATTATTTCGTCCATAAATTCTTATTATAAATTATTCATCCTTATATTTTAAGTGTGCTGCGCATCACCAGCAACACCTGCTACGTCTCTACGCCTCTACGCGTCTACGCTTACGACTCAATTTACTAAATAAATATAATTTACTGAGTAATAAAAGTAATAAATCATTTTCATCGATTCTCAATCGAAACGATATCGTCAACCCCAGAGCTTTATTTACTTTACAGAAAAATACACCAGGGAAGGGCGTAGTTTAGTATATTTTTGGGAATGCAAAAAGTACATTCATACAGAAAGCTTACGAGGCTTCAAAAAACGGTTGTGTCACCCCAAGACTTTCCGGCTAGTAGCCAAGGACTGATTTCTTCTGAATATTAATTTCATAAATAAAATCGATGAGCTCCTCTCTTGGCTGACGGACGAACCCGGTTGGGTTCCTTTGCAGTTGCAACGGCGTTATGATTTGATTAAAATTTATGGCGAAATTTAAATAGAAATCGAAATAGAAATATTTATTGCCCGAAATTGTAGTGGTACATTTATGGTAATAATACGTTAAACTATGTCTCTCACAATTACCTGTTATTAAAACAGATTGACAAATTTACTTATCTGCTAAATTTACTTATTTGCTAATTATAATATTAAAAAATGTAAATGTTTCACCTGTTTGCCTATAATATCTAAATTAAATCAAGAATAATTCGTATTGTTCGTTGAATGGCATAAATTAACATTTAAAAGAGAAATATAACAAGAAAAAAATCTAAACAGACCCGATAAGTAAAACTAACAGTAAAAGATAATTAATAAAAATAATTCACCAATAATATAAAAAATAAAGAAAAAATCAAAATCAAGGAATAATCAAAAATCTGCCTATATACGAAATGTATTTAATTTAAAATATAACAGTAGGAAACAATTAATACAAATAATTCACCAATAATATAAAAAAATCGGTTGTGTCACCCCAAGACTTTCCTGACTAGTATCCGGGGAGGTGCGAAAAAACAGCGACATTTTTTACTCTAGTACCCCAAATTTGTATGGCAGGTACCCCAAACGTTGGTCGTAAGTACCCCAAAAACTAATAGGTTCTTCCGATGGTTAACAGAAGCTTCTATGCCAAATTTTAACTTAGACAGATTAAGCGTCTGGGCGCTATCGCGGAAACAATTTTTTCGCCGGGAACCCCAAATTTGTATGGGAGGTACCACAACCGTAGGGCGTAGGGACTCCAAAAACTAATGGGTTCCTCCGACGGTTAACAGAAGCTTATATACCAAATTTCAGCTCAATCCGATTAAGCGTCTGGGCGCTATCGTGGAAGAATACATACATACAGACAGACATACAGACATACATACAGACAGAGATCGGTCTGGAAATAGTCTCAATCGTCTCAGGGAGTCTCAAAATATATATTCCCATCTTCATCTCAAAATTTTTTTTTAGCGCGATCACAATACTTTCCTTTCCGATAGGTCGTCAGGAAAGTAAAATAAAGTAGAAAAATCAAAATAAAGGAATAATCAAAAATCCGCCTATAAATACGAAATATAATTATTGTAGCTTTTATTTGAGATATTCCAACCGAAATTTCACAATGTGAACCTAGTAAGGTACCAGTGTACCAAATTTCAAGTCAGTCGAGTATTCCGAGATATGATTAGTGCGCCTTGGTGGACCGATTTAAACCACAACCTTCCAGCTCTTGCTATGAAGAAATGATGCCTGCATGCCTTCAGTTCAAACGAATTAAGAATTTAGCGCTATTGTAGAGGAATACTGACAGACACACAAACAGATAGATATACAACTTGGGTTGTCGACTACAGCGGGTGAGCCCGTCACCTCAGGAAGTTTTAACGATTAGTCGTTCTATCTCCCTGGAGTGAGCGTAGAAGACTTGGGGACAAAACAGTCCACCATCTAGCTACGTCACAAGCCCGTAAGAGGCCAACGCCTTAACCGCGAGATAGCCGGGAATGTTACCTGGCGGGCCGACAGTCACGCCCTTACTTCCAATTGTGACCAGATTACTCCGGTCTCTCGATTGGTTACTAGTTCGAGGTCGCTTGCGCGGTCCTCTCCCTTACGAAGCGGTGAAACGGTGTATACCGAATCTATAGCGGACCACAGCGACCTTTGCCCGACTCTGAACCGGGATCGGATGGCCAATGGTCATTTCAAGAGCAGTCGCCGTAAGGTAGGCAACCACCCCCGCTCTATAGGAAACAATACATTTCCCAAACTCCCCCGACTGTTAGTTGGAGTGCACAGTCGATTGGATTGCGCCGCTCGGTGCGCAGACCGTCCAGGAACGCCAGAAGTTTGATTCCCAGGGGAAACTGACCATAAGGCCGGAGTCCTACCCAGGCTCGCACTTCATGCGTGGAGGCCGTCGGATAGGTGTTGACCCGTGAGTGTGACCAACCCTGAACAGAATGGGTCTTCGTAGCCAACTCAGCAAGGGCCCATTAACTCCCCAAGACAGATATACAAAGAGACTTCCATCTGGAAATAGTCCTAACTATCTAAGGGGTTCTCAAAATTAATATTTCCGCCTTCATCTCGAAAAATTTTTTAGTCGTTCACAATACTTTTCCTTGTGGTCGGATAATGGATTAGGAAAGTAGAAACGTTTCGTTAAGCTACACTATTTTTTTTTCAATCATATTAGCAGTAAATTACTCGTATATTATCCCGCCACTATGCTAACTGTAATTTTAGAAGCAATCGATAAAAATGGCACCGACCGATGGCTACCACTACAATATACACATGTTAGTATGGACGAATCGGGTGAGGCGTCAATTTGCCGGACCGGAGATAACGCCGCTATCCGATCCAATCCGGAAGGAGGTGAAAAAATGGCTCCGGCAAGAATTAGAGGGGACCGTTATTTTTTGCGATCCTTCAGACGACGACGAGTCTCATTTGTGAAGATGAGCGAATCTACAGACAGATCCGTTGTACGCTATCCTCACGGATACGATATACTCGACATCACTGCAAAATGTATTACATAATATAACAAGCTTCGGCTTCGCAAGGCAAATCTTTCAAATTGGTGGTTTGCGATGACGCGACCTTACAATATCGAAACCAAATTTGGTTCCATTTTCTGCCTAAGTATTTACCCATTTAGACCTGAAACTATTTTTTCCTAAAAATAATAAAAATAATAATTTAATTAGATAAAAAGAATATCTCCAAGTATGAAAAAAATATTTTTTTAAATATTCGTATATTGGGGGGGGGGGCAGGAATAAGCCGTATCATATGTGATACAGTAGGCTTATATGGGAACAAAAACGAATCATTAAGTGAAAAATATTTTATTTGCTATGAAAATTATTTTACTGGATATATGCATATAAATCTAAAATAAAATTGTTACGATAAATGTTAGTAATCTTATACACTATTTTTTTGTATGATATCAAACAAAACATTCCACATCTAATCCTATTACACTTGATGCACCTCGCAGGGCTAACTTTATGGCATACACATCGAGTGCGTTTGCCGGTTGGTGCTTGGCACAAAGTGGCCTTTGTCATCAAATCTTGAATCCATCGTAATAGAAGATGGTCGACTTGGACCAGGGTTAGTACGTGGGTTTGCACCGATTGCATTGGAGCAAACTGAGACTAAGCTATTGTCATTCCATTTACAAATGCCATCACAACACGATAATCATAACAGCCTCTGTCTTTCTTTTTTATTTCCTTGGTATCTGGTAATGGCCACTTACCAACTCTTTTATCGAGTGGTCCCTGTCATACGATACTTTCTTTTTGTTAGCTCAGCAGCTAAAGGCAACCGAGTAAAGAAATTATCTATAAACAAATGATAAATTTGACCAAGATGACGTTCGAATAATTTATCGGCATAAGTCAAAACGACGCTGGCGCCGAGTCCTAATTCCGAATACTTTGAGTTCAAAATTGTAGTAGCTCCTTGATAAGGTTCGAACCCTGCGATTTAATCACTTGAGGTTGCACCTACCCAAAGCTTGAATCCACGAGAAAAATCTTGAATCCATATCTTATTGGTTTGCCGTGTATAAATTGCTTACAATCGTTATAAATAAGAGCCGCCGTTATCCCAGGGACAACGGCGGCTGCAACGTCGCCGAAACGTCGGGTGCTACAAAATTCACGCGGTAAATTCGTTTTTAGCTGAATTAATAATGTCAATAACCGCGATAGTCTCCGATTTCATACTTACAACCGTGTTGTCCAAAATATGGCACCGTCGCCTCATCAACACTGTGATTTTCTTGAGTTATATGGGACATTGTTTTCCAGGTGGAACTTATTTCAATATAGTCCTTCTTTTGCCAATTATATTTTTTTACTATTTTACATTTGTTAACATCAATTGCTTGTTGGAGTTCTGCCTCTGCTCTGAGTAAAGTTGGAGGTAGGTTATTGATTTCAACATTATCCTCATCTCCCGAGTCCTCGTCAGTCAAATCTGCATGAGCATCTGATGGTGGAAGAATAAATATATCACACTCGCAGTGTGATATAGCCTTTCTTCCTCCTCTAACAGCATGACAATTTCATTCAAAGACAAAGCCCTAATACAAAAAAGGGAATAATTAGATGTGCATAAACCTACTGTATCAAATATGATACATCAGATTTCAAGTAAAAAAATACACATAAATATAAAAAATAATCAAAAAATTATCTTTATATTTTATTCTATGATACATACACTGCTTATAAAAAGAACAACACTAAGTTATTTTATAGATACTTATGAATTTTACCTGTTTGAAGACATCTTGGAACAAGGATTATAAAATCATGGACAAAACTATGGACATATGCACTGTACAAAAATAGAAATAGGAATGAAAGATATTTATTTGGATCACTCCTACCTTGCACTTGACACCCAGAATAAACATAAACAAAAAACGGCTGCGGGTACTTCAGAATAATTTATTGCTTTTGCTGTTCTTTTACATATGATACGGTAGGTCTAAATGGGTTAATTGTTACGAATAAATTACCAAATTCAGTATGTTTGATAATCGGAGTTAAAGTATTATATTTTCTTTTCTGCTTTATTACTAATACGCTTAGTATTATATATATTATAGTATTATATTGTTGTAATTTTGTATTTGTAATATTACTAAGCCGACTATTCTATAACTGACTATTCGTCTTTGCATTTTGACTATCTGTATTTTCATTTACACATAATTAGGTAGGTTTTCAGAAGTACAAAATATAAAATTTAAAAAAAGCAAAAAAACAAATATTACTTTTTAACAATTTAAAAAAATAGTCAGTTTGACTATACACAAAAGTTTTATACGAATATATACTTAAATGTAAGGTATACTAGTATACTATACAAACTTAATGTAAAATTAATTTCACAATAGCAAGAGTAGGGATTCCTACCAACCAGTCCATTTTACCTACAAAAAAATATACATATTGGTTAACTTATTTATTGAGGCAGTAATTTATAATATTCAAAATATTCCAAATAATTTTATCGATTTTCTCATTGATTACTCATCTTGAGGTGTCGACTACAACGGGCGAGCCCGTCACCACAGGACGTTTTAACGATTAGTCGTTCTATCGACCTGCAGTGAGCGTAGAAGACTTTGGACAAAACAATCCGACGTCTAGCTACGCCACAACCCGTAAGAGACTAACGCCTTACCGCGAGATAGTCAGGAATAATACCCGGCGGCTCGAGACCCTCGCGCCCTTACTTCCAATTGTGACCAGATTTCTCAGGTCTCTCGATTGGTTCCGAGTTCGAGGTCGCTTGCACGGTCCTCTCCCTTACGAAGCGGTGAAACGGTGTATACCGAATCTATCGCGGACCAAGGCATCCTTTGCCCGGATCTGAACCGGGATCGGATGGCCAATGGTCATTTCAAGAGCAGTCGCCGTAAGGTACGCAACCACCCCCGCTCTATAGGAAACAATACAGTTTCCAGACCCACCCTACTGATAGTCGGAGTGCACAATCGATTGGCTTGCGCCGCAAGGTGCGCAGTCCGTCCAGGAGCACCAGAGGTTTGATTCCCAGGGGAAACTGGTTCGCTGGCCAGAGTCCCACCCAGGTTCGCACCCCGTGCGTGGAGGCCGTCGGATGGGACCCGTGATTGTGACCGACCCTGAACACATGGGTCAACGTGGCCAACTCATCATGGGCCCGTTAGCTCCCTTGATTACTCATTGATTACTCAATAACCCCATTGATTACCCAATAATATTTCTATATTTTATATTGGCAGTGTAATGTCCTGATTGCCAACACGTATATATTAAATCTTCAAGTGACACGCGATATGGCTACGTAAAGTTGTCTATGATATGGCGTTCACACATTCGGCCGAATAGGAGAATTTCTTTATTATAATAATGAAAACACCATATTCCTGGACATATTATGTATCACTCTCGACTTGAAGTCTCTAAACTAAGCGGAACTAAGTTCATCATGAGAATTATATGTATAAATAATGTTCATAGATTTCTTCGGAGAACATTTGGCTTGTTCGCCGAATGTGTGAATGCGGCGTGAGAGAAACATTCGCATTACGCCGGTTCTCGCTATTATATTACTGTACAGGTTTTTGACTTTAATAACTTCTCAATACTCTTAACGACATATTCTGTTAACATTAAATTCTTTTGCTAACTATAAGAAAAATTTTTTGAGGATTGCGGTGATTTTGATCATTGTTTTGAAAAACTCGTGATTTTTAAATATATCTCGGCCAATATGAAACGAACGTATGTTAACCTCTTAGAAATATGCACCAGTCGACGTTTTTTCAGTAAAATTTTACAAGTACAGCAAAGACCCAATTATCTTAGCTAGTCAGTGCTTTGTCTATCGTTATTTATTGTATAGGTATTATTGTATTGATTGTATATTAAAAAAACAAAATATGGCTAGTGTATTCCTTTCAATTTTTAAATACCTTTGAAATAAATAAATGAATGAAATGAAATGAAATGAAATGAAATGAAATGAAATGAAATGAAATGAAATGAAAATCTCTTTATTGCACAATAAAATAAGGAAAAATGGCGGACTTATTGCTACACTACAGCAATATCTTCCAGTCAACCAACATGCTGGTGTGAAAAGAAGAGTAGGCAACAAATTATAGCCTAAAATTAAATTTGAAATTATAGCATATAATATACATTGTGTGTGTATCTAAAGAAAAATGTAAATATATAAATAAATTTTTAATTTGACATATTATATGTATTTTTTGAGTTTGACATATTATATGAAATAAAGCGATAAACCACAAAATGTTTTATTGCAGTACCCAATTTCAATACTGATTTTGGTGTTTTGATATTTAGTCCCGTTTGCATATTCCTATCTCAATCATAAAACCTATGAAACTCGTAGTCATAAGAGTTAATTTGTAAAAATGTCACAAGTACATTAGTGAAAATTCACTGGTGGTACAAAACTTGTAATTTTATTTTCGACAAACACCTGTTATCTGTAATTTTGATGTGACAATGTATTGGTTACTATCGAGGATTAGGGACCTATACTCGTATATATCAGATATTTACGGACTACTTTGAAACCGTTGGTTAGCTATTAGAATATGATCGATCTGACTCTATTTAACATGCGTTATAATCATAGATTATTCATTTAATATGAATAATACTTAATCACCTACTATTAATATTAGAACATATGATGTGCGTAGCAACTGTAGCAGCCCATTAGGCGTAGAAGCGTAGCACCCTAGCAGCTTAGCATATATAAAGGCATATCAAGAGATTCTATGTAGTTCATTTTAAATGTGGAGATATATAAACATGTGAATAGTGTCCTGTATATGGCAAACAAAGAATGCGGTTCCGGAAGCGCCTAAAAAACTTGCCCGCAACCTCACCAGATAAAAAAGGGACAAAATCCGTAAAGTCATAGGTACTATGGCAGGCCACTGTCCCCTAAACAAACACCTGTATACTATAGGTGTGACAGACAGCTCTCTATGCAGGGGATGCATGGAGGAAGAAGAAACGTCACAGCATTTGCTCATGGAATGCAGGAGCGTGGCAGAGCAACGGGCAAGAATACTACAATCTCCAGCATCTGTCCCGGAGGCCTGTAGCAACCTAAACAGGCTGCTAACCTTCTGGGACAGCCTGGGTTGGCTGGAGTAATATAAATAGAAACATGAGCCACGCACAACGGCCCAATCAAGAGGCCAAGTGCGGGAAATAGCCCAGGAAAACTAACTAACTAACTAACTAACTAGTGTCCTGTATATCTACAGTGCATTATGTACACATCCGGCATTGTCACTTCACAATAACCATGTATAATTTTCATTATTCATGCTGGGTTTTATTCCCAGATTATCCTAATTTTATCCCCAGGAATCAGTCTTAGTTTTCCGTATTACCTCCTTTGCTTTACTACAACTAAATGCGTAGCAAGCATAGCAGCCCATAAGCGTAGAAGCGTAGCATCCTAGCAGCTTAGCATATATAAAGGCATAGCATTTTTTTTTTTTTTTTTAGATTTAATACTTTATTCATTTATTTGTTTGTACATTTAGCCCCATTGTTATCAATGTTATAAGTAACTCAGAAAAATTGAACACCGAAATGCAGCTAATGCTCAGTGCCCACCTAACTAGGACTTAAATGTCCCGTATCTAGGCGGGTCAGTTAATTAAATTAAATTAAAACGAGTTTTTCTAGTTACATTTTAAATGTGGAGAGATATAAATATGCTGATAGTGTCCTATATATACACAGTGCATTATGTCCACCTCCGGCATTGTCACTTCAGAATAACGATGTTTAATTTTCATTATTCACGGTTTGTTTTATTCCCTGATAATCCTAATTTTATTCAAAGGAATCACTCTGACTTTTCCGTATTACCTTCTTTGCGCATTTTTTTTACGCATGCGAAAAGTTTCGCGGGACTTGTTTTTTTAAAAACACCCATAAACTATTTCAGGTAATCGATGTTCACTATATCTATTATAGCCTTTCTAATTGAGAATGGAAAAGATTTATGCTGATATAAATGACACTTCAATTTCCAAAAGCTTCTTACATGATTCGATAAAATTTTGATAATTTTCGTGTGAGTAAAATAATGTAAGACTATAGCAGGAAACACAAAATCGGCCAGCGAAACATTGTAGTAAGACAATTAGTCATAATTAATGTAGCGCTGTATGTTACCCAAAGATACAAAAGTAATAATCAGTGAATAGTAAATTACACATTGAAAGATAATAACGTAGTATCATCTTTGTTATAAGCGCGATAAACGATTGTGAGTCTTAGTGATTTCTTGAATCCCTTTTGCTGTTTCAAATTGTTCAATTAAAAATTCGGTATTGAATTACAGAATCAAGGCTGTGGGTTTTAGACTATTCTTTGCACATGTCCTAGAATTTCATTTCAACAGGGATAATAAAATAATGATTATAGAGCTTTCTGTTTGTTCATCATCCCTAACGGGAGCTAACGGGCCCATGATGAGGTGGCCACGATGACCCATGTGTTCAGGGTCGGTCACACTCACGGGTCAACACCCATCCGATGGCCTCCACGCATGGGGTGCGAACCTGGGTAGGACACTGGGTCAACCAGTCTCCCCTGGGAATCAAACCTCTGGCGCTCCTGGACGGTCTGCGCACCGAGCGGCGCAAGCCAATCGGTTGTGCTCTCCGACTAACAGTCGGGGGAGTCTGGGAACTGTATTGTTTCCTATAAAGCGGGGGTGGTTGCCTACCTTACGGCGACTGCTCTTGAAAAGACCATTGGCCATCCGATCCCGGTTCAGAGTCGGGCAAAGGACGCCTTGGTCCGCGACAGATTCGGTGTACACCGTTTCACCGCTTCGTAAGGGAGAGGACCGCGCAAGCGACCTCGAACTCGGAACCAATCGAGAGACCGGAGAAATCTGGTCACAATTGGAAGCAAGGGCGCGAGTGTCGGCCCGCCAGGTAACATTACTGGCTATCTCTCGGTAAAGGCGTTGGTCTCATGCGGGTTGTGGCGTAGCTAGACGTCGGATTTGTAATGTCCAAAGTCTTCTACGCTCACTGCACGGTCGATAGAACGATGAATCGTTAAAACGTCCTGCGGTGACGGGTTCGCCCGTTGTGGTTGACATCTCAATATGTTCATCATCCCTTAACACCGTTTTTCAGTACGGCGCAAAAACTCTGCGAACTATTTTACTCGCAAAACTGTCTAGTGTATAGAAGTATATTTTATATTTAAAATTCTATCACTAAATATTGCTTGGTGTTGTCGCCGGTGGAACATAGGTATATCGTATAGATTAAAGCTTTAGATCCTCATATTTCAATATAATAAGCCATAGTTATCTCTCTTCAAAGAATAATATACATATTACAGACCAAATGAGTTTTTATCAATAATTCATAATCAAAGAAATGCATTCTTCCCCTTCCGCAGCACACAAAGATCCGATCTTTTAACCCGGTAGCTCCGTAACATCCCTTGCGGGACCAACGGCGGACTCCCCCAATTTCCAGGTTATAATTTTTTATATGTCAAATTTCAATGCGATCATTTTGCAGTACTTTTTTTTATGATCCGTATAGTGGTTTTCAAGTTATGGTCGTTTGTATCAAGGTCGGTCGACTCGCGCCGATTTTACGCGCGAAAATGTCGCGCGCAAAAGTGATAGCTGAATTTTTACTTCGCGAGAGGAGGGTGCACATGGGTTCCTTTTATGCACATAGTTTACCTAAATCACAGGTGGGATATGGTAGATTAAAAAAATATATTTTGTTAATCTAAAAATCTACTTGTTACAATCCACTGATTTCCGAGATTAATTTAGACTCTTTTCTCTTAAAAACAACACTTTCAGGCGTAAAATTTCAACAGCTGCCTCAACCACAATTCGTCCTTGCAACTGCCTTCCCAGAGGACAACGAAGAAGAAGAAATTATATTGTTCAAAACAACCGCACGCCAAGTTGTCGTAAATAATAAACGTACATAATGTAGGACTAACTCGCTCTGAAAATTTCGAAACTTGTGTAAATTTCAGTTTGGGCGCAAGTTGCTGAACTCGTTTCGTGGGCGGCGTAGCGGTGCACAGTGGGTAAATTTCTGGAAAGATTTTGGTACCTACTCTAACTTTATCTTTACTGTTATTGACATTTTCTACTTTTGATTTTCTACTACTACTACGATTTCTACTACATTTTTCTACATTTTTCTACATTTTCTACAGTGATGTCAAATAATTAGAGACTCAATTGTCAAATTCAATGGAGACATTTATTTTTACAGTAAACACAGGTTTAAAAGTATTATAAATAGTAAATAGTATTTATACTTTTTGTGTTTACACTAAAATATTTATATTTTTACGGTACAATTATAACTGCCAATGTTTTTTATTTTCTTGCTTTGTTAAACTACCTTAACCCTTTTTGTGTTCCTAATTCTCTTCTTCTATGTACAAGTTTTTCTTCATTGAAATATGTATTAGATAACTGCCAATGTTTTTTTATTTTCTTGCTTTGTTAAACTATTTTTAAAGTAAATAGTATTTATACTTTTTGTGTTTACAGTAAAATATTTATATTTTTAAGGTACAATTATAACTGCCAATGTTTTTTATTTTCTTGCTTTGTTAAACTACCTTAACCATTTTTGTGTTCCTAATTCTCTTCTTCTATGTACAAGTTTTTCTTCTTTGAAATATGTATTAGATAACTGCCAATGTTTTTTTATTTTCTTGCTTTGTTAAACTATTTTTAAAGTAAATAGTATTCATACTTATTGTGTTTACAGTAAAATATTTATATTTTTACGGTACAATTATAACTGTCAATTTTTTTTATTTCCTTGCTTTGTTAAACTACCTTAACCCTTTTTGTGTTCCTAATTCTCTTCTTCTATGTACAAGTTTTTCTTCTTTGAAATATGTATTTGATAACTGCCAATGTTTTTTTATTTTCTTGCTTTGTTAAACTATTTAAACCCTTTTTGTGTTTTTCCTAATTCTCTTTTTCTATGTACAAGTTTTTCTTCTTCAAAATATGTATTAGAAAACTTTTTACTGTGTTTAGAATGTTTACCTTGGAACAAGTTATCAATTAGTTGGGCGGCATGGGATCGATCGTCGCATAAAAGCGTGACACAAATTGCTGTGTGTTTATTTATTTTTAAGTTTATTTCATTTCATGTCAAAATTTAGGTATTATTTACGATTTATATTATGCTTGTCGCAAACTCTACACGGCATAATAAACAAAATAAACAAATAATAAAAAATATAAATGGATGAACTTACTTCCTGATAGTTTTTATTAGAATTGGTGATCATATAAGTTATGTAAGAAAAACTTCAGATTGATTTTCAGACAGAGCCGTAATTATGACCGACAGCATGCCAGACGATGAAATTGCGTAATTAATTTAATTTAATTTACTCAGTTTCACGTTACTGAAATTCGTGCTTTGAACAAGGCCCCAAGCTGAACATTGTACCCCAAGCTGTTTATTTGCTTCTCTACCGAATATTTTTTTGTTTTGGTCAAGTTTTCGAGATTTTGTCCACTGTGCGACGTAGCGCGCGTAGCATCGTAGAGCGAAGACCTGTGGAGTTTTAAATTATCTAAATTTTTACGCGAGTAATTTCGGCTAAGTCGGGATGATATTAAGAATTATAGGGGTCTAGCCGGTGCAGAGTCGGGGCGAGCTTATCCCGCGGGTGCAACTAAAGTCTCGGCCAGCTGCCATGAATCAAATTAAGTTAAAGCGGTCGCTTCCGCGGGATTAGAAAAATCGCGACCCCGGAGTCACGCGCCTTGTCGCAACCAGGGTTACCATTTAATGGGGGTAAGTCCAATTTCATTACAATTTATACTCAGTGTATCTAAACATGTCTCAGCATAAATAAAAGATGCCTCAGAGGGTAAACGATGTAAGCCCGCTGACAAGAAAACTGAATATACATACCTGCCTTTGTCGCTAAACAGTGTGCACATTCACTGTCTAAACCTCTTCATATTATTTATAAAAAATCTCTGCGGACAGGCACTGTACCATCTCTATGGAAAAACGCTTTGGTAAAACCAATTTCAAAAGCAGAGACAAGTCAAATGTCTCGAATTACCGGCCTATCTTAAAATTATCTATATTCGGGAAGATTTTTGGAAAGGTAATTGATTTATGTGATTCTAACCTTAATTATATTAAAAAACAGGTTCCTTCCTGCAGGTCAGTCGATACCTACTAATTAAGCTGTATTTACGGAGTTTTTAAATAATAATATGGACAATCGAACGCAAATTGACACCTTGTATACTGATTTTGCCAAAGCATTTGACCGCGTAAAACACGACATCTCGTTAAAAATGATTTACTCTATTGGTATAAGAGGTGACCTATACAGATGGATAGTTTCCTATATTAGAAACATATCGCATTGCATCTTTATCGGCGCTGTTATGTCGAAATGTGAGTTGATACCTTTTGGTATCCAATAGGGATCACACTTGGGACATACCATTTGTATTGTGTATGTTAGTGATATCGATTGATGCTTTAAACATTCCAAATTCCTGATGTATGCAGACGACTTACAAATAATTAAAACTGTTAAATCTAAAAATGATTGCCTTCTCTTACAGCAGGATTTAGACTCTTTGAAATTATATTGCAACAAAAACAAGATTAAAATAAATGTATCAAAATGTTTCTCCATAAACATTACGCGAAATAGAAACAAGATTTTTTCTTATATTAGTTTTATGATTTTCCTATCTCAAAATGAAATTTTATTAAGTACCTGGGTGTAATTTAAAACGAATTTCTGTAATTTCATTGAAATCCGTAATCAGATTTATTTTTAAGTAATATATAGTTTCATAATGCATTTTACTGTTGAATTAATACTGTGTGATTTCTAAATATAGAATAAAGAATAAAGAATATCAACCACAATCAAATGTGATTCTAAAGAAGGCGAGTTTCGTATATTTGGTGGGAGACCATTTCAAAGTCTTCCACCGAGGAAGAGAAGGAGGAGAAATCAGTATTGTCAGTATTTAAGTAAATTGTCAGAGGTTGATCGAAGTACGAGACCTTGTAAACCTTGTGGTTTGAAAAGCCCGTTGAGATAGGATGGTGTTGATTGGAGAGTACCCGATAGAGGAGTGCAAGTATGAAAGAAAGAAAGAAAGAAAAATAGCATTTTTGTACCAAAACACTAACAATGATAAAGAAAACTTAAATTCGACTTATAATATATTATCTATAATTTGTAATAATATATTTGTAATAATATACCCTATATTAGTACAAATATAGGGCTTATTGTTTCCAGATATCTTACAGCCAACCGTTGTTGAATATTTGAACATCACTGAACATGAAAATTTTCAAGTCAAAAAATATTAAACATTAACCCTTCTATTTTGGCGTGCTGGCAACTGTATAAGTGTACGCTTCTTAAAACCTATAACAAATAAAATTACTAATTTTAAATGATAAAAATAGCGTTAAATCTGTATCTTTTAGGATTTTTCGTAACACTCTTTTTAGTTATGACTTAGAGAAATGGCTACTTGAGCAGAATTGAATAATTCGTTTTTTAACGTAAATCGTAGACTTCAAAAAATCAGGATTTTTGTGTCATAAAATTGGTATTTTTGGCTGAATATTCAGACGTAAATATTCTGCAGATGGTAACCCTGTTTATACCAGAATCGTCAGTATGCCCCTATCTTCTGTGCCATCAGGGATATGACCGTCTTAAATCGTTCATCCCGAGCAATTTCAGATTACACATTTTTTCCGAACCGAAACTACCTTGTAATTTATTCAGAGAAATAGGATTATATAAAATGTCATTTTATAGCCAACGTCCTTTCGGAGTGCGAATCTATTACAAAAGCTTAGTATTTTAAATTTACTATCTTAAAAATTAATAAATTTTAAATATATTTTGTAGTTTTATTATTAGCTCCACAAAAGCTGCGGCTATTGACAGTGCATATAACAATAATTTGACGAGATTGTCGAAATATTATTTTATTCTCAAAATTATTATTACTACATAATTATTTATTTTCTCATCATACGGAAATGCCCGGCAAAAATTGAAATAAAAGGTTACGGGAAAAATAGTCGATGTAAATTTTGAAATTTTTGTTAACTCCATTTTCAAAATTTAGTAACTTAAAATATAATCTTTTAGCCAGAGTTTGTTAGAGTGAAAAAATATATTTTGTCTGTAAACCAAATATATTTTTAAAAACATTTCTAAAAAAATACAATTTACTTAAATTTACAACTCAGAAAAAAGTAACTCAATTTCACCAAAAAAATGGCATTGATAGTTTTCCCGTATGCCATCAAATGTTAGTCTGTCTATCCCTGTTTTTTTTTTATATTTTAATATATCTCCAGCAATTTTATTCGAAATTTTTAAACTATATGTTAAGGTTGACAAATACCTTCAAAAAGCACTCCTTTGAAATGTATCCTAATAATTTTACATTTATCCTATCAGATCAGGAAAATATCTTCCATGACATAATTTATATATTTAATAAGAACGTATATTTAATAAAAAAGACTTTAGGGACACCCTGAACACATTATCGCTAACTAATTCATTTATAAAATCACTAAGCTGATTGTATATATGTATATATATGTAGGTTCCGACAACATTGACCTTCCTTCGGAATTCGTGTAACAGTTCTTTAGTTGCGAAATCATGCATCATACCGATAACACTAAGCAAAAATGGACTTTACCGTGTCAAATATCAAATATGTCAATTGCTCAGGCCATTCTTAAAAAAATATACAAAAAAATTATTTCATACAAGGGCAAATACATATGTGTATAACCGACTACCGAACATGAAAATGTTCAAGTCAAAAAATATTAAACATTAACCCTTCTATTTTGGCGTGCTGGCAACTGTATAAGTATACGCTTCTTAAAACCTATAACCAAATAATTAAATGATAAAAATAGCGTTAAATCTGTATCTTTTAGGATTTTTCGTAACACCCTTTTTAGTTATGACTTAGAGAAATGGCTACTTGAGCAGAATTGAATAATTCGTTTTATAACGTAAATCGTAGACTTCTAAAAATCAGGATTTTTGTTTCATAAAATTGGTATTTCTGGCTGAATATTCAGACGTAAATATTCTGCAGATGGTAACCCTGTTTATACCAGAATCGTCAGTATGCCCCTATCTTCTGTGCCATCAGGGATATGACCGTCTTAAATCGTTCATCCCGAGCAATTTCAGATTACACATTTTGTCCGAACCGAAACTACCTTGTAATTTATTCAGAGAAATAGGATTATATAAAATGTCATTTTATAGCCAACGTCCTTTCGGAGTGCGAATCTATTACAAAAGCTTAGTATTTTAAATTTACTATCTTAAAAATTAATAAATTTTTAATATATTTTGTAGTTTTATTATTAGCTCCACAAAAGCTGCGGCTTTTGACAGTGCATATAACAATAATTTGACGAGATTGTCGAAATATTATTTTATTCTCAAAATTATTATTACTACATAATTATTTATTTTCTCATCATACGGAAATGCCCCGCAAAAATTGAAATAAAAGGTTACGGGAAAAACAGTCGATGTAAATTTTGAAATTTTTGTTAACTCCATTTTCAAAATTTAGTAACTTAAAATATAATCTTTTAGCCAGAGTTTGTTTGAGTGAAAAAATATATTTTGTCTGTAAACCAAATATATTTTTAAAAACATTTCTAAAAAAATACAATTTACTTAAATTTATAACTCAGAAAAAAGTAACTCATTTTCACCAAAAAAATGGCATTGATAGTTTTTCCCGTATGCCATCAAATGTTAGTCTGTCTATCCCTGTTTTTTTTTTATATTTTAATATATCTCCAGCAATTTTATTCGAAATTTTTAAACTATATGTTAAGGTTGACAAATACCTTCAAAAAGCACTCCTTTGAAATGTATCCTAATAATTTTACATTTATCCTATCAGATCAGGAAAATATCTTCCATGACATAATTTATATATTTAATAAGAACGTATATTTAATAAAAAAGACTTTAGGGACACCCTGAACACATTATCGCTAACTAATTCATTTATAAAATCACTAAGCTGATTGTATATATGTATATATATGTAGGTTCCGACAACATTGACCTTCCTTCGGAATTCGTGTAACAGTTCTTTAGTTTGCGCAATCATGCATCATACCGATAACACTAAGCAAAAATGGACTTTACCGTGTCAATTATCAAATATGTCAATTGCTCAGGCCATTCTTAAAAAAATATACAAAAAAGTATTTCATACAAGGGCAAATACATATGTGTATAACCGACTACCGAAGAGTCTTAAAAAATGAATCATTATGCATTTCATAAACAACTAAAACATATATTGATTACCTAAGTCTTTTTTGACATTGACGAATATATGAAATATTTACAAAAATAAAAAAATCTATATTTAGTATTAAAACTGTATAGCTTATTATTGGCCATTACAATTTTGTAAATTGATTACCAATATAAATCTCTGATATTATTTTTTTTTGTTCTAATTTGTATCATTAAGGAATTTAGGGATATGAAATGCTTTTTCAGAGACCCTTGAAAAGCAGAAACCCTTGGTACGTTTCTGATATTTGACGGATGCTGCTTTCATAGTCTAGCTGCATGAACGGTGAAGAAATATGTTAAAAAAGTACTCCAAAACATTGTTTTTTTATTGTTTTAGTTTACAATTATTGCACACTTATAGCATTCAAGATTGCGCATGCATCATTAGCATATGACAGCAGACCAGTGGCATTGATTCAATCATCCATAGACACTACTAATAGTGTATTTATTACCTAGACATGATCCTCGAAGAACGTCTAAGCTGATTGATACTATTACTGCCAAGCTTTCCCGGACAGTTATGAGTAGTTTTCTATCACAAAGAAAGCTAGAAAAAGCCTAAAAATAGATAAGAGGTGAAAGATAGCGCATCGAATACATACGTCTTAATGTTTTAACTAGCAGAGAGTAAAATATAATATATTAGAATAGAATTTAATAACTTTATTGTGCTAATAAAATACAAAATTACATATTCAAGATTACACTACTTTTTAAAACTATTCATGCAGGATTGTCGGACTTACCACAACGAAATCAAAGGCATGTGTCATATCATAATATAGATCAGTAACCTATTCTCCTGCTTTCTGTTGCATATTGTTATATAGAAATAAAAAAACAGATAATAATTTGCTGCAATTATATATTAATATTAATGTTAGCACGTGGAAAGCGAGTGAAAAAGAAATATGAAACCGTCTGTCACGCTACGGTAAGAACTGTAATATTACATATTATTATATATGTATTTTATAATAATTCTTTTTAATTCTAACTCTGCCCCGATTCGGTCGTTCGCAAAGCTTTACGATCTTTTTTGTAAGCACTTTGCTCCATAGATATATAAATCACGTTTTCCTTTAAATATTCATTCCCGGCCCACCTACCGAAATAGTATTGTAAGGGTGCCAAAGAAAAATCGACATGAAGAAAATATCAATTTTGATCCCCCCTGAGACGATAAGGACGATTTCCAGATTGAAGTCTGTCTGTATGTCTGTGTGTCTGTGTCGTTGTTTACTTCTCCACGATAGCTTTCAAACGCATAATCCGATTAAGCTGAAATTTGATATGCAGGCATCATTTGGTCATGGCAATAGTTGAAAAGACTATGGTTGAAATCCAAACACCAGGGGCGAACTAGTCGTATACCATCCTTCAAATACTAGACTTATAGATCTGACATTTGCTGCACAGATGCCTTATTTGGCTGAAATCACATTTTGGTTGGAATATTTTATAAACAAAGCTGCATTATTAATATTTAAATTCCGCCATACATTTTAATGAAATATTAACGCGGAGTCGCCCTAGGCTAGGCGAGAAACAAACCGCGCCGCCAGAGGTTGTTGTGTAAGGGAACCCAAATGGTTCGTCCGCCGGCCGAGACAGGGCGCAACGTGTTTATTTATGAAATTAATATTCAGATGAAATCAATCCTTGGCTACTTGCCGGGGAAAGTCTTGGAGTGACAAACATTTTTTTTACTTACTGGGCCACCGACAAAATAGGAGGGAAAGTATTAAGGTTAAGCTAAACTTTTGAGGTGAAGACGAAAATAAACATTTTAAGCCCCCTGAGACGATTACGAGCATTTTTAAATAAAAATCTGTCTGGCATTATTTGATCATGACAAGAGTTACAAGGTTTTTGGTTAAATCGTTCCACCAGTGACGCACTAGTCGTCTATCATCTTAGAAAAATCGGACTTAAAGACAAGAAATTTTGTACACAGATGCCTTGTTGGGCCGATATCACATTGAACATCGCCGGTCAGTATATTTGTACATATGTTTAAACGATTAATGAATGTTTTTAATGAACGTGTTAAATGAACAAACGATTCGCGTCATTTATTCTGGATGTATTTGACATTTTATCGATGTTCGGTGTGAGTTCCTCCTGAGAAAAACTGACATCACGCTTAAATACTCCCATAAGTTCTTGGTATTTACCGGAACAGCTTTGGGGGGAAAAAACCGATTTTTTCGACTGGAGCCAAATCCAATCTAATTGGTAATTGGTAAGTTACTAATAATAGAAAGCAGAGCAATTTAAAAAAATAAAATTTCGATACGAAAGTGACAATGTTCCCTTCCTACAGTTAGCGATATATATGTCGGGCGAGATGATGTCACATCAGCCTCGAATAAAATTTGACTTATATATATACAATGGGCCATCATGATCCAAGTGTTAGGGTCGGCCCAACTCATCCGGTAGCCTACACGTAGAAGCGCGAGCACGGGTAGGACTCTGTGTTTGCGGCCAGTTCCCCTGGGAATCGTCCTTCTGGTGCTCTTGTACGGTTTGTGCACTGTGCGGCGTCAGCCAATCGACTGTGCATACCAACTGATAAACGGGGGAGTCTGTAAAGGGCTTTTTTTCTATAAAGCGGGGATATTAACCTTAAGACTTTATTGCGGACTACTTTAATGATTACTTCTCCAATATAGGACAGAAAATGGCAGAAAAAACTCTAGAATTGTTA
This sequence comes from Micropterix aruncella, assembly GCA_944548615.1. Classification (NCBI taxonomy): domain Eukaryota; kingdom Metazoa; phylum Arthropoda; class Insecta; order Lepidoptera; family Micropterigidae; genus Micropterix; species Micropterix aruncella. The sequence continues at coordinate 4,818,345 of OX155951.1, forward strand.
AATACGACTGAAATTAAACTTTCTCTTGAAGCATGTGTTGCAAATACTCCAATAGAAACCCTTTTTCTAAAACCAACGGACCCCGAAGAAATAAAAAGTATAATAAAAAACCTAAAAGATAAAAAATCAACCGGCAATGACGGAATTTCTTCTAAAATTTTCAAAGAGTGCAGCGAGACTTTATTGTTACCTCTAACTTTTATTACAAATCTAAGTATATCTACTGGGGTTTTTCCTCAGTGTCTAAAGAAAGCGGTGGTTAACCCTATCTTTAAAGGTGGGGAGATTAATGAAGTAAATTGCTATAGACCAATTAGTTTGCTAAATACACTATCAAAAATACTCGAACTTACGATCAAATCCCGTTTAATGAGCTTCTTAAACAAGCACAACTTATTAGCTTCCACTCAATATGGTTTTCGGTCGGGTAAATCCACCCAAGACGCCATTGCTTTTCTGACCCAGAATATAGTGAAGACTCTTGATGAGGGAGATAAATGTCTTGTCGTTTTTCTAGACCTTTGTAAAGCATTTGACACGGTATCGCATGCTATATTACTAAAAAAGTTACAAAAATGTGGGGTCTGTGGTATTGCCCTGAAATGGTTTACCGACGACCTTTGTGAAAGAACGCAAGTTACAAAGCTTAACGGGATTGTTAGCGATGACAGGATTATCAGATATGGGGTACCTCAAGGGAGTGTCCTAGGCCCAATTTTATTTATAATCTATATTAACGATCTAACAAATGTGGCATTAGATGGAGGGAAAGCAATCTTGTATGCTGATGATACTGCATTAATCTTCCGGAATAACACATGGCCAAGTGTATATAAAAATGCTGAAAAGGGTCTCGCAAATATAAATCTTTGGCTAAAGAACAATCTTCTAACACTAAATAGTGATAAAACAAATTATATGACCTTTACGATCACTGACAAAAAGGATTTCGCACACACAGGAATCAAGAGTCATATATGCAAATCATTTGAGAACACTCCTTTAACAAGCACACGCTGTAACTGCCAAATTATTAAACACAAATACCAGGTGAAATACCTAGGCATAACCTTTGACAATAACCTAAAGTGGGATCCTCACGTACTTATTACTGCGGGTAAAATCAGGAAGCTGATTTTTGCTTTTAAGGCCCTTAGAAATGTTCTACTGTTAAGAAGCCTCATTAAAGTCTACTACGCGCTAGCCCACAGCACGATTACATATGGAATATTAGGATGGGGGGGTTCTACAGATTCGGCGTTAGATCCGCTTGTTAAAGCGCAAAAAGCTCTCCTGAGGGTCATGTCCAGAAAGCCACATCGATATCCAACAAACGAACTACTAAAAGAGCTGAGACTTTTGGACGTTAGACAGATTTATGCAAAAGTAACCCTACTTTATTATCTCAACAATCCGCACACACACAACATCACTGACCACAAGATTCTTACTAGAGGTTGCGCGTCAAAAAAACATGTAATTTAAAAAACCAAAACTAAATTTGCGCAAAGGCACTTTAGTTGTGTAGCTCCTAAACTCCACAATTACTTTCAGGATAAGTTAAAACAATGCAAAAGCTTACATATGAAAAAGGGAAAACTTACTTTGTGGCTGTTTGAGACCGGCAGGGAAAAGGTAGCTGAAATTATTACACATATCCTCGTTTAAAACGACGTTATCAATTTAATTTAATATTACAAATATATATTACTAATAAATACGTGTATGTAAATGCAAATATATGTAAATAATAATAGTATGTAAATAATACAAGTAGGTAAATGTATATATGTATTTATATATAAATGAGAATAATATATGTATAATGTTTAATATTATATAAACATGTAAAATATCACCATAGTTCTATAATTGCAGTATAAAATTACGTGCGCATCTCAATTTAAAAGAAAAGAATCTACCCTAGTACGGGCATTAACCTAGTTGGGTAGTTTTTAAGACATAATTTTTGTACTACTTTCTCTTAAATAAAGCATTATTATTATTATTATTATTATTATTATAGACAACTGCTCTTTAAACGACCAATCGGAAACCCGATACCGGGGGAATAGCTAGACACAGGGCGCCGAGGTCCACGATACATTCAGGAGACACCGAATCATCGCTACGTAAAGGACAGGACCGCGCAAGCGACCTCGCATCCGTAACCAGTCGGGAGTAGGGAGAAATGTATCCTAAACTAGAAGAAAGGGCGCGAATGTCGGCCCGCTGATGCATACACGGTTTATCGCGGTAAGGGGTTGGTCACTTACGGGCGAGTGGCGTAACTAGACAGTGGACTGTTTTGTCCTCAAGTCTTCTAAGCTCACCTCACGGAAGACAGAACGATAAATATCGTTAAAACTTTCTGGGGTGGCGGGTTCGCCCGTTGTAGTCGACACATCCAAGTGTACATCCATAAGGCTCTTAAGTCTACTTCCTGCAATTTGGCGAAAGAATTAAAATGGACCGCTTTCTAAACAGGCTCATTCGTATAAATCCGCGTTGACCCCGAAAAAGTGTAAGTTATTCGTCCGCATGTTCCGGGGGCGGGCGGCCGTTTTTCGGGCGGCTGTGGGCGGCCGGGCGGCGCAGGCAGTCGCGCGAGCGGCATAAGGGCAGGATGATCCGGGCTTAGGGCGGGCGGCAGTCACGCGGACGTAAACGCTTTTGGCGCGTCCATAAATTGGCAAAGTTGATTCCCTGGAATGAATCATGTGCGCCGCGATTTCGCCCGCGGCGCCTAGCCGCGGCTTTGCCCGAGTCGCGCCCGGGCGTTAGTAGTAATGCCCGCGCGCTGAATGCGCCACTATCCTGCTAACCTAAGCTAACCAAACCTTCCGGCGCGGATGTAGCGATCGATGATATTCTATTCAAAAAAAAAATATTTCCGTGTTTTCCTGATTTAATCTACAGTCGTCTTTTACTAAAACCGACTTCATCTTGTCTCAAGACTTCGATGTTTTTACTATGAATATAGTTTCTTAATGAATGTAACAGATTTCCCAACTATAAATGATTTTTATTTATTATAGTGAACATATAGCGCTGCAAAAATAACAAAATTACATTAAATAAATACATTCCTGGCCGATGATAGGTTTTCAATGATAGATTCAATGAATTGTCTCGAATACGCACAGTGCTTATAAAATACATTTTTTTTTATTTTTTTTTATTTTTATTTAAGAATTAATTACTATGAAACATTGATTAGCTTATAAAAATAACAGGAACCAAATGGCAAAACCTTAACCTTTTGCTTATTTGTTTCTGTCACCCAACTGGGACTAGCCCGTTCTAGTGTGGACAGGACTCCAATATTACAATCAAGTTTGCTTGATTGCTTGGTTGCTTACATAAAACAATTCTTTTAAACAATCTAAACAATTTAATAGAAAGAAACCAATTTAGAAGAAAAGAAAACAAATATAATTAATTATGTCATAGAAAAAAGCAAAAAAATCAAGATTCCTAAATCAATTAATAAATTGTCAATACATTAAATATATTAAAAAATAAAACAATATTAAACGCATATTAAAACATCAAAAATAAAACTAAATCCAAATTATAAACCAAATATTCATCTCAAACATATAAACGAGGTTATATCTTATTGTTAGTGCGATAGGGCTTAAATTTATATCACATCTAATTTTGAACTGATACACTATGTATTTGTCAACAATTTAAATCTGTTACTACTTTAATATCTGGTTAAGGCAACTAGCGCTGTCGACTACAATGGGCGAACCGGTCACCTCAGGAAGTTTTAACGAATTTGATCGTTCTGTCTCCCGTGAGGTGAGCGCAGAAGCCTTAGGACGAAAAACAAGTTACAGTCTAGCTACGCTATTTGCCCGTCAGAGGCCAACGCCTTACGAAAAGGCACCGGGAAAGGTAACAAACGGGCAGACTCGCCCCTTGACTACAAGTTTGGAAGGATATTTCTGTCTGGAATTAACCTTCGGGATACCTCCTACCTCCTGACTGGTTACAGACCTCTCCCTTATGAAGCAGTGATACGGTGTCAACCGAATCTATCGCGGACCACGGCATCCTTTGCCCGGCTTATTCACCTGAGATTGGGTGGTCGAATGGTCGTTTCAAGAGCAGTTGCCATAAGGTTAACAACCACAACCGCTCTATAGGAAACATTGCTGTTCCCAGACTTCCCCGGCTGTTAGTCGGAGTGCACGATCGATTGGCTGACGCTGCACGGTGCGCTAACCCTCCAGGAGCGCCCGAAGGTTGACTCCTGGGGGAGACTGGACCACAGGCCAGCGTCCTAACGTGAGTGGCCAACTCAAACAGGGCCGATTAGCTCCCATCTGGTCAAGGCAATGCATTGACTAAAAGGCTCTTTGTATTCGACAAATATATCAGGAGAAGATATGTCCAAAACTGATAATACTTTGCGACCTGGCGGCTGTCATATACATTAAGATTTGTAAGCTTGGAAGATAAACTATCTAAGCGATTTTTACTCAGCAATGATGTGAAAATCATGGTAACGGATTTAAGAATTAAACTTTCCCAAATATCATAGTACATAATGGTTTCTTATCAAGTCAAATGCGAAGTTCGCCGCATATTAGATCTGTCGTTGTTGCCAGTGGAATCGCTGAAACACTAGCTTCAGATACTTGGTAGTGCCCAGCATCTGGATCATTTACACGAGATCCGCAAATGATAAAGCTCAACTAAAAATGACGCAAATCTCAATATTGATACAAATTACAAAATAAGTAGCTAAAAATATATTTTAACACTCTCAACAGTGAATAGTTTAGGGTAACCATTGTTATGTCGCTGAACTTGAAACTGCCAAGTTAACTCAGTTTAAACGTCCGCCCACGTTGCAGTGTATAACCGAATTACGCCGCTTCATTATCAAATTTCAACGTCGTTATAGTCTCCTCCTACGCACATTACCCACTTCAACTGTAGCTGAATTTATGCAGCCTTTTAGCGACTACACAACAAACGTTTGAAAGAGTAAGTGTACCTAAAACTATACTAGAAAATAAATGTTTGTTTTTCTACCTTTTCAAAAAATTGTTTTAAAATACGTATATAAAAGGAAATTTTGTCGAATTATGGTGTACCATTTATAGTTGGGGAGCCAGCGACAAAAAAGTGCAAGAGTTTTGTAAAACTTGATACTTTCAGATCAGACAGTATTTTGACCATAGAATGCCGGGGTCAGCAGCAGGCCAGATTCCGGGACACCTGGCGCTGGCGTACAAGGAAAGGTGTAATTTTAATTAGTACCCACAAAGTGTTTTGGAAAACCTGAAAATTCATCAGTAGACAGTGTATGCAATAAAGAACTCGAAACAAATGGTCAGACTGCTTAACAATATAACCCGTGGCGTCTGCATTACTCCATGCATGTCACAAAAATGAAGTCCCTGCAAATACGGCGGTATGTATGTATTTATCGTTAACTATTGCGCAGCGGTCTAATGTGCCGCGCAATATAATGGACTTGATTTTTGTGAGATGTATATCACAAACATCTAAAACTAATATAAATTATAAATTATATAAGCTTATAAACTAATATAAATTAAATTGATGTTATTTTGGAAATATTCCTTCAAAGAATAAAAATATTTTTCAATCAGTCAGGCTTCCACCTTGACGTCACTGAAGCCATCTTTGACAAATTAAAGCGGTTGCAAAATGTTTATTTATTTATTTATTTGTTACAACTTGGTAGAGAGTTAACAGTTAGATCGTACAGATATAATTTGTAACTATTGGTAGAGAGTTAACAGTTAGATCGTACAGATATAATTTGTAACTATTTATTATATAAGCAATAAGAAAATGAACACAACCCATACGATCATTCTAGACGAACTAGACCGAACTGGACGCACTAGACCGAACAGCCTGTATCTGGGCATACGAAATTGTTTTTGGGCCTTTGTTTTTGAGTAGTTTTGGCGTTTGATTAGTACTGACTAATATACTATTTTCAATACTAACACTAAGATAATGTCATCACATATTAATACAAATATATATGATAAAGGGTTAGTTACATACATATATACACATACAGAAATACATACATACATATATAATAACACACACACACACACATACATCTACATACACACATATTTTAAAATATTGTATGAAGTAATTCTTTTTGAGTCTTTGTACGACCTACTTCATAAAGGAGCCATTTTTTTTACTTTTTTCTTAAATTGGTGTATATTTTGAACATTTTTTTACTGACTTCTAAAGTATTAAAAATTTTTGGTGTGATGAAATACAACTGTCTTTGGGAAAAGGTTGTATGTGCGTAAGGAATTACACAGTTCGTCCCTTCAGCCATTCTAGTTGGTCTTTGCTGCTGGCTTCGGATACGTTTCTCTAAAGTCTTGTAAAAATGTATTAGGCATTGTTTCACGAACATTGTATGCATTAGGTATATCTTCAATTCGAAAATATTTGATCACGTGTCTGAGTATACAAGCATACTTCATTGCCTTCGAATAGGTGAACGTAGAAACATGCATATTCTTTTCCTTCTTTATAACATCCTCAACAATCCTACCGCTCCCTCCTACCTAACTGAAAAATTCAATCACTTAGGAAGTCATGGTCTTCCACTCCGTTCCAGTCAGGATAGTAACATTGCGATTCCCACTCATAGTTCTTCTTTTTATACTTATTCCATCACCGTTCATGCAGCTAGACTATGGAACCAGCTCCCGTCAAATATCAGAAACGCACCAACGGTTTCTATCTTTCAAGTGTCTCTGAAAAAGCATTTCATATCCCTAAATTCCTAGTTATCCTACGTCTCATCCCATCCTCTCCTATCCTTCGCTCCTTGCGAATTATTTCAAATCCTAATTATATTAAAAAAAAAGCATTTAAGTTACTTGGTTAATTTTTGTTATGTAATAAGTTTTTCTTTTTTTTTGTTAATTTTTATCTCTTGGCACCAAAATTTTTACACTTTCAAGAAGTTTGGCTGTAAGAGATTGTATTTTAGGCAATAAGTCCGCCTTTGTATGTTTTTGTTTCTTAAAATGTGCAATAAAGATTCTCTATCTATCTATATATTTAGCTTTCAGTTTCGCATTAGTAAGTTTTCCTTGTGGACTTTTGATTTCCGTAGAAGTTGTTTAAATATTTTAGTCGCCATTATCGTGTAATTGGCAAAGATACGAAGTATATATTTTTTTAATTAGGAAAAAATCGGTTGTTTCATTTTTCGCCGAATTTATCCTTGAGTCGCGAACACATCGCGAATTACAGACAACATATATATTTCAGATATAGTATATGCTCTACTTACATTTGACTCTGAAGTTAAGCTCGTTGCTCACAGTCTCGCCTTCTGCATTTATGGCTGAGCAGGCGTAGCGACCGCTGTTGTTTCTCGTCACTTTTTGCAGGACTAGACTTTGGTTACTTCTAATTATTCTTGCGCTAGTGTTGTGGACTAGTACTATGCCCTGAAACAAGAAGAAGATTTGTAATTAGTATAAAAAGCTTAAATCAATCAGCCAAGTTAAATGGTCGCAGAAAACTAGACTTGTCGGCGATTATCCGGATCAACAAGTACTTTCTGGAAATTTTTGTTAGACCAGTCATCCGGAGTTTGCGGACGAAAGTCACTCCGAATCTCTACTAAGGTCTGTGGATATCAATCGCTATAAATAAAAAAAATCATATTAATAAATATAATAAATTGCTTTATTTGATGAAACATGTCGGTGATATTGCGTTGAAGTAATATCTTACAGTAACCTAAACCTAACGAGAAAACATGTTTTTCTTCAAAAATAAAAGAATTACCAAAATATTCTATTTTCATTCATGAAGCCTGTTTTTGAGTATGGCTATCAGCCCTATAACCTCTACTTATGCAAACATATATATATATATATATATATATATATATATATATATATATATAGGGGAAAGTCGGGTAAGATGACGAAGTGGGTAAGATGACGAACCCGGTATTTCTCCTACGCATTCATAGATAGCAGCACCTGTCAAAGCACTTTCTGTGACTCGTGCGATTAGTAACGAAGTTCACCGCAACGCACGTCGGGCCAGTTTGTTTTGTGAGCAGTAGCGACCAGGACGTGATTTGCCCCGTGCGTTTATAATTTTTGGACTTCACGGCGTAAGGAATTACTCGAATACGGTAAGTTGTTTTTGCTCTATCATGAAATATCCTCAGAATACAAATCATAATGTAAAGAACCATGTAGGGAGTAGGTAGTTTACGATAATCTAGGGTAATGAAAAATAACGTCTAAACCAATATGGCCGCGTGGGGTTAGATGACGAATTCTGTGGCGGGTAAGATGACGAGTTCGTCATCTTATCCGACATATTTTTTGAGTTCCTTAGTCGGATTTTAAAAATTGGTTTTAAAATAGAATTTTAATTACAGACATTTTTTTCCTTTAATAATAAATCGTAATGTATGGATGTTTATCTATGAATGTTTTAGGTTTTATAAATAACATGCCACGAAATTATACCAGGAAAAGTGACAGGGGAAAGTGGGATAAGGAGGCAATGAATTCAGCTATTGCTGAAGTAAAAGATAAATCCATAAGTGTGAATGCCTCAGCAAAGAAACATAACGTCCCAGAGCCAACACTACGGAGATATTTGAAACAGAGATGTAGCCCCAGCGGGGAAATCGTAAGTATTTTAGTATATATATATTTTTAAATGCCCGAAAAAACAATATTATTAAATTTTTCGATAAAACTTTTATTTGTTTTAGGAATATCCTCAGAATTTAGGCAGGTTTAAACACACATTTAACGACCATCAACTAGAAGAACTGAGAAGATATGTAATTGATTTGGACAAAAGAGCATTTGGAATAACAAAAAAACAGTTTGGGAATTTGTGTTTTTCGTACGCAGAAAAACTAGGATTGAGTCATCGTTTCAACAAAGAAACGAAAGCTGCTGGAAAAGACTTCATAAGACACTTTCTCAACATTTGCAAACTTTCTTTGAGAAAGCCAGAGACAACATCGGTAGCTCGACTCATGGCCTTCAATCGAGTTAATGTAGGGAAATTTTTTGATACACTTAAAGAACTAAGATTGAAGTATTTGTTCGAAGCCCAGAATATATACAACATCGATGAAACGGGCTTTTCCACAGTTTCAACGAAAACTCCTAAAGTAATCTCACGTATCGGTTCCCCCCGTGTGATTAAAGTTTCCTCTGCTGAACGAGGAGTAACCGTCACGGCTTTATGCGGCATGAGTGCTACTGGGACTTATATCCCACCTTTCCTCGTCTTTCCCAGGGTAAGGATGAATCCTGTTTTTTTAAATGGAGCACCACCAGGCACCAAAGGAGTGGCTCATGAGTCAGGATGGATGACTGCTCAAAACTTTGTGAAGTTTCTAGAACATTTTACCAATCATGCTCACCCAAGCAAACAAAATCCAGTCTTAATTGTAATGGATAATCATGCATCACACGTCACCCTGGAGTCCATTGACTTTTGTAGGAATAATGGAATATGCCTACTAGCATTTCCAGCTCATACCAGTCACAGGTTGCAGCCACTCGATGTGGCTTTCTATGGGCCACCGAAGACTGCCTATAGCCAAGGCTGCGAAGATTATTTGGTGTCTAACCCAGGAGCCGTCATTACAATTCGAGAGGTAGCCGGAATATTTGGCAAAGCTTACCTTAAAGTAAGTAGGGTCCAGATTGCTGTGAACGGGTTCAGAGCTACTGGCATTGAGCCTACAGCAATATTTTTACAGATGAAGATTTTCAAGCGGCAAAAACTACTGATATTGTTAAAGACAACCAACAGGATGCTCCTGCCATTGGTCAGCACCCCATTTTAGCAGACCTTCTCCCAGACCCCACCACGTCGGCAAACCTACCTCTACAGCCTGTCATTTCCTCGACTGTTCCTCCACAGCCATCAACTTCCTCGACACTTCCTACGCTGCTCCCCACTTGCTCAACTCTTCCTCCACTTCCAATGGTCAGCAAGAAAACAACTAGAAAACCAAAGAAGAAATTGCCTTCTTACCACATTTCTGGAAGTCCGGTGAAACAAGCCCTTGAAGAAAAGAAGAAAGAAAAAGAATTGCTTGAACTTAAACGGCAGGAAAGATTAAAAAGAAAAGTTGAAATATTAGCGGCAAAACAAGGCAAGTGTTCTAAAACTAAAAGAGTGAAGAAAACTAAAAAGCATCAATTGGATGACACGTCATCTGATGAGTCATCACAGGAGGTCCCTTATATGGAGGAAGATGACTATGATATTCAAACGATATTGGAAGAAGATGAAGAAGAATGCATTCTTTGCGGTGAGCATGGAAAGGATGAATTGTGGTACCAGTGCTTTAGGTCTAAATCTTGGGCACATGCTGCATGTTCTGGCTGGAATAAAAGTGAAGCGAAAAACACACTATGGAAATGTGATTTGTGTGTGCCTATAAAGTGAATTGCCTGATTAATGTTCTTCTAATTTTATTTGTTCTAACTTTATTCTAAAAGTTTTGTTCTAACTTTATTCTAAAAGTTTTGTTTCATTACGAACAATAATTGTTTCTTTGCATTTTAAAAATAAAAAAACCTATCATATTGTATTATTTTTTATCTTTCCGTCATCTTACCCACCCCCTTCTTCATCTTACCCGTGGGGTGGGGTATGATGACGTAAATCCCCCTTTTTTTTGGAGACATATTTTTGTATAATTTGAGAGGAGATAACAGCGTTTATTATTTTTTTATTTGAAGATAAATATTAAAAGAAGTGTTCTTTCACATTTCGGTTTTTTAAGTCACTTACTAAACCGAGGGGTAATATCTGAAGCTTAAGTTCGCCATCTTACCCTACCTTCCCCTATATATATATATATATATATATATATATATATATATATATATATATATATATATATATATATATATATATATATATATATATATATATATATATATATATATATATATATATATATATACTTTTTAGAATTGATCAATAAGATGATTATAAAGTAAATAATTATAAAAGCCACTTACATCGTGACGAAGGATTCCCTTGATCGGATTCGGGAATGCTTTAGGTGTTAACGAGAATGATGAATGCCTCTCACTTGCGGAAAGAGGAGTAGGTTTAAGTTGGGCCCATTTTTCAACTAGTAAACGCTCACCCTTCATCCAATTATCTCAAAAATTAAGCTACAATCCTTCTTTATACGTAAACTCACTCAATTTCCTATTATTTCAAGGGAAATAACAAGACAAGACGAGCTACTTGACAGATGGAAGAATTTAAAATTTCGAATTTCGTTTTTTTATTTTCTAAAGGTGCGATATAAAGAAGCTGCGATCAATATTCAGCTGAAAACTTAAAACTAAAAGCGTGACATGCCCTCATATCAATGAAAGGAAGCAGTCAGCTCTTTCCTATTAGTTGGAAAGATTACCTTTAACCTAAATGGATTATTTACAATGAATGAAACATAAAATATGTAAAAATTCAATATTTTGAAATATTTGATAGTTTTGTGTATATATTCTTTTTAGAATTGATCAATAAGATGATTATAAAGTAAATAATTATAAAAGCCACTTACATCGTGACGAAGGATTCCCTTGATCGGATTTGGGAATGCTTTAGGTGTTAGGAATGCTTTATGTCCTGGAAAAGGTGTAGCGAAGGGCAACCAAATTGGCAGTGGTCTGAGGAATAAGAAATATAAAAATTGCTAGGAATAACTTATACTTAATAGTCTCAAACAAGGAAGACAAGTATGGGACCTGATTAGGGCATATAAATACACAAATGGTTATGATGTACTCGGACTAAAGAATATTCACAAATTCAACGTCAACGCAAATCTTCATGGTCACAGCCAAAAACTCAACCGTGCAAAATTATTTAAATCTAATACTTGTAAGAACGCTCTGCAAAATAGAAAGGTAGATATATAAAATAAACTACCATTTAAAGTGGTGAGTCTGGGCTTTGTCAGTCGATTAAAAAAAGAATCGATTTGTACCTAGGAAGTTGTCAAAAAAAAATATGACCAGCCTAACAAGATCTGACCTGGAAGTATCGGCACACTGCCTGTGCAGAATAAATTAATAATAATGTGCCACCGCCAAGCTTTAATCCAGTCACTTATGGAATAGAATGGAATTATCAATGATACTTATTCCCGAAGCAAACTATGTAATTCTTTGCCAATTTCATTATTTATGCAGGTATCATGTCAGAATTATGTTGCTTTGCAGGTTTGCCGCTTTTTCACGTGTCTCTCTCGGAAATATCTAAAATATTTATATTAGTTGTCTAACTTCACTATCGAATCTCATACTAACTAGCCAGTAGTTATGATCAAGAACTGATGTATATTTCAATAAACACATTACTAGACAGTTATACCTATGTATCGAAACAATATTGTAGTACGCACGGACCATAAACCAGTGTATGGACTATTGATATAAAATCAATGGTATGGACGATGAAACATTAGCATCTTTTAAGTGCATATAATAGTCGATAACAAGACAAATGATATATAAAAAACTCAATCATAAGAGTATGATCAAAAAGTCATTTGTGTATTTTGAAAACTCTTAGGAAAACTATTTAGAAACCCTTTAAACTCTTTAATAACATGTCAATGACAATACGAGATATAGAACCAAAAATATTCGTATAAAGAGTTAAACACTGGCTCATCACACATGCTATTTATAAGAGAGACGATCTGAATGTAATATTATTTAATATAAGATATTAATATAAATACAATAAATTTAAAATATTTGATTATTTAATATGATTATTGTCGTTTTACATATGATATTATAGAGCATTTTGTCTGATTTTGGTTATTTTTAGTATTTTTTTACTGAGTTGAAAAAAAAACGGAAATATTTGTTACATTTATATTTTGATCATTATTTTTTAAATAATTAGGATTACGACATATCCAACTGTATTTGCAATTTTAGATGAATGAAGGACTATTGTTTATTGACTACAGTAAAAACTTCCTGTAAAACCCAAATACGTACACAATCCTCAAAAATTTGAAGTTAGGGTAGCTTATGTTAAGATTGTGGTGATAATAATATTAATAATATAATAATAATAATTCTTTATTGTAAACTGTAAGTAGGTCGTACAAAATGGATAGGTACTATTGTATGTGCTATACAGTTTACCAATCAGGCGTACAATATGTATTTTTCTATAATTAAATATGTTCACTTCGCGGTTGAAGGAAAACAAATCCGAAAATATTACGTTTTAGACATAGGTATCAAAATAATAATTAGAACTATAATCTACAAATTTAGTAAATTTCCATTACTATATATAAATCAAATGTCAAATTTGTCATTATATATTTCATATATAATGAAGCAGCACAGCTAACTGCGTCACGATATATCGCAACTATGAATTACGCCAATGTGATGGAATTGCTTTACTCATTTAAGTGGTTCAGTCCAATATGATCATAAATATTACGTTGATGACAACCTCGTAAAAGCATTGTTTTCCGGCGTTGAATAGGATTTTTAATTTAGAAGTTTCGTTTTGGTGGCGATCGCCCAAATAGCGCCCCATTTACGAATGCGATTCCAGAAACTTGAAACTTGGGCGGAAAAGTTTTCAAGCAGCAGCTCCGCACCGGAAACTTGTCCTTTGCTGATAACAAAGAGTAGAAGCAGACATCGCATATTGAACTTTGTACTTGAGAAGATATGCAAATGGTGTAATATATAATAGTGTAAGAGAAAAAAAAAGCTACTTTAAAGCCCCTTGTAACTAAAGACTTTAAGCGTATTGAATACGGTAAATATATTAGCATAAGAAACCTTGTATTGCTGAGAATAATTGTTAGGTATATAAGAGAATTGGCATTTTAGTGTGAAAGGAGTTGCCAAAGTGTAACAATTAGGGACATATAAATATAATTTTTTAAAGAAGTAATAATATAAGTAATTAAATATTTTGCAATTCCAAGTTTTCTATAACTTTTTTAGCCAGTTAATTTAGCTTAGGTTGAACAGAATGGAATGTTACAATCGTTACATTGTAATTGTAATTCGTATGGTTAATGTTGCAAATTGTTACAATAAACTTTGCAACCACTTGCATATCACACCTTCTCGTACATTGTCTATTGGCAGTTCAAAATATCAAAACTTTTAATATGTTTTAATTTGTATGGGCTTATATACAAATATATGGAAAGAATATTTCAGCAAGGCAAGGGTAATGACTATGTATTCGAGGTTCATATACCAGTGTTTAATGTATGCTAGACAGCACCTCGCAGAAACTGCAATTAATGCAGACATTCACTCGCATCATACCCGTGGTAGCTTCCTTTTATGCGTACCTCGAATACGGCTGGAAAAAGTACAAAAAAGCTACTTGTACCTTAGCATTAAATTCTATAATCTACTCCCTACAAAATTTTAACAGCTGGAGGACATAAAATTAAAAAAAAACATCAAGGAGATGCTGATAGGCAACCCTTTCTATAATCTGGCCGAATTTGAGGGCCTTGATTTTTCAAATATTGTGCCCATTTAAATTACTTAAAAAACCTTATTGTCTGATTATTTTATATGGTCTTATAGCTGTACTTTTACTTTAAAATGCGTAACGTAGCTTTAATTTGATTATTTAACATTTTACTGACAATTTGAATATTACGATGAATAATTTTACTACGCATCTTTTCAAATTACTAACTACTTCAAATATTAGGCTTCTATTTTGATTATTTATATTTATAGTTTGACAATCTAGTAGTTAATTCTTGACTACCTATGTATGTTCAGTAAAGAGTAGTAACGAGACTTACTACCTAACCCAATTATTTTGACACGTCCAAGAGCGGTCTTTAGCCGTCAATTGGACACGACGAAAATGTAATGTAATGTAATGTATACTACGCATCGCGATGATCGCGGATCGTGTTCTCGCTCATTTCTCACTCCCACGTTGCGGGTATACGAAAGAGTGGCGTCGGAAGTAACTGCGCGTCGCCACTTCTTATTACGCGAAACTGTCGCATGTAATAAAGTCGACGCGTGCGTTTTTTTGTGCTAATAGATATATTCTTACTTTATTTATTCTAAAAAATGATAGAATTTCCATATTATGTAATATAATGTTTGGTAAATATTTATGATTTATATCAATTAAAATTATTTTTGATGTTTAATAATATAACACGATGGAGGGTTAGTTTTTAATTTTTTTTTCTAATTTGTCGTTTATTTTTGATAAATAATTTTACAATATTGTTACTTCATGTTTTAAATTTCCATATTACGTAATATAATGTGTGGTAAATATTTATGATTTATTTCAAATAAAATTATTTTTGATATTTAATCATATAAAACGATGGAGGGTTACTTGTTTTACTTGTATTTTCTTTCTTTTTCTATTTTGTCGTTTATTTCCGATAAATAATTATACAATATGGTTACTTCATGTTTTAAACCTCAATTTGCATTTGTGCCTAGAAATGTGTGTAGACACAGGTCTAAGAAACCGCGTTAGATGTGCATAGCGCCGTTTGTTATTTGAACGTTGTCGATCTTAAGCTTTCGTTCTTTAATGTTCTATTTATTTATGTCAGTGACAATTGTAAAAAAAATCTGTACAGAATTAAATTAAAAGAAATAAATACATTACAATTAAATTGTAGGTATTACTATATTCCTATTCTGTTGAAATGAGGGTCATGTTTACAAGACTGATTGCCTTTTTTCGATTTTTAGGACTTTATGACATGATAATAACGCGACAATGCCTCGTCATTT
This sequence comes from Micropterix aruncella, assembly GCA_944548615.1. Lineage (NCBI taxonomy): Eukaryota > Metazoa > Arthropoda > Insecta > Lepidoptera > Micropterigidae > Micropterix > Micropterix aruncella. The sequence goes on from OX155951.1 coordinate 4,834,202, forward strand.
TCGTTTAGTGAACAGTGAAGTAATCAGGGGCATATAAAGTGGAGCGGACGCTCACAAGTTCCGAGAGGCGATTAATAAACACAATAATGTCAAACGACAGCGGCGCGGCGCGGGAGCGGCGCAAAGCTCCGTTCGCGCCGGCGGCGATAGCTCCAACCTCCCCCGTGATAACATCCCCGACATGACGTCATCAGTTTCGACATTAGCTCCCTCGTGCGATAAATAGCGAACGCGGAGAATCTCTCCTCTTCTTCTTTGGAATGTGTACAATGTGTTCTATAATTTTGGAATATGTACATTTGACATCTCTGCGGAAAACGATATATGAGTGATAGCATCTTGCGTTGCATATGAAATTCAACCTGGTATCAGTACGACCCGGATTCGAGCAGGGATACCTCCTATCTCCCATATTTAAATCTCGGTTTTTGATAACATTCTTGGGAGAATATAAAGAAACTTAAATATATTCAGTAGATATCGGAGAGCAGATTAAACTAACTAAACTTTGCTGATGACATATGTCTCCTTACAGCCTACCCCAGATATACTCCGATGCCATATTGCTTGAATATAATTTAGAAATTCTCTTCACCATCGCGGTCATACCGATTCGAGAAAACTAAATTCAAAACCGCATCGAATCCCTAGCATCATCTGTTACACATATAGGTTCAAAACGAGCGATGGAACAGAAGCTAGAATAGAAGAACTAATAACCAAAAACAATGGCACATACGAAATCTCATACGTTTATTCATATATTTGTTTATATTATTACTTATTTTCCACTTAAATTTATTGAATATAATGTAAAGTTTACTTTATTTTAATCCTTAATTGCATACATATTTTTTTTCTACTTTAAATTTTACTTTAATTTGTGTAAACAACACATTTATTAGATTTAGAAATATTCGAAAATTGATCACCTTCGTCAGTTCGCGAGTTACAAAGATACAGTTAGTATATCACAGCGCAGCCAGAGACAGACCTTCTAGGTCTAGTTGGTTGTGCGATTTCGCCTCATTCGGATATGCTAGCATATTTATTTGCATAGAGCTATGTTTTTCGCTATAATAATGTTTGTTTTTAATTATTCCTCATGTACAACAGTATGCATGTCCTTGTATTTTTTTTCTTGTAAGTTTTAAATTTCTTGTACGTGTAAATAAATAAAATAAATATAAATAAATCTAGTAAAACGCGCAGTAATATTTCAGTCCCAAATATATATCATTAGTATTTGCATGCCTGAAAAGTTAATAAGCAAATGCAGCAATTAGACGTTGCACACATGCAGAGATATCCAAGCGGTTATTGAAGCACTATCCGCGGAATAAATCACATCCATACTTGTCTGGGATACCCCCAGAACTGTCAATGAACTGTTTATCTTCCATGGTCAATGTAGCCCTCGCGGAAGCTACACAGTAGTATAGAATCATGTGGGAAACAGAAATATAGAAGAAAATGAACAAGCGGATGTCCTGACCAGGTAAGGGTAATTGAAGCCTCATCCTAGGCCCAGAACCGGCCGCAGGCACAATATTGCCACAACGAGGCCGGGCCTCGTCGCACAGGAATATTGTGGCTTCAGATCCACTTGTCTTTTCTCCGCTGAGCGGACCTGATCCGTTCAGGCGCGGATCTATGGGGGGGGGGGGGGGGGCGGAGGGGGCGACCGCCCCCCCCCAACGAGGATTGAAAAAAAAAATTTACAAAAAGCGGGCAAGATTCCTGACATGGCCTCCTTGCCCGTAAGTGTGGCGACTGCCGAAAGAAGTTTTTCAACTCTGAGGCGACTAAAAACCTCGCTACGGTATACGATGGTAAAGGATAGGTTAACAGGGTTGGCACTCCTGCATATTAATTTTGATATTCCAGTAGACAAAGAGAAGATAATTGAAAGATTTGCAAAGAAGAAACACCGGAAACTGCAATTTGTAATTTAATTCCGTTTTATGCACTATTATGTATCATTTGTTCATTGTTCATTGTTCATTTAGAATTAAAATAAAAACGTACGAGTGTATTAATTATTTCTTTTCCCTTTTTATAATCCTTAGTTACTAAATTACCTATCTCTATTCAGCATATTGAATGCCCTAAATTAACACTATAATTTATTTTAACTATCTATAGACAGAAACCCAACCTCACTGTCCGCCCCCCAAAAACAAGACGTAGATCCGCACCTAATTCCGTTACGACCAACAGCCTACGCACCCTCCCCCCGGAAATTTGCAAAATAAAACTCTAAAACTCTTCATAATAAAACATAATAAATAAAACTAGAATTCCTAATTGTTTACATTATAAATTTTCCCATTCAATTTTCTATCGTCGCGCATTTAGCGACATGCGATACGCGTATATTAAATCGGCGTAAATTCATAAGAAACGTCATTAATTACTCGGAAGCGAAAGCGTGGAATTTCGCACGCAACCCTCGAATCAAACCATCCAAACTGGCCTCTGGGTAGCGCGTAATCGCGGGGCTTTAACTGTGACAGTGATAAAGTATCCGCTACCAGGGCGCCAGCACAAAGTGAAAATTTTCACCGCGATCGATTTGTTTCACTTTAATTTTAGCGGATGGGCGTCGGCGGACGATGTCCGAGCGGCCTCTACACCGCTAATATGTAGTAATGCGGAAAGTACGGCATAAGGAATTTACCTACTTAAGTTGAGGTTGTATTTGAAGATGTTGCATTTCCTGCCATGCATATTTATTAGTTTCTGCCTGCAGTTCTTCGGTCATGTTGCCAGGAGAAACCCAGAGAATCTGAAGAAATTGCTTTTCGGGGGTCAAGTGGAGGGAAGAAGAAGCAGAGGCAGATCACCGGCCAGATGGAACGACCTCATCAAAGAAGTTACAAAAGGGTCAATACAATCTGCAACCCGCCATGCAGAAGACAGGTCGAAGTGGAGGAGCCTCGTAGGCAAACTGTTGTCTAGTGGCCACGATCCTCAGTAATGAGGGAACGAAGGAGAAGAAGAAGAAGATATTTATTAGTTCATCAAAAAATACATATGAGGATGTTGTAGAAGAGATTATTTTCCCTCTATAAAGCCATACTTACCTCTGCAAAAATGAAGTTTCGGAGTTTTTTAATTTTTTGTGTTTTTTTTCAAGAAACATGTTCTATTTTGATTGGCTTTCTAACCAGGATACATTCTTACATTGGCGTTATTTTTCCACAAATATTGGTAAAAATGTAAATGCAGTTAGCGTAAATGCTATAACATTCTGTCTTACTTGTACAGGGTTTTTACAAAACAATAAAACCTATGCCACGACATATTTTAGTAAACATAAAAATAATGTTTAAAAGCTTCGACTTTTTTGTATCTTCGTCATGGACCCTATTAAATGACTGTCACGTGGTCAAAGAAATAATTATATAATTTGCGATAAAAATAAATGCCAAGGAAAATAGTTTGACGATTCAAGGCGCGAAATGCTTACTGTATACTAGTACGACAGAATGTTAATTTGGGAAACAGTAACGCCGATGTCGCCGAATGTATAGCCTCACTAGAAAGCGAATAAAAGGGCTTCGTTTCTAGAGTACTTTTCTCATAGCATGTAATAATTAAAATCATGATAATTTCACTTTAATAACTTAATTTCTTTCTTAATTTTGCCAAACTTCCAACTCGTTTTCTTGGAATTTATTTTTTGTCGCGAGCTCTTTTATTATTTCTTCCGCGCGGGCTTCTCCTATGGCGGGGTAAAATTTCTGCCCGGGATAGTTTTGCGCATAACTTATACGGATCGTAAAAAGAATAACTGCAAAATGATCACATTGAAATTTGAAATATTATAACGTTACAACATTATCTCGTAAAACAAAACAATTAAGATAATAATGAATAAATATTACAGTTAGCACAGCGCGGAAAGCGTCTAACCAAAAATGGTTAGCTCACATAGGAAGGGTTAAGTACGGCTACTCATGAGGTCTATTAGGGTAAAATAAATAGATATATTGATGCTTTTGATGCGGGACAACGGAAGCAAATGAAATTGCAGCTTTACGAATTTGAGATTTTGATTAATATAACAGCATTCCCTAATGCAAATTACCGTTAATTATACGTTAGCAAGGCCAACGAATTGGCAATATTTAGAATTAATACGTTCTCGTAGTTTAATGTTGGACATTCGAAATAATTCACTGAAATATTTGCTGCACATAATTTAGCGTTAATTCAGCAAGTACAAACCCTTGGGAATAAATAAAAAAAAACACCTTTCTGGGCTGTGCGATAAGATATAAAATCGAAGACTATCGCGGTTGTTTGACATTATAAATAGGATAGAAAACGAATTTACCGCGTAAAATTTGTAGGACCCGACGTTTCGGTGACGTTGCAGCCGCCGTTGTCTAGGGTAGACTGAAGAGCTGTCAGTCCGTTGTTTTGCGGGTAGGCCGCAAACCGCTGCCGCCACTGCGTAGGTTATAACGGTGGTGGGGGGGGGGGGGGGCGGGCTCGGAGCGCGGGAATTTTGAAAATCCGTCTTGCACACAACACTCACTGTATCCTGTTTTACGTCTTTGCGTTCTTCAAACCGACCCAAAATATAGCTCGATTTTTGAGTCCTGTAAAGGATGTAATACCACTGCAAACCCCGGGTGTGTATAAAGTCGAATGCAGCTGCGGTCTAGCCTACGTTGGACAAACGAAACGGCCCATAGCCACGCGACTGACAGAACACATCAAAGCTGTTAAAAACGTTCAGCGAGAAAAATCAGCGATCTGCGAACATATATTGGATAGCGGAAGTAACCACTGGATGCAGTTTCAAAATCCCATTGTTCTATCCAAGGAACAATTCTACTTTCCTCGCATGATCCGGGAAGCCATTGAAATAAGAACTCCGAACTTCAATAGAGACGACGGCTACAAACTCTGTTCTACGTGGAACCCTCTTCTTAAAATGTTCCCGCCGCCGAACGCCGAACGCAAAGATGTAAAACAGGATACAGTGAGTGTTGTGTGCAAGACGGATTTTCAAAATTCCCGCGCTCCGAGCCCGGCCCCCCACCACCGTTATAACCTACGCAGTGGCGGCAGCGGTTTGCGGCCTACCCTCAAAACAACGGACTGACAGCTCTTCAGTCTACCCTAGACAACGGCGGCTGCAACGTCACTGAAACGTCGGGTCCTACAAATTTTACGCGGTAAATTCGTTTTCTATACTATTTATAATGTGCGATAAGAATTATAAAGTTAAATATATGTATGGCGACCACTCTATAAGTCGTACTCTTATGTATGTGAAACACGCACTTCGGCCTCGCTCGCCTCTGGCCAACCTTTGCCATGTTTTTGCGAGGCGAATTTCGAGAATTATGGAATGGGTTCCCAGTGGAGATGACGCTGTCTTATACCCGTATCTTCTGGAAACGCTGCCGGAATTCCAGACTCGCTATTTCTGTATTTTCCAGACTGATATTTGTAGCGCATCCTCGAAATGCTTGCGTTCTCAATATGTCGATTTCTATTTTAATGCGCTCAGTCTGTACCTAAGTCATTATTATATGAAATAAAGTTATTTGATTTCACTAGTTTCGTCACTTGCTTGTTTTACTGCCCCCCGCGTTAGTCATTGTACAAGCCGCGCCAGATTTCTCGGTCCCTCGCCCACATGCTCAGATTACACATATATCGAATTTATTGAGCACTGTATCAGCCCTTAAGTACCGTCACATGTAATCAACAAATGCATTGATTTCCAGTGAAATACACTGACACAAATTCAGTTATTTTGCTACCTCGTGCAGCGGTGAATCAGCACGATGAAACAATGAGCTATTCGGAATATTTTGGATTGCATCATATATCGGCCTATATAAACCGGCGAAAACGCAACCAAAGTATCATTCCTCCAGTGATCACCTCCCCCAAGGTTGCTACGGCATACTCGGTACCTCTCTCACGAGGTCGCTCAACGAGTCCGGCTCCTTGGTTACCTTTTCCTTCCTTTCCTTATCGAGAAGCATCAGTATGCATCCCCACAGACTCGAGCAGTGCCCAGTACGAGATACTAGGAGCACAAATACAATCATTATCCATACATGCACTGTTAAAAAGAATAAAAATGCTAATCCCTTAAAGGATTTATTTTTTTTTGGTTTCAGTGCATTGGCGCTCAATAAATGCGATACGTGTTATCTGAGCTTTGGGTGAGGGACCGAGAAATTTGGCGCGGCATATACTAGGCCCTAATTCCGGTAATGTTAATGTGTTAATGGTTAGGTGTGTATGTGATTGTGAGTATGCAGCTCCGCTAACATCCCATTCCTTTGTGTAAGTTATGATTACTGATGAGTTTAATTAATGTACTTTTTAGACTCGGTCCGCGTGGTATTCTGCTTTAACTTTACGGACGCCCTCTCTACCGAGACAAATTACTTTTGGTCTTTTGATCTACGGCAAGGTGACATTTTCCTCGAACTATGGCAGTTTGATTTAAAACTTCCCCGCCCGTTAGAGTCGCGCACGTGCGATCACGCTTTGACTTTTCGCTCTCCCAGGTAAGGCGACGTGCTTCTGCAGCGAACGAGCGGCATGACTCAAAATAAAGCGTAGGAGGTGCAATGAAAATCGTCTTTATTTGGAAACTTGTCGAACGGGACGATACCCCGGGGATTGGTCAAAGGCTGAATTAATATATCGTTTATCTAATTCCCACTTATTATTAAAAAAAAATATATATCAAAAAGAAAGTATTTATCCTCACATTATTCTGCACAATATTGTAGCTCCAATTTAAAGCTAACGATTCCTTAACAGCTTGGACCATATTTTAGATACTAATAATTGATAATTAATTAATTTTAATAGGAGATATTAATTATGGTTTGTGTTACGCTTGTTGCATATTATGTACATTACCTAAAATAAATAAATCAATATGACCTGCTCTTTATCTGTGGTCGGCTTAACTCACGGTTTAACCCCCATTCGGTAGCCTCCCCTAAGAGGGCCAAACTTGGAATGGCCTCTCTTTTTCCAGTCACTGTAGGTGGATCAGATCTTCTGCGGGATGACCTTTGAGCGCTGTTGGGCAGTTTGTGCATCGTTCGGCGTCAGCCTATCGACTGTGCACTCCAGGTAATAACCGGAGAGGATAGGTCTGGAAATGCGCTTATACGTCGCCTAAGAAGCGGGGGTTGTTCTTGACCAGGTGTCTGCTACCCTTGAAACGACTCGTTGGATGGTTCGCGATTAATTCGAACTGAAATATCGGTAATACCAGGTAGAGTCCGCGCAAGTGATTTCGATCCTGCGACCAGACTGGAGGACGGAGAAATCCGGACAAAACTGGTAGTGAGGGCGCGAGGTCGGCACGCTGCATTCAATTCCCAGTAACTCGTGGTAAGGCGTTGGTCTATCTAGGGCATGTTGGCGTAGTTATACGGTGATATGTCTTGTCCCTAAGTATCTGCGTTCACCCTATGGCTAAACGAATGATTATATATCGTTATACCTTCCTGGGGTGACGGGTTCGCCTGTGGCAGCTGACAACTCCAAAACTTCAATTAGCACCACAGCAACCTAAATTTAAATAACAAAATGTGAATTAGGGCATCTTTCTGACGTTTTCAGTCAGTCAAATATTGTGGTTACCACACATATTTTGTGAGAAAAACTACTAAAATGCACTCGCAATTCAGAATTAAATAATATGTTTGTATAAAGAAACTTCTCTACAAAATACCGCCATAGAAGTCAACTATGTGTCCGGTATAGAAATTAAATTAGTTAGGAGAGTAAATCGAAGTATCCAAGACACTCAATAAACTTAAAACGGGATGTTTACCGAGCATCGACGGTCTACTTGTAACTATTTTTAAGGAGGCATCTGATATTATTGCGGAGCCTCTGGCGCACGTAATAAACATTAGTTTTGAATCAGGCCAGTTCCCCCGATGGCTTAAGTCTGCGAAAGTCATCCCAATCCATAAATCTGGCAATACGGAGGACATTGGGAATTACCGTCCAATCTCGCTGCTAAATATAGCTTCAAAGGTCATCGAAAGAATTGTTAAAAATAGGCTAACTGAATACCTTGAAGAAGTTGGATTTTTTCACCAAACCAAGTTGGCTTTAGACAAGGTCAGAGTACAAGGAAATCCCAGCTTGGATCGGGAAATGCTAATATTTGAATGAGATATACTTACGGATGTGCACGACTTTCGACGGTGCAATGTAAGTTTAAAGGTCCTTTTGCAGTCGACTAACGATCACTATTCATCCATATATCTCAAAAATCAAGCTAATCCTTTTGCAATACAAAATGCCTCCCATTGAGACGAATTAAAGCGAAAATATCAAAAATTAAACAAATTGATCACTTCGGCAAAGCCGTGACATAAATGAAGGTGACATTTCGAAATAATTCAAATTTCGAATGCTACCAACATTTAAAATATGATACAATTGCCTGAGTTTTTTATCAACTAGACATTAAATCGAAATAAAAATAAAAAAACTCCATAATATGCTCTATGAAATGAAAGAAGAAACTTCAATCTTAATTTCTGGCAGAGGAGTTTATAATGAAGGCTGTATAATGTTATCAAAATACTGTAAACCAGTATAAAATTGTATAATATTAAAAAATATGAAAAGAAACATTGTAGAAAACAGTATAATATTTTTATATTTGATAAGTTTTGTAAAGAAATCCGTTTATAGGATGATGTTTTTATTTAAAATAAAATTAGTAAAAGCTACTTAAAAAGCAGCGAAGGAAATCCCAGCTTGGATCGGGGAATGCTAATATTTGAATGAGATATACTTACGGATGTGCACGACTAAATCCCAATGTACAAAAAGTATTTGTTGTTAAATATGGGTCGTAAGTCGTAAAAAATTAATTTCCAATTGGAAAAGTTGCGATAAATATTTTATTAATTTATTTAAATTCACCTTCCGTTGGTTATTCGTGTTCGTTGTTAATTTGCAATATCTACAAAAGAAAAATACGATATAATTATAAACAATATTACTTTTTGCAATATTAAGATTCTGATGTCTCAATAACATGGAAAACATATATTTTATAAATTATTAGTATTTCATAATTTATACACTTATTTTTAAATTATGGAAACTTATGTCCCATGTTCCTTAGAATTTTAAAGATTCTCGCTCACCTTCGCACGTGAATTTACAGATCGCCGCTCGTATCTCAATCGACCGACGATCATTCTTTTTATTATATTGACTTGTTTTTATTTGTGAAGTTCTGCTTGGTTTTACTTATAATAAAATTAATTATAAAGTTTAGGTTTAGGTTTAGGATCTACAGATTAGATTTAGGTTTTATTAATTCCGTTTTGCTGACGCACAGCCTCTTGTTAGAATTTTGTTGTGTGGATAATAAGGTCGTTTTGGATTATGTCAATAACTTGGGTTGTCGACTACAGCGGGCGAGCCCGTCACCTCATGAAGTTTTAACGATTAGTCGTTCTATCTCCCTGGAGTGGGCGTAGAAGACTTGAGGACGAAACAGTCCACCATCTAGCTACGCCACAAGCCCGTAAGAGGCCAACGCCTTAACCGCGAGATAGCCAGGAGTGTTACCCGGCGGGCTTACACTCACGCCCTTACTACCAATTGTGACCAGATTTCTCCGGTCTCTCGATTGGTTCCGAGTTCGAGGTCGCTTGCGCGGTCCTCTCCCTTACGAAGCGGTGAAACGGTGTATACCGAATCTATCGCGGACCACGGCGTCCTTTGCCCGGCTGTCACCCAGGATCGGATGGCCGATGGTCATTTCAAGAGCAGTCGCCGTAGGGTCCGTAAACACCCCCGCTCTATAGGAAACCGTACAGCTTCCAGACTCCCCCGACTGTTAGTCAGAGTACACAATCTCGATTGGCTTACGCCGCACGGTGCGCAGACCGTCGTCGGATGGGTGTTGACCCGTGAGTGTGACCGACCCTGAACACATGGGTCTTCGTGGCCAACCCATCATGGGCCATCTAGGCCGGAGACGACCAATCGCACTTCATAGGTGTTGACCCGTGAGTGTGACCAACCCTGATCAGAATGGGTCTTCGTGGCCAACTCGGCAAGGGCCCATTAACTCCCAGGGATTATGTAAACAATATGTACATATTGTTGACAATTTATAAATAAAACCAAAAATCTAAATAAACAGCGACGACTTGCATCTGTAGCAATAGTACTTCGCTGAGTATCGCCAGGTGAGGTTACACTCGGCCGGGGATTACCGGCGCGGCGCCACCTGAATGCCCGCACCGCCCGCTGAAAAACTTGGCTCGGCCGAAGTAGTTTCAGAGGCGGCGCGGTGCACTTTTTTAACTGCCTCCGGGTGAAACTATTAAGCGCGGTCTCACCTCTCGGCGGGAAATTCAGCGACGGAATTTATTATTCACACGTTGCCGGTCTGCCGGGCGCACTCATTAGTCAAAAGACGAGGGAGGAACGGGAAGGAAATGGGAAGCCAGAAGGAGAGGGTGGCAGGTGAATGTAAAAATACGATGGATGAGGCGCGAAGTCTTGCCGTGTTGCTTCAGCACTACGTAGCACCGCTACATAGGCGCCCGTGCCAAATTGCACGAAATACCGCAATATTTAAGATATCCTACGGTCACTAATACGGCAAAAGGGCGGTATTAAATTTCTATTATCTGCTTCTAAAATATTTAGGTAAAATACATAATGAAATTTGTTTTCTGACTTGAACACGTCTTTAAAATTGCTTACAAAGTGGAAGACAATTCAAAAAACGAATGATAACAAAATCCAGGGATAGAGTTTGTTGTTGCAGCTACATAATCTATCATCTTCATGCAAAATTTAATTACTCCACTGGATAGCTAAAGGATCAAAGACTTTATTACGCTAAGTGAGAACTGTAAAGCATCACGCGCGGAGGGTGAAGCGCGGCCATTTCGAGGTCCTTTTACTGCGTTTCGAGATTTCCATTTAGTTTAATTTTTGACTCGGAGAAGCTACGACCTTCGTTTATGTTTCAATTATCAGCTTTCATCAAAATCTATCGATTGTATATATAAAAAAATAGTGTAAAATAGTTAAGTATAGTGAATATGTATGGTGTCAAAATAATCAAAAATATATCATGTCGGCCTATACGCGTCAAAAAGCCAAATCCAAATACAAAGATCGCATACGGTTGTAAAGGGCTTCTCAAAAGCAATTGAATGATATCATTAAAACATCATATGACCAAGTGATGCAGTACCAGGAAAGTAAAAGAATGAATGTGGCCGAGCGAATCAACGACGGTGCCATTACATCTGCAGCTGGGGCGGTTGAAATTATACAAGTGGATGATGAAATCGCTTCTCTATCGACACCGGATATTACAATTAGTTTGTATAACTAGATATTTACCATGTATTCGATGAGTCTCAGATAATTCGGCACTGTTGCAAGCGCCCAAACATACATAAAATAGTGTATTTTATATTTTATATAGAAAATATTACCAGCTACGTACACATATTCACGTACAATATACAGCCTTGACGATAAAATTGCAGTAAATGAAATGGTATACGCGCATGGCATCATTGTGTTTTCTGAGTTGGCCAAGCGAGGTGATTGCAACTGTTAGGAATTATTATGTACCCGATTTAGACACACAATCGTTCTTTTCCTTCTCCTCAACCCTCTCTAATATTCGCCTTTACTCTCTTTCAATCTATTAAAGTCTTTTAAAATTTAATAAACTGTTTTATATTTTATTTTCAAATATGTACCTATTCGTAATTTGTTTGTGGTGTACGCCAATCGGTTGTGCACTCTGACTTATTGCTGAAAGAGTTTGAAGACTATGGAAATATACAGTCTCCTAAGCAGCGGGGGTGAATGTTGACTTGTCGTCAATCACTCTTGAAATTACCATTAGGCTACCTGATCCTCAGTTAAGAGCTGGGAAAAATATGCCTTTGGCTCATCCCACGGCTAAAAGAACGATCACATATCGTTATACCAGCCTGAGGTGACGTGTTTGCCCATTGTACTCGCAACCGCCTAACTGTGTATTTTGTATTATGTTATGAGTCTTTGTACTGTGCAATGCGAATGAGTCGACAAAGAATGGGGGCGTCGTGGAGGAATATTATAAAACCAAAATGTGAAAATTTAAATAGTATAGTCTTGACATAAGCGAATATCTGTAAGCGATAGTTTGCACACTTTTAAAATAAAAATAATATTTTTAATGCAAGACACACTACCCTTCATATTATTATTTACTCTAGTTATATTATGTCGTGATTTAATAAGTACTCCAAAGCCGCTGTCGTTGTCGTTTCCATTGCAGCCTCCCTCATTCCGGGTCCACTCGCTTGCGCAGATTCCGGGCAAAGTGTAAACTCCGCAATCCGTTAGATTATCCGGATAAGATGGACCGGATTCGCTGACGAGACAATCCCCCCTCCAGCCGCTCCCTCCCTCCTCCGCCCGGAAAGTTCATCAGAAGAATCGATTGTGTTGATTGCTTGTCTTTAGGTAGGCGCTGTGCGGCAGAATTACCCCCACTCCGACGTCTCCCACCCCCCTCCCTTACCCTTACTACCAGCGGACACATCTGGCCTTCTACGGATGGGCCATTTTTATACATCCCCTTCCGAAATGGACTCCATTCAATACAAGCTAATAACATCGCTTGGGATTTTGCTTCACGTTGTTCGGGCGGTTGAGTGCTTCCAATAATGGACCCGCAATATTCATTATCCACCGTGAATAATTCCTACTTTTTCATTGACGATAACAGCTATTAATACAGAAAATTTCCTAGCGAAAACGCAGGTACAGCAGATATATAGGCCATTTTTATGGCATCACCAATAATTAGCTTTTGATTATACAGGGTGAGCTTTAGTAAACAGGCATCCTTTAAGGGGGTGAATGAGTACAAGCAACTAATCAAATCTTAATAAAAGAAATACAAAAATAAAAAAATGAAAAAAAAAGTTTTTTTTTTCGTTTGAAGAACTTGCTAAATAAAAGTTTGTTGAACATGACTGTTAAATAAAAGTTTGACAAGCGTTTGAGCGCGCTGCGCCATTTATCGGTACGTAAAACATCACTAGTAAACAATATTACCTATATTTTACCTACCGCTAGAAAGCGCATCGCGCTCAGCGCTTATTAAACAATTAAAAAAAAACCTCAAATAAAAATTAAAAAAAACTAAAGTTTTTTATGTTTTTTTTTTCACATATTTTTATCACAACTTTTTTAATTGCTAGTACTGATTTAACCCCTTAGAGGATGCCGGTTAATTACCACTCGTTCTGTATACTAATAATACTCTGCAGACAGCTCCTGAAGGTGAGGAGAACCATGATTACTCACAGGATGTTTATACAGATACTGTCCTTTATAAACTTTCTATCAATCGAATCGTCGTTCTTGCTATTGTGGACTCGTTTACGCATACACAGTTGACAATCGCAAAATGCTTGCTTTTCGCGTGTTTGCCAACGGGAATATCCCTCATTGATTATGTTACGAAAACCAGAGAGGAAACAATCCATCACCAACTACGACTGTGGTATTCTAAGAATCGTTTTCCACCATTCTTTAAATATGGTTTAATTACTTTATATGGTGTAAAATTTCTCGATGTATTTATTTATCTTATGATGACACCATATTGATAGCTTACACCAGGCAGAGCTTGCAGAAACTCGTGGACATTGTCAACGTAGCGAGTGCGTCATACAGCATTAACATCAATGCCAAAAAGACCAAATACATGGTAGTAAGTCAAACACCGCAGTCAAACTCGAACTCTTTCATAAATATCGACGGTACAGACCTTTAAAGAGTGAGCCAATACAAATACCTGGGTGTCATAGTCTACGATACAGAAGACCAAAGTGTCGAAATTAAATGTCGAATTGAGCAGGCCCGTAGCGCTTTTCGAAAATGGAGAAAGTCCTTTGTGACCGTAATTTGAGCCCTGGACACTCACAAAAAGGATGCCCAAGCGCCTTGATGCGTTTGAGATGTGGGTGTATTGGAGAATGCTTAAAATATCGTGGGTCCAGAAGGTTCGAAATAAAACAGTCCTTTAAAGACTGAATAAAAAAGGGACAGAGGTACTCAAAACTATGAAGAGACGCAAGCTCGAATACTTCGGCCACATAATGCGCAACTATCATAATGCTCAAAATCAGGGCAAGATGAGGCCTGGGCGGCCAATGTCATCATGACTGCAAAATGCTAGTGGTTCAAACTTAGCACTGGCGCATTGTTCCGTGCGGCGGTCTCCAAGACTGAAATCAGCAAGATGATTGTCAACCTTCGTTAGGAGACGGCACTACAAGATGAAGATTTATTTATCATACGTATTTTAGTTTAAATAACAATAAAATATTTTAGTTTAAATAACAATAAAAGTCTTTTTAAATAACATTCCTTTTCCCACTTCCTCTTCCACCCTATCCCACACCCTCCCACCGCCTTCCACAACAGCGTTCATGAGAATTCCTACTACGGCAAAAACTTAGTAAGATAGGAGAAACTCATGTAAGGGAATGCCTTAAGCGGCGATCACCCTTCCGGCACGCTAAACACATTCCGTCCACTTTTATTAATCTCCGGTACTTAGGCCGAAGCCATTCCACCCCTTAATATGGCAGCGCGATCGCTTGCGCCGGCTACGGCAACAAAGTGCGGCTAATTTGCCGGCGGGCGGAGGCCGACAACGGCAGCGGACGGTCGACGCGGTCGTTCTTACACGGCATTTCGTGTAACGACTGCCGACGTACACCACTACTTGGCACTGCCCAACTCACCGCTCTATAAACAATGGCCACTAAATAATAAGGCTTTGTGTATATTTGAAATTTCCATATTACAGCTTTGTTGCATGAATAATCATTCGTTGTTGTATGAATATACAGGTGAGCTTTTAATTAGTGACATCCATGTAGGGGGTAAATGAGTGCGACAAACTAAACAACTTTTAATTTAAAAAAATGAGTTAATACAAAAAAAAATGTTTTTATTTGTTTTATTTTAATGTTTTTGAAAAATAGTATAAAAAGTTCTGAGCAGGATGCGTTATCTACCGGTAGTTAAAATATCGCTAGTATTATTTATTAGTGATATTTTACCTACCGCTAGATGGCGTGGCGGAGCGCGCTCAACGCTTTTCTAACTTTTCTTTAATAGATACGATTGTCAAATTTGCAAAACAAAAAAACAGAAAAATGTGTCTTTTTATTTTTTTTTATAAAAAGTTGCTTATTTCGTCGAACTGATTGAGCTACTACAAGAATGTAACTATAATAAAAACTCACCATGTATAAACAAAATGAAAGAATTATTGTAACATGTAATAACTCATGTCGTAACATATTTTAATATGTCGTTTCCAGTTAAATTGTTCCTGTGTGAACAACATGTTATATTTGCTTAAATATAGTAGATGAAGAGAGAAGCTGTCTGTTTATCCACCACCCGGGTAGCTTATAAAGACGCCGATTATCTTTCTGCTCCTGCTTATAATACTTATAACACTGTATGTTTTTTTATATCAATCCAGTTTACCCTGTAGCCGTTTATTACCGGCAGCTAAGGCTCTGTACAGCTTGAGCAATATGTCATGTCTGTTACCTTGGGTTGGATTAATTCACGTTCAACTCCCATCCGGTAGCCTCCTCGAAAAGGGACGAGCCTGGATGTGGAGCTGTGACCCCTACGTCACTGCTTTGTTGTGGACAGGCGGGATCGGATACTCCGGGGGAGCACCTCGGGAAATGCTGGGCGGTGTACGCGTAGTGCATTCCAACAAAAAACGAGGGTAGGCGGAGGAACTGGAAACGTTCTGATACGCTTCCTAAGCAGCGGAGATTCTTGTTGACCTAATGTTGGTTACCTTGAAATGATCCATGCATTGGCCACCTCTCGCAAATGACGCCACGATCCGCGATAAATTCGATCTGAAATACCGCTGACATCAGGTAGAGGCCGCGCGAACGATTTCGAATCCGCGATCAGACTGGAGCCCGGAGAAATCCGGCCAAATCTAATAGTAAGAGCGTGTGGTCGGCCCGCTGGGTTCACTTCCCAGTGCGTCGCGGAAGGGCGTTGGACTATCACGAGCTCGTCGGTGGACCTTGACAGTAGACTTTGTCCTCTGAGTCTTGACTTCTACTCCATGGGAATTAGAACGATATGATGCTGTTAACACTCCATAGAGTGACGGGTTTATTAATGGTAAATGCATTGGATTAATATATAAGTTGTTTTATAGAAATTAAAATGAACAAAAAGCAATGAATATTAGGAAGCTATAATACCGGGTGGGAGCTGGAGCGTGAGTTGAGCTGAACCAAGATAACAAACAGACCATCTAGCCCAAGCTGCACGGAATCGTCAGATACTGGAAATAAACCCTAAGATATACTAATCGTCAGATACGGAAATAAACACTAAGTTTAAAATCTAGCAGTAACACAACTCT
Source organism: Micropterix aruncella (assembly GCA_944548615.1). Classification (NCBI taxonomy): domain Eukaryota; kingdom Metazoa; phylum Arthropoda; class Insecta; order Lepidoptera; family Micropterigidae; genus Micropterix; species Micropterix aruncella. The sequence goes on from OX155951.1 coordinate 4,850,700, forward strand.
CCTGTCACACCTGGAAACTGTCCATATAGAGGATGGCATAGCTCTCTGTGGTTACAAGCCTAAAATTACCATATGGTATTTGTTAAATAAAATAATTAGGTACCAAAAAAAAACTGCGACAGTTATAGTACCAATTAGGTAAACTGAGTTATACAGCATATATGCGAATGATCCGGGACTCGTCCCAAGAGGACTTGTGACTGCTAAATATATGAATGCATATCAGGAGCAAAATAGATGTTCACAAAAAACATGGTATAACCAAGATTATGGTGATTTCAAGATATTCGACGACAGCATCTACCCAACTCGTCGTTTAGTTTATTTATTTATTTATTCAAATTTAAAAATATATATATATTTAAATGAAAAAAAATAAATTGGGTCCAGACATCACACATCTAACCAGGCTTAAACCTGTACCTAGATGTGCGATTTACTACGTAATTTGGATTACGAGCTTGCGACTAAAAAATCGATTGTGTCACTCCAAGACTTTCCCGGCAAGTAGCTAAGGACTGCTTTCATATGAATATTTAATTCATAAATAAAACCGATAAGCGCCCTCTATCGGCCAGCGAGTAGTGTTAATATTTAATTAAATATATGGCGGAATTTAAATATTATCGGTGTAGCTTGTATACGTGATGTTCCAACCAAAATCACAATGTGGCTTCGGCCTAACTAATGCGGCAAGTTATCTGTGTACCAAATATCAAGTCTTTATTCCCAAAATTTCAAAATTGAAATAAGACCAGTGTGCCATAACCATAACCTTTTTAACTCCTTCCATAGCCAAATGACGTCTGCTTGCCGAATTTTAGCTCAATCGGGTTAAGCGTTTGGGATCTTTTGTGTAGAAAACACACACAGCCAGAGAGACAGACACACAGCCAGACTTTAATCTGAAAAAATATTCTTAGTCGTCTCGGGGGGCTCAAAATAGTGTCTACACTCTTCTTCTGTAAAAAAATGCGCGTTCACAACAACTTCCCTCCTTGTCGGTTGGTGGGCAGGGAAAGTAATAGATTTTATTGTGTTTAGATTTGTTTTTATATATATATAATATATTTAATACATATTTAAAGTTTAATCACAATAATAATAATAGATCTTGACATCTTTCATAAATATAATAATTTAAATATATTAAAATACAATTGTCACTTATTTCTCCGTTCAAGAACTCCAATAGCCATTTATTATTTCTAGTTTTGAAACTAACAATATTAAAACAGAATTGAAACTAACAGGTTCTTTAAGTTTTTTTTTAAGCCATTCTACTGATTTGGATCGGATTTTTTCAGATTTGGATCGCAATGCAGATATTAATCTTAGAATTGTCCTAGGGACACATCATCAGGGGTCAGCCCTACTCAATGCTTCGCGTTACATCTCCAAAAGTACGACAAAGAATTCTAGGAATATTATATTTTATTACCATCAAAATTAAACATAATCCGAAATAAAAGTCTATTTTAATCGTAATTTTATCATTTAATTTTATTTCGTGATTCCGATTCCTACAATTAAATTTACTTTTTAAATTACTTGAAATGGAAATTGCTTTGAAATCTTCATATCCAGTTACATATTTATTTGAAATGTAATTTACTTCCCCGCGGCATCGGCTGGGAAAGAAAGAGCATCTTCAAAAGACTTAATTACTAAGGTTTTCGTATAATCCGGCAATTTAAATAATGATAGCTATTAAGGTGACCGCTTCAAACGTTATGGAAACATTTACCTACGGCATATTTATTGATTAATTTAGGATGAATATTGTGTATTGTAGAATTCAATGAATCCTATAAATTTATTTCTTTATTTACTTATTTGTATACATTAGGGTTATCAGTTATGAGTTTTATAGTAAATATATAAATTGTAACTAGTTATAAAAGCAATAACGAAATAAACACAACTTATATGATTATTCTAGACGAATTCCCAACTAAACCGAAAAATTTGTATTTGGGCATAGGAAATATACTACCTGTGTTTTTAAGTAGTACTAACTTTACATGACAACTAGCCTATTTTCAATATTAATACTAATATATTGGTTAAAAATATTACACATAATTATATAAATATACAAGATATATGAGGGTTAGTTAAATAAGAAATAAGTTTCATACATTTTACATTACAATTATACAGTAATGTGAGTGATATACATTTACATATATACACACAGATACACACATATGTATATGATTATCTTTGAAGCAATTCCATTTTAGTCTTTACACTACCTACATCGTCAAAGAGCTATTATTTTAATTTTGTCTTAAAGCTGTTTACATTTTGAATATTTTTATTGACTATTCTAAGGTATTAAAATTTTGTGTATGAGGAAATTAAAAATGGATCGTATATGAAAAGATTAGTAGATATAAAAGTATATATATTTATATCGATTTCTAATTTAGTATAAGAGTAGATATATTTATATCGATTTCGGAAGAAAGTAATTTAGTGATTTATTGGTGGTGTTAATTGCTACGGGCGAATACTGCACCCTTGGCAGTCATAACGACACTTGCCGTTCTGATACTTGCCACTAGTCACACATTAAAGCTAGTCCTTTACCTGACGTTAATTGAGAACGACAAACCAACACCGCCCAGTTCCGTTCCAGATGTTCCACCGGATCCGCACTTCCTATCCCAACTCTCTACGACTGCGTGTTACAGTCGCAGGCATAGTCCCTCTTCGAGAAGGCTACCGGCCACCGGCTACCTTCGAAGTGAAATCAGCCAAGCCGGCCATTGCGTGGAATATTTATTTGGCGCCGCGTAGAAGCGAGACAGAGTGAACGCATCCCCTCTTGCTCGAGGCCGGCCAACGAACAGCACAGCATGGGCATCGTGATTAAGCTCTAAGGGCGGGCGCGCACGAGCAACTTCAAATCAAATCAAATCAAATTGTTTATTGTCTTAAAAAATCGGTTGTGTCACCCCAAGACTTTCCTGACTAGTATCCGGGGAGGTGCGAAAAAACAGCGACATTTTTTACTCTAGTACCCCAAATTTGTATGGCAGGTACCCCAAACGTTGGTCGTAAGTACCCCAAAAACTAATAGGTTCTTCCGATGGTTACCAGAAGCTTCTATGCCAAATTTTAACTTAGACAGATTAAGCGTCTGGGCGCTATCGCGGAAACAATTTTTTCGCCGGAAACCCCAAATTTGTATGGGAGGTACCACAACCGTAGGGCGTAGGGACTCCAAAAACTAATGGGTTCCTCCGACGGTTAACAGAAGCTTATATACCAAATTTCAGCTCAATCCGATTAAGCGTCTGGGCGCTATCGTGGAAGAATACATACATACAGACATACAGACATACAGACATACAGACAGACAGAGATCGGTCTGGAAATAGTCTCAATCGTCTCAGGGAGTCTCAAAATATATATTCCCATCTTCATCTCAAAATTTTTTTTTTAGCGCGATCACAATACTTTCCTTTCCGATAGGTCGTCAGGAAAGTAAAACTAATACATAGTTGTATAGACAGTAGTATTACATTTGGCCGTGATTATATTGAATTCTTTTTAATGATCAAATTCTTCTACTACTAATCAAAACGTAAAAGGTTACTCATAAGAATGAAGAAGGTATTATTGTAGAATAAAATCGAGTCTCACCATTTAGTTGACTAGATTAAAAACACAGAGTAAATTATTCTTAAAAATACCGATAAAAATAAGTTTTTTTTTAGTATAAAATTAATAAATGTAATGTCAAAAATAACAAAAAAAAGTGACGGTTGTCAAAAAGTAAAATAAAATGTCATAGTGATTATATTGTAAATAAAAATAGTCAAGGGGTAATTAATATGTGCCTACCTAATAATAAAAAATAGTTAATACGTTTTAGTCAAATTGAAAATCGTTTTAAAACCTATTACAGAAAGAGATATAGTCGAGATGCAGACAGTTTTTAGAGATCGTTAATGTCGTACAATTCTTTTTCAATTAGATATAACTTGAGTTTATTTTTAAATTGGAGCATTTTTCCTTCGCGGCATATATTTTTTATACTAGAGGGTAGCTTATTGTAGCATATAGTTCCGACGTAGCTCGGATTCCTTTTAAAAAGTTCTAGATTTGGACGAGGAAGAATCAGATTATTTCTCCCCCTGGTAAAGTGTTTATGGGTATCTGAATGTATCGGCAGCTGAGCTAGGTTTTTTGTGATCAATTTAACGCATTCTAAAACGTATAGAGATGGAAGGATGAGGATTTTAAGCCTTCTGAAATGACCACGGCATGATTCTACATAACCCAGATTACTTAAAATTCGAATGGCCCGTTTTTGCAATGAAAAAATATGTTGCCTTAGATCGATGGTGCATTGCGCCCAGAAGAGAATACCGTAACGGAGAAAAGACTCAAAATAAGCGAAATAAATCGTTTTCGTGTCCTTAGAATTAATCAGTTTTCGTATTTGGCGCAGCAGAAAACAGGCACTAGAAAGTTTGTCACTTAATTGTTCTCCGTGTGCATTCCATCTCAAGTGATTATCTAAAACTAAACCAAGAAATTTGTGAGAACTGACCTCGGCTATGTTGTTTTTCCCAATATGTACCTGTGGAGTATTTTGTATTTTATTTTGCTGAGAGGATATAAACATTGAAACAGTTTTGGACGTGTTAAGGGATAACTTGTTTCTCTCAAACCATGCATTTAGTGAAACCAATTCAGCATTTAAAGTTGTAACGACTTGGTCAATATTAGAATGTGCATAGTTTATGCTGGTGTCATCCGCAAATAAAGTTACTTTGGAATGTGTTAAGGCAGTTGGGAGGTCATTTATGTATAAAAGGAAAAGGGTTGGTCCCAGAATACACCCTTGAGGAACTCCGCACCTTACTTCGCACTCATTGGACATTACATTCTTTAATAATCCGCCTTCGTAGTTACAAAGTTGTACTACTTGTTTCCGATTTGATAGGTAACTGGAGAACCACTTAAGACTGTTCCCTCGGATGCCGTATTTGTCAAGTTTACTAAGCAATATATTGTGATTCACCATGTCGAACGCTTTAGAGAGATCGCAGAAGACCGTGCCTGAATAAAGTTTCGCGTCAACATTACTGTACATTGTTGATAAAATATTATGTAGTGCATCTATTGTTCCTTTATTTCTCCTAAAACCAAATTGAGTTTTTGATATAATAACTTTATTTTCTAGATATTTGACTAACCTGATATTAACTATTTTCTCAAGAATTTTTGAAAAAACCGGCAGTAGAGCTATTGGTCTGTAGTTAGCAATATCAGTTTTCGGGCCGTTTTTATATAATGGAACAATTTTTGCAATTTTAAATTGCTCCGGGAAAACACCATCTCTCAGAGAAATATTAAATAAGTTAGCTAGTACTTCGGCTATTACAGGCAGTGCAAGTTTCACTGTTTCAATAGTAATATCATCAACCCCAGAAGATTTTGTGATTTTCATTGAGTTGACAATTTTTGTGATCTCAACTGCATCGGTTGGTTGCATAAAGAAAATATGGCGGCTGTAACAAATATTGTGTCCGCCTACCTGACTGGGTGTCGTGTTAGAATTGTTGACTTGCCCGATTTGGGAAAAATAACTATTAAACATATTAGCTACCTCGCATTGATTATCGACTGTGTGATTATTTACACTGAGTGTGATATTAGAATGAGTCTGTTCCCTTTTGCCCAGTTTTTCATTCACGACTTGCCATAGTGCTTTAGAATTGTTTTTGGAGTTCAATATATTTTTTCTGATACTGTTTCTCTTAGCATTTCTTATTACTCGCCTATATACTATTTCGTACCTATTTATGTACCCTAAAACATATTTATTGCATTCAAATTTGCGAAGATATCGAAGAAAGCGCAAATTTTTGGCAGACTTTTTTAATCCTTTCGATAACCAACATTTTACATGACTAGATTGTTTTACCTTGACGACTTTCTCTGGAAAACTATTGTCAAAATTGGATTTAAAGCTATTGAAAAATATAGTGAATAGATCATTAGCACTTTCGTTTTTAGCGTTTAATTTTTTTTCCCAGTCCTCGTTAACAAGTTTATTTATGAAGTTTTCTTCGTTAATTTTGGAGAAAATTCTAGTAGTTTTGAACTGGATCTCCTTTTTAGCGCTGTTATTTAATGAAACAAAAATACCTTCGTGATCTGATAGCCCATTAGAGCAGACCTTCGAAGAAAACAAAGTGGGAGACAGATTTGAAAATATATTATCAATGAGAGTTGCAGAGTGATCGGTGATTCTTGTTGCGGATTGAATATATGACTTTAAACCATACATATTGAGTATACTAATTATATTATATTTTGCTACTGAATCTACTAGGAAGTTAACATTAACGTCTGTACATATAATAATTTTCTTGTCTGCAAATATTTCTAAGAGTTTTGAAAATCTTTTTAGGAATATGCTGATATTTCCATTGGGTGATCGATATAAAGAGAAGACGTACATGTTACTTTCTGATAGTTTTACTCCGCAGCATTCGAAATGGCGATCTAGACAAAGATCAGCACATTGCGGTAACTGCTCGCTATCTAGATTATTCTTGATTAGTACCATGGTTCCACCCATTTTAAAAATATTTCTATGCTGGTAAGCGCCAATATAAAAACCGGGACTTATTTGATCAGTAACTTTTTTTGTCTCTGTCGCTGTCTCCTTGCCGAGACTTGGACGATGCGCACACGGGAGCGATAGCAACGCAACTTTTTCGTATTGTTTTTCGCATTCATCGACATGGATTTCGAAGAGACGGCTGTGGTCTGTGAGCTTGTTCTTTGAAAGCGAAGACGACGGCCAAAAAGGCAGTATTGGGTGCATCCATTATGGAGTGGCGGACTGACATTAGAAAAGTTTCATACAATGTTTAATAAATTGACAGCATTTCTAAAAAAAAGTTTTGCTATTTTAGAATGAGTATTGAAAGTTTTGATAAATTGTGCGTAATTTTACTACCTGGCATCGCTCTTGAAGATACAAATATGCGATTTGCTGTCTCACCAGAATTTCTTCTGACTACAGACTGGCTGTCACACTGAGGTATGTTTACGATTATTATTATTAAACGACTTCAAAAAAGGAGGAAGTTCTCAATTCAACTGTATTTTTTAACATGTTTGGTACTTCACAAAATCGTAATTTATAAACCGTCTTAGAAAATTCTTTCCTTATTTAATCTGATGATGAAATTTCTTATGGTGAAGGAAAAATGATATGGATAATATAATACCGCCTTCAAAAATCACTGATATATAATTTACAAGCAATAATAATGTACTTGATAATAAAGTACTAAAAAATAAAGCAAGCAATAATAAAATACTACTCTTGCATTTTTTTTACAGATAGGATAATTTGTGGTTATGGATAATTCCTGAAGGTTTTCTCTCTCTCTCTCTCTCTCTCTCTCTCTCTCTTTCTCTCTCTCTGTATTTCCACCCACGTCACCAACCTAAACCCTAATAGTATCTCTGAAACTAAAAATGCTCGCTTACTAAAATTAAGATTATTTTATAGTCTTGGTTTGCTGAGAATGTAACATTTCTTGGTTTCCTGAGAAATAATGCCATCAAAAAGACTAAAACAAAATAAATTATATTTCGAAAATCGCACAACCATTGCTTCTGTTTCTGGTCGGACACATTTTTTTTATGAGACCGAACCTGGTATTTAATATGTATTATTAATCGGGTAAAAAATAGTAAACTAGCAAGTATGCAGTTATGTTGATGACCCCGATTCATTGCTCTCGAGTGCAGATATTTCGGACAGCTGGAGTTCGTTCGGGCAAAACGGCAACTAAAAAACACGGCGTAAGTTGTTTAATTACAGCCCGTGAGACAGTCTCAATGTTTTAGGATCTCTGCGTACACGGCCCGAAACGCGGTAAAAATTGGATATTCCATTAGAAGGGAGCTGGCATAAATTTGAGTGGCAACATTATGGCCGCAATAAGAGCGTGCAGGCCGGCCGTGGCGGGATGGAAAAATAGGCGGATAAAAAATTGGGCTCGCCGCGGAGGGTAAATGTATATCTGCTTTTGCAACAAGGCACGCTCTGAATTGCCCACTAAAACCTTGGAATTCAAGGCTGAAGATTTATTGGGTGGACTACATCAACCGCATCTATTTACTAGTAATATATCGCTGTGCGGTATATTTTGCAGGGTTGGAAATCGACGATAAGTCTCCCCATTTCTTACTATTCGAGTATTCAATAGCTGTTACGACGCGCTTGCTTCAGGAGGAGAATAATAAATAATGAATAATGAAATGTACTTTCGAAATAGGTATTACAATTTTCGCAGCAGGATTTGTCTTCCGCCATCGATGCTTGTCATTAGTTTTGAATCGTAAATATACTCGCTGCTCCTACATAGCTCAAAAGCTCGACGAACTTCGTTTTTGTCAATTTGTTTTTCTATAGGAGTAACATCGTCAGTCTATTATAAAACGTTTATTATACTTGACATTGGGTTTATTGGTTACCAATCGTTCAAGTACACCCGGGTGCAATTAATCCGGGTTACTAACCAAACTCATATCTCCGAAACTAAGAATGCTAGCTTATCGCCAAATTATCAAATAATATTGAATACCAGGAACGCTCCTGACTTTTTTGTGACATAACAGAAACGAAACCAAAACAAATGTAGTGAATTCGAATTTCGTTTCTGACGTGACAACGTATTATAATTCGATGGAGTCGGCTGCGCGCACGAAAAAACATGACTCATGCGGCGTTACCTCGCTCTGAGGCGTTCCATCATCGTACTAGTCTCAACAGAATAACACAAATTGTAAGAAGTTAAATATCACACATGTTTAAAAGTTGTAAAACAATTGCTCAACGCACATTCATACTTGTAAAAACTATGTATGTACATTGTAAAAAAAAAAAAAACATAATTATATTTATGCGTACAAATAAATGTAACTTGATCAATTCAATTGTGATTTCCATTTACCTCCTTCTCTATATCCATACAAAATATCTATCAAACAAATAAAATTAAAATTTTATTTTGAAAAATGCAACCATTCCATAAGTATTTTCTTATGACGTTGTCACGTTCAACTATCGTCAGTAAACCGACTTTACAGACAACCGATTTTTTTTCTTTCTTTTTAGCCTTTTTGGTGGTATTAATTTACAGTAACCGTATACATTTATAAATTTTATTTAATAAATATTTTATAAACCAATTTTTATTTTAATAAGTTAGCATTCTTAGTTTATGAGATATTAGTATTTACATTGGTGACCCGGATTCATTGCTCTCGAATGTAGTTAGAGCAACACGGGATCTTAATTATAACAAGGTTATTCTTTTTCCGAAACGAAAACCGGTTAGTATGTGTTACATGTGTGGCTGCCAAGGTTAAATGCGCATATTTCTAGATAAAACAAGTAACTATATCCTGTGCTTTAAAATGCAATCATTAATTTTTAATCCTGGTCCTCTTAACCTTCAAGAGTTGCATGCGGACTTCGGAATACCACAATGTTCAATGCGTGCCCGTTTTTAGATGACAAAATATAAAAGTTTGTTCAAAATAACGTGACATTTGACGCTAATAAAAATATACAAAATCGGTTATAGGAGTTATGAAGTTTAGATTAGGTGAAAAATAAATTTTATTATGATATTTTGAAATTAAAAGCGCAGCGGTTTATATAAGGCGGATTTTACAAGTACGTATAGATTTCGCTTTAAAACTGCTGGATAAAAACTCGCAACGTCATCTATCGCTGCCGTATCGAACTAACCCTCTTGTAAGTTGTTGATGACTACAAACAGCGCCATCTGTTTAAGATTGCTGAAAACCCACATTTCGTTAAATTAAATTGCTAATATAGGACAAATTTTGTAGCACAAGCATGCTCCTTACATTGGAAATCGCAGAATTTCCCAACATACAAGTCTATCGGGAATGATGTGTGATTCGTCTTTATTATTATGAAAAATAGTAAAGTTCAATTATTTCATATTATTATTTCATATTAAAAAAAATAACTTTATATGTACTACCTTTTAAAGATGAATCAGTTATAAAAAGAGAATAACAATCGATATATTGACATCTTTCGTAGATATAATATTTTGGATAAATAATTAAACTACACATTTCATTTACTTCTTCGTTCCAGAAAGCCCTAACTACCATAGCCCTTGCTTAGTTATAGTTTTGATATTATCAGTAATATTTAATATTTTAAGATTTTCTTGTTAAAGTTTATCGTATATTTGGGGTGCCAATGTAAAAAGCCTGCAGTTGTGCGAATATCGTTCATACTCGAGTTATCACAGCATTTAAACCTTGTTTAGCCGTCTTTTTTATTTAAATTGTTCAGCCGAATTTCGAAATTTAAATTCTAAGTGTCAATATATTTTAAAATGTTCTGACCTCTAAATAATAATTAAATAATAAATTTAGTGAATATAGTGCAATTCTATAATCTGGATTCACACGGGACGCATCCCGAAGGATCTTATCGGTCTGAGCTGTTCACTTTAAATATTCGACGAGCGTGTCTATGGACAAAGCCGACCATCGAAAACAAGCGAGCTGTCGTTACTGGCTGGGGGCAGATCGACTTTGCTGAAGATACATCGGACGACTTACTGAAGGTGGTGGTGGATTTGATTGACCAGCCGACCTGTCGAAGACTATATGCAAAGACTCTCAGAAGGAGGTTACCGCAAGGTATAACGGACGATCAATTGTGCGCTGGCAGCTTAGAAGGAGGACGAGACTCTTGTGGAGGCGATAGTGGTGGTCCTCTGCAAGTGACGATAGCTGACAACCAATGCCTCTTCAACATAATCGCCGTTACCAGTATTGGAAAGAGCCCTTGCGGAAGTCCAAGGGACCTGGCATATACAATGCCGTGAAGAGTCATGTGAAATGAATGGCGTTTTAGGAATATGTCTACCGCCGGAAAATTGTCCAAAAGCTGACGGGGATTTGCCAAAAGGGAAACTATCACAATTTTGTATAATGTCGGAACAAGAGACGGTATGCTGTATTCAACAGAGCCCCATGAGCAACAACACGAGAGCATCAGAAAACCAGGATAAATCCAATAATGCACCTTTTACATCACCGCCTACTACAACAACTACCAATAAGTCACCGGGCATCTCTACAATAGCTCCAGAAAAACCTCAAACAAGCCATAACTACCAATTTCATAAATGACAGTGTGGAAAAACGAACTAAATCCGAAAAAAATAGCTCTGCAATATTGAGTACAAATTTATTAATGACAGCCATTGCAGTGTTGGCGATTAATTAATTAATTTTATTTTATCTGCATCCAAACTTTTCTCTGGTTGTAACGGTCTCCGTTCCATGGGGTTCAGAAGAGGGAGGAACAGAGAGTGTATCCGTGGTCGCGCGACCACCTGTGCACTATAATATAGTCTGCGCACTTGACTGCTTCCGAACAATGGACTCTGAGAAGACTAAATAAGTCACTAGAATCTACAATGCAGTCGCTATGGCCGAACACGGCTAGAAGGATATATATATATATATATATATATATATATATATATATATATATATATATATATACTATATATATATATATATGTATATATATATATATATATATATATATATATATATATATATATATATATATATATATATATATATATATATATATATATATATATATATATATATATATATATATATATATATATATATATATATATATATATATATATATATATATATATATATATATATATATATATATATATATATATATATATATATATATATATATATATATATATATATATATATATATATATATATATATATATATATATATATATATATATATATATATATATATATATATATATATATATATATATATATATATATATATATATATATATATATATATATATATATATATATATGTATATATAGCCGTCTTTTTTATTTGGTGTTTCCGTATGAGGTCATTTCTATATTTGTGGAAATGAACCAGGAGCTATTGTTGTAGCGTATGCCTCTTTCTGACCAAGGGATAAGAATGGGTTATATTATTACCGATACATGTCCAAAAGCGATACTAACGTCGTACGTGCTAAAATCGAACGACTCTTTTTAACGCATCCAGCTATATCGCAGAGTGCCTTCGGCGTAGCGGGATGCATCGAGACTGGCAGGCACCCGCTACCACCCCGCACCCCCCTCTGCCTGTTTAAGAGGTGGGCGTGGAGGTCGGGGTGGCTGGCAAAGAAAACCAATTTGGCTGCAAGTCGGCGCCAGTAAAGGGTTGCCTCTTTGCTTGCCTCTCGCGAAATATATAAGATCAACTTCTTTGCACTCGGGCGGTCGTTCGCTTCTCGCGCCCGTCTCTTTTGTCTAAGAGGCATTCTCGTCGAGCGCCACAACGCGGTTTCCTGCTAGATTCCAGCCAACCAACCCTCCCGCAGATTTCAGCATTTTCTCGAATAATATTGTATCACGGGAACCGCTGCTTTCCCCCACCGTTTCAAGGGCTTTCGTGTCCCTAATTTGAGGGAATGCTGTAATAAGCTTTACAGGCGGTAGACGCTTCGGCAATACCGCGGTTCGGGAGGAGAAACGCAGCTTTAATAAATCCAGTTATTATATAGTATTATATTGCTCAACTCCATAGTACGATTTGGCAACCATTCTGCGCAGGCAAAATGCAGGTGGCGCTGTTGTCATTGACGTCCAAATAAATAGCAATTTATTTGGCTTTCTATAATAACATTCATAAATAATATTGTTTTTATAAAGGATCGATTGATTACAAAATCCTAATGATTTAACCAATGTTTGTTTAAAAAACTTTATTGCATACACAATAGAGTACGACACGGTAAACCTATTGCCAAGTGACAATACCTTTCAACCATACCGCCAGGATTAATGTGATTAGAGGTTTATGTGGGCAAATTGATTTATAAAAGATGTAATTTTAAAATTTAGTGGAAGTTATAAATGAATGCACTAACAAAATAATCATCATAAAGAAAATGAAGTGTGTGTCAACTCGATATCAAAGGAAGGAATGTGATATAAGGACAAGCAACGGGGACGGGAGGGGTAGGGAGGGGGGGGGGGGTATTCACGAATTGAATAAATGTCTCTCTAAAGATTGTTTAAACCCGCTCAGGTTTTCAAGATAACAGTAATAACATTACTGCCATATAATAGGGAGAGATGGAGTGTTATCTATTAGGCTATTTGAACGTTAACGTTCGTAATTATTACGCATTGACTGACACCTGCATATGAAAATATTTTTGTAAACAATATTAAAATAATAGAAACTATAATTTAAAAAATCGTTTGTAATTATATTATTATTTTATACCTAATAAGCGTGTTTAGACCGCCATCTACAATGCGCAAGCATACTGTTTTATCATGATAGCCACCATATTAAACATACAAGACTAATTTTGCATTTTTTAAATTATGAGTTCCATTTACACGCAACGGTTCGCAGTAAAATCCTGGTTGCTAAATTGTAGTACGACGTTGAGTAATCTAATACGATATATAAACAATGATTATTCAAAGAAAGAGTTTCTAATTATTCTTCGATAGGTCGGGGTCACCAATATGCCGCTAGATAACATGGGATCATATGAAGTCGATGATTTCTGCGGTTGTTTAACATTATAAAATAATAAAAATTAATTTGTGTGCGAGCAGTGGATAACCCCTGACGTCTCGCAGTGGTCTCAAACACGTTATCCTGGTCTATTTTATCATGATAGCTGAGCCTTTATTCGTTCTTCTGGCTGTGAATAGGTATTGTAAGTTATCTATTTTGTGATTAAAGTAATCAAAATCTGGTGATATTTATTTGTCGGTGTCTCCTGAACAAATAATAACAACACTTTATTTGTCTATATACTATAAAACTTTATTTGTCTATATACTATTATATCTATAACTATAAAACTCCCTATAAAAAAGGGATACTCCCGACTAGATGATCATAAAGTATTACATTTTAAATGTCATAAATATTACATTTTAGATCATAAAATATTACATTTTTAATGACAATTGCAATCTTTTATTGATTTGGAAGAAAAGGGGCCATAAAAATATTGACTTCATTAGTGTTTTGTTGTACGGCAATAAGGGCTGGCCAGCGGGACGGATTAAAACAAGTATTCTCGTTGGGAGTTGCCACAACATAGTAACTCTAATAAAGTTCTTTGATGTTTGAAACCAATAATAAAAATCAAATTGTTTGTTGATTGAAACCAGTTATCAAACCATAATGTTAATTTTCTTTATAGCCGTTATACAGATACAGTTAACACTTTTAATTTTACAAATCAATACTACGTATATAAATATAAAAAATGTCTTCAGAGGTATATGAGATAAATGTATTTTTTAATTTGAAAATTATCCGCCGGCTAGCATAATCGATCAATGTAGCGATAACATTATAATTTAGATTAATTAATGATTAAAAACGACTAAAACATTACTTCATGTTATATTGATAGTTACAAAAAAAAGATACTTCATTAGGATGGCTTATTTATTTGGTAATGATAATTTAATTTTTTTATTTATTTTATTTGCAAATTAAGGTAAAATTTAACTAAATTGAATTAATATTGTTTTATAAAATATTCGAACTGCAATTTTATTATTAAGAAGTCCATCTTATGTACTCTTTAATGTAATTTCATATAAAATAATTACAATAAAAAAATGCTTACCTAATTACTAGTTTACTATTATTGATCAACTTTTACTAGATTGTTAGATACTCTATCTAAACTTTAGTATTATTAACAGAGTTCCTACATCCCGAAAATATTTATTCATGCTAAATTAATTATTTCCAGACGAAATAAATTCGTTCGAGGTGGGCGGCGACAAAGATAAGTGATCCCTTGAAAAGCTTTCGATTTTTCATATGCTTGGCCGATTGGCCAAACAGAAACTGATCAATGGAAAGGCTTTCGAGATCAAAGTGCCCGAGATTTATATACCCCCGTATTTTGCAACGCTTCGCGAATCACTCCCTATTTGAATGAAAATCGGGTTATCGAGACATGCGTATTGGAGATGGAGTAATGAACTCGATTTATTAAATTTCTCAACGGGATATAAAAATAAAGAGATTTATGACATGACCTCGACTTTATTTAGCCCTCTATCCATGTGTTAATAACGTTCAGCTCTTTATGAGCGTAGCATAACATAAATCAACGGAGACTCAACTCCGTTCATCAAAGACCTAAAATAAGATGCCTCAAAGCTACCCGCAATAACAATTGTAGCTCTCTGAAGTGGATACAATGCTAAACCTCAGAATTGTCGTCTTCTAAAAATATATTTTATATATTTTACATTGTTTAACGACCTTTGTTACATTTTGGGAAATATCTCGAAAGTAATGACCCGGTTTCAATTTATGAAATAGTATATGCCTGTAGATATTGTAAAGACTACGTCACATATTGCCACCGAGCGAAGAATGTATATAGTCGCATATAATTGTACATCACTTTTACGAACGCACATCATGTAAACGAGATCAGGTCAGAACAAGCTCGCCTACTAAATCGTCTCAATTGAAACATGAGCAAAACAACTACTCTGTACTACACGTTGTGAACGCTATCATCGATTATCTACACGGACCACACTGCGGTAAAGGGATACATTGGTATTGGCAAAGAGGTAGCCCCAATCATCGGTGAAATATCTTTGCGTACTTATTATAATAATATACATCTTTGCGTTCGATCCAGGTATTATTCCTCCCATGTCGCTACGTATTTTGGGTTATACCTCTAAAACCAATAAAAATATAAATGGATATATTCAGTAGTAGAAAGGCCTACTTGATACTTATAAAATATGTCATTATAAGTATCCAGTAGTATATAATAGAATACTTAGATTTAGAGAGCATTCATATTTGCAGCTGCGTGTCTCCGTTTTTTATTATACTTAGGTCATACTGAAAGTTTCTGGATTCTGATAAATAAGACCATATTAGACCTATGATACATTTATTGTTTTTCATAGTATTTGCCATCACAATTTATACTTTCATGCATTCGCTGGAACCATCGTAAAAAGCACTTGGTAAGTATAACTTAGGGACCTCTTCAATGGCTTCGTCAAACGCATTCACCGCCGATTCAGGGCTCGTAAAACGTGTGCCTCCAAGTTTGTCTTTAATTTTAGGATACAAAAAGAAGTCGCAAGGTACGTGGTCTGGTCTATATGGCGGATGCGTCATTAATTCTACATTTAAAGCCTTCAAATACGCTTCCGGTACCTTAGCTGAATGTGCGGACGCATTATCGTGGTGAAGGACGACTTTGCTTTGATTACGCCTTTTGCGAACTTTTCCTGAGGCTCTGGGCAAGCAAGTGTTGACGCATCAATCTGCAGTCATTGCCCTTTTGTGGTCAAGCTACATTGTTGTGAAACAGTACACTAAGCTATCGTCACCTGTCACAAAATTAAAGACAGGAATTGATTGCCCTTCATCAAACTTTTCTATAATTTTACGACACCACTCTACGTGCAGTCGTTTCTGGTGTTCCATCAAATAATGCAGTATCCATCGAGTGCAAAGCTTCCGTGCCTTCAGATACGCATGAAAAATCTTTTAAACTTACTCATCCCAATACCTAATACAGTACGAATTTGCTGACAAGTAATATTTTTTTCAGTCTCAATGAATTGACGTACGATATCGATATTAGATTCGGTAACCGCAGTCGCTGGTCGAGCTTCACGTTCATCGTCGTGGAAATGATTACGTCCACGTCTAAACTCACTAAACTCATACGCAGAGCTACGAGAATGGGTTCCATTCCAAAATGCCAATTGAAGTCTCTGGCAACTCTCTAGCTGACTTAAGCTGGAGCAAAAATCGTCATAAATCATAGCGCGAAAATTTTCTTGAGTTAAACCCATTGTTTTCCGACACACAATTTTCAAAACGACGAACAGTGTGGTTTTTGCCTCAAAACCTGGCCAAAAATTATTTGATGCGTTTTTTTTAAAATAAAATGTATATTAGCATCATTTAAACGACAATAAAAGTTACATTGTTTTTTGAAGGTTGAGACCATATATAGGATGTCATACTGGGGTGGGGAGGTAAGATTACGGCTTAACCTTCCCACATAGAAAAAGTTTTAAATTCAAGTGTTTTAAACTCATACGTAAAATAATTAAAATTTAGGTATCACTTAGGTATTCTATGACACTCGGTATGACATAACGATTCTAACAATATCACATACTTTTAAATCGGTTCAAGCGTTTAGAAGTTATGATGGAATAAAAAAAACAGGGTTTCATCATTAATACATAACAGATTTTTTCCTACTACAATTGCGCAGATTTATAATTTTCTAAAATGTTGGATTGGAATAAATACGTTAAAACCAAAAACGGTTTTTTAAAAAAATCGGTAATATGTTGTGGAATGTAATAATTAAACACTTGGTATAATTTATTTTAATAAATAAACATTCCAAATATTTCTCTTCGTTAGGCCTACCGGATTTATTCCTGACGGCTGCGAAGAGAAAGAATGAAAAAAAAAACAAAATTGTCAAATGATGAATGTCAACACGCACCGCGAACCACGGCGATTTGTATTAAAGACGCTGCTTTCTCCTTATATGAGAGCAAGGGGTCGCGGCACGTACCCTATGACACTCAGGAGGACAAAACAATTCTAACAATACGGTACACTTCTAAATCGGTTCAAGCATTTAAAAGTTATGGTGGAATAAAGAAACGGAAAACATGCATAGATGAATCCTAAACATATAACAGTCCTTTTGGGCAGTCGTCTAATAAACTAATGTCCTTGTATTTTCTTTCACCCCAACATTATATTGGACGTCATTAGGATTTTTTTATGTATCTCCAATATATCTCCAATAAAACAACTTTTAGTTCAAATCGAGCTGTTACGTATTTCTAACTTTACACTTTCAGGATTTTTCAATTTTGCTTCGATAGGTATGATACTTTCTAAGATAACTAGAAAAGCTCACAGCCGATTTTGTAGCCCAATATAGATCCGATCCAAATCGTTGCAGCTTCTCTCGAACTATTGTTAGTCCGACAGTCAGAGGTGATCTCCCGTGAGGTGAGCGTAGATGGCTTGAAGACAATACAAATCTACCGTTTAGCTAAGCCAAACATCAATAAATATCTGTATCTATATATCCACTATACGACCTATCTATATCTTTATTTATATCTATATACATATACACATACCATCGTCTAACTCCTTCCTAATCACTTCCAATTCCCTACCTCTCCCATCGGTTTTCTATATTAATTTTATATTTAATATGAACTTAGTTTATTTTACAATTATTTTTTAAGTGTAATATACTGAAATCCAAATGTCAAATATGCGGTAATCTGTTACTTTCGTAGGAAATGATTATCGGCGTAATGTTTTTCTTTTTTTCCTACATTATGTTTATGCACAATTATGTCAATTATATGCGCTGTATGTTTCCAGAAATAAAATAAATAAATAAACATTCCCGACTGAGGCCAACGCCTTATGGTGAGACACCGGGTTACGTACACATCGGGCAGCCTCGCCCTATCTACCAGTTTTGGAAGGATATCTCCGTCTGAAATTAATCATCAGTTACCTCCAACCTCCCGACTGGTTACGGATCCGAAATAGCTTGCGCGACCTCCACCCGCCGTGAACTCAGCGGTGATTCAGCTTGAATTTATCGCGGACCAATGGCATTTTTAGCCCGGCTCTGAAATCAGGATCAGGTAGCAAAATGGTAATTTCAAGAGTGGTTGACAGCAGGTCAACATCCACCCCCGCTGCTTAGGAGACAGTATATTTTCATAGTCCACAGACTCCATCAGCAATAGGTCAGAGTGCACAACGATTGGCATCGCCGAATGGTGCGCCAACCGTCCAATAGCGCCGGGAGGCAATCCCCAGGAGAAACCGATCCACCAGCCGCGAGGCCTAAGACGCGAGAGTCTTGCTCGGGGTAGGCTACTGAATAGGAGTTAAATCGTGAGTTGGACCGATCCGCGTACACAAAGGATCTTGTGGCCCAAGCTGAATGAAACCTTTCGCTAACCAAGATAAATAGATAGACAAACATATCTATAGATAGAAAGACAGACGTGACGTTTTATAATATTTAATGATGATGATACGATGGAAATTTATTTTTTGTGTGTGCAAGTGGTTATCGACTGTCATGAGGATTGCCAAATTAGGAAAGAATAAAAAAACTAGAATTAAACAAAACATACACATATGGCCCAGAAGTGAATCGGATTGGTTTTATTAAAATATGTATTAATTGTCACAGTTTCAACCGGCTTAGTTAGCGTAACATTTCTTATTATTTCTTAATAATTGTTTTTGAGTGAAACATAATATTTATTTCTCATGTGTGTTACTACAACTAAACACTCTTTCCTATGATCTGTATAAAGCTTGCCATCTGCCGGGGTTCTTTGTAAACCTCAGTCTCAGTCTATCGTAGTATTTCTAAAAGGTTCGCATATTGTGTCTATACGGTGAGATTCGCTCGAGCTCTCCTTGTAATGGATTATACGACTTAAAATGATTTGAAACGCATCTCTCTCTCTCTCTCTCTCTCTTTCTCTCTGTCCGTATCTAAAATTACACAATAAAATCGTGAGATACGCCCTCGTCTCTGAGAGTCACGTGCACTACAATAATAATGGTTAGCGATAAATCTTCCGGTTGCCTGCAAGAATACCTGTAAGTGCAGGGGCGGCTAATACCTGCAGTATCTTTTCTTCTCCTCCGCTCTCCATACATCGGTTCGGCTCATTGTGAGTTAAGGAGCCATCGTCATACGGAGATGAACAGAGCAGCTCTTAAAAGGGGGGGTTATCAACTCTTGTTTCGCGGACCGGGGCTAGAGCGCTGCTAGCTAGACATAAATACCTATTATCTGCTTATGGTCTTTTAAGTTTTAAGTTTATCCGGGCGATGCGAGCTAATGTAAGATGTTTTCAATGAAGTATAGTAGTGCTGGTATATTATATGGTTATTGAAATACGTTTCAGAAGTTTTCTATAATATAGCATAGGTACATTTCATTATAAACGATTAAAACATAAAAGTTTTAACACGATCACTTTCCGTGAGGGTAACTATTAGCGTTCTTGCAAATGAATCCGCTTCAGATTATTCTACAATATATCGGTATAGTGGTTAGGTCGCCTGATCTTATATTGTAACGTTCCGGGTTCGATTCCCGGCTGGGTCAATATGTTCCCAATGGGATAAAATTAACGGATTTAAATTTTAATTCTGTCTATTGAATGCAATAACACACAATAATATACATGTTACACACCATATGCATATAAACACTTCATAGTAGGGTGTTTTGTAAGAGATTGTCGTATGATAATAAACCCGCGCATTGTGAAATTTCATAATAATAATTATAAATAAACAAACAAACAAGTTTATATACGCATAGGTAGCCAAAAACTGAAGGTACAATTTTAACAACCGTATATATATATAAATATATATATATATATATATATATATATATATATATATATATATATATATATATATATATATATATATATATATATATATATATATATATATATATATATATATATATATATATATATATATATATATATATATATATATATATATATATATATATATATATATATATATATATATATATATATATATATATATATATATATATATATATATATATATATATATATATATATATATATATATGTATATATATATATATATATATATATATATATATATATATATATATATATATATATATATATATATATATATATATATATATATATATATATATATATATATATATATATATATATATATATATATATATATATATATATATATATATATATATATATATATATATATATATATATATATATATATATATATATATATATATATATATATATATATAGCGAAAAATATATATATATATATGTGTAGCGAAAAATCCATGAATGAAAATGCTCATAAAGGCTATTTCTGTGTGGATCACAACACTTGCTATAGAGATATAAAATAAGAAATCTACAATTAATCTATAAGTCAAAGAGTTAAAGAACGCCCGTAACAAATTCGAAATCTTTTGAAGGTTGCTAGTTTTTTTTTACTAAAATTCGCCAATTATTATTATATAATTTGTTTCCGGAGTTCTTATATTTTTAGGAAATGGCTGATTTTTACTGCAAGAAATTTAAAAGAATTCTAACTATTTAAGAGGATTCATCCATTTAATTATCTATACATTAACATTAGGATATTATATTTTAAAAATCGAAATCTAAAAATCATTATAATTATTTTGTTTGTTTTTTTTTATTAAACTAATATTAAAAAAAAATAACTTTAAACTTTCATCTGACTATTACTATAACATTTATAGTTAATACATTGTAATTATACGTCCTATTTTGATTTTGATATGATTTTTAGAGATGTACCCTTCCTTAAACTGGTATACAGTACAACACTAAATAATGATGATCGCGTTTAATACGTCGAATTAGAGTTATTTCATTTTAGAGTTATTTCATTTTATTTTTGAATCAGAGATATTTTTCTATTGTTGTTTGATTTGAAACTGAAATTATCATTTGATTCCTACTATTATACGATTATTTTTTTTTATCATGAGACATAGCATTTGCACGAACCTAACAGTATGTTAGAGAAAAGAAGAAACCATTACTCTGCGCACCTTCACTCTATTTTCTTACTTATCTATACTTCCAAAATGTGATTTAGGTTGTTTAATATAATTCGATTAATCTCATAATTCCAACTTTCTTCGACCAAGTGTTCTTATCTACGCATAATGTCCCCACATGTATACCAGTGGATCCAGTCAGGATAACTCCTGGCTGGGGTGCTACAATATAATTATCTAATATAATATCTCTAACATTTTGATTCTACGGTGTATATAGAGTATCTCTAAGAAGTTCTTGTAAGCCGCTGTTCGTAGAATCAGGAATCATGACTCTATTTTCTTCCTACATCTATCAAAATATTATGTACGCTCGTAGACACCTAGCAGAAGTTCCAGTGAATAGTGATTTTCATCATGACGATACGAGGAATAAATCCAATCTCCACATAAACCGACAGCGACTTAGCAAAGTGCGATACAGTTTTATACACCAAAATTTGTCCTTCTATAATAAGATTCCAGAGAAAATGAAAAGCCTTGGAAAGGACCAATTTAAAAAGATAATTATAAATAATTTGGTAAGAAACCCAATTTATGGTATAAGGGAGTTTGAAAATTCCGAGTTTATTTTCCATGTTGATAATTAGCGAAATTTGTAAAATTTTAAACATAACGGTATTATGATAGCTGACATTCTAATTCTCATATAATTTAATATACATCTATTTATGTTTAAAAAATACGAAGGCATATTGCTGGATTGACAATAAAATTATTTTACGTTGATTATTCTACATAGAATTTGCATTTCTATTTTAATATATTATTCTCTCTTACTACTTAATGACATTAGTATATTTTGATTATTTGTAAGTAGGTAATATTGAATATAATATTACAGCCATGACAACTATCGTGATAGTTATGTTTTTATTAATTAAATTTTAAGCATTTAATTGTGTGCCGCATCCAAGTGTAGGTATGCCTATCTACTGGAGTAGTTGATTGTATTGTATTGTATTGTATTTTGATTCTGGCGTTTTTGTTTGTAAGGTGTACCACACCTGCTCTGGCGTGAGTCAGGGATCAAACTTCGGGCCTCTGCTGTTCAATCTGTTTGTTAAGGATCTGAGTAAAGTAATCGTGTTTGCGCAATGTTTAATATCCACTGGAACTACTGTGGCCTGCGAGATTTCCAGCGCGATATTGACGCCGTTTGGTTTGGAGCCAGAATAAAAATCTCTCGTTCAATGTCTCTAAATGTTCAGTGATGACATACACTAGATCGACTGCACCTCTGATGTACGAGTATGATTACACCATCGCTGGTGATGTGCTTACTAGAGTTGCGAAGGTGAAGGATCTAGGAGTTCTCTTTGATTTTCAGCTTACGTTCAAGGAGCACATCACTGATTTATCTAAGTCCTCTTTTAAATTACTAGGTTTCGTGAATCGGATTTTCACAATATCCGGGTTATGAATGCAGTTATATGGAAACCACACCATCTTTATATCACCATGCTGGAAAAAAACAAAAATGTTCTTTACGCTATGTAGATTTCATGGAAACGGTTATTATCCCTACTTATACCCTACTATTTTTGACTAGGGATGGTGGGCTATTTTTCCCTTAAATTTGCGTAAAGAAATGTTCACCATGGCCTACGTTTTCAAGCTGGTCCGAGGCAAAGTTGATAATCCTAGCATGCTAGCAAAGGTTTGTCTCTTTGTTCCGGATAACTACCTATATTCGAGCTCGGTCACATACTCTATCTGCGAAGCCGTCCTCGCGAACCAACTCAAGTCGATGGAGTCTTCTTTGCGCGTGCCTTGCGATACATAAACGCGCTATGTTCGATAGGGTCAGACCTGGATATTTTTACAGCGAGCCAGGTATGGGCATTGCACTACCTGTTTATGCTAAAATAAGATCGATTGTTTTTTTTATGTATTCTCTTACTTGTTTTTTGTGTTTTTTTTTGTTTTCTTACTATTTTAATGCTTTAGCTTGCATATTTAATGCCTTTTATATTTATGTATATTACATCTCAACGAATTAGTCTGTACTGGAATGTTATTTTGTTAAATAAATAAATACATAAATAATCTACTAGCCGTACTCATTTAAACGTACATAAGAGTGATTTAAATAAATATTTCGTTTATCAAACTATTGCTTGTAAGAATTTGTTGACAGTTACCATTCGCTATGCAGCTCCATTTTATGATCTGTTTTTAGTCTTAATCGTGCACTTCTGCAACGAGTTGGAAAGTGTAAAAATGTCCCTCGTTCGCAGCTATCTCTTCGCTGTTATAGTGTAAGTTCTCGTTTAGCCCGCAGCGAAATGTCACCACTGCGGAGCGAAGAGTGGCAACTTTGGCGACGACAACTGCGGAGAGGCACTGCGACACAGAATATGTAACTGGATACAGAAGCGTCACCGCGGCACCGGCGCGGCGCGGCGTTTGTATTGCTGCGAATGTGCTCGGGGCCGAGTGTACATACATGAGTACAGGCGGAAGGTTAGCGCGGCGAGGCAATAGCTATCTGAGCAGCTTGGGAACTGCCGTCTGCTAGAAATGTGATTTATGTTGATCGAACTTTAAAACTGAATGCGACATCGTACTTTTCGAATCGCAAAATAAAAACAAGCAAATATACCTATATATAAAAAAAACACGACTGCCTAAAGTGAACTATTGTATTATGAGTATTTTCGGAATGTACTCAATCCGACCTTTCATTTGATGCTAAACACGACATTATATGTTAATTTATTAACATTTGTACATATATTTAGACAACTACTTACCTAATATTTGGACATACAAGGTAATCTATGAAACTCGGGATGACCTGAAGATTCTAATAATACTAGACACTTCTAAATCGGTGCAAGCGCTTAGAAGGTATAGTGAAATAAAGAAATGAAAAACATACCTCCTTTTTTTGTCGTGTAATAAAGCCTAATAAGGGAGCACGGAAGTGGAGCTTCCGCTGTACGCAGAGATCCGCGGCGCATACCCATTTGTGTCGCATCTGTTGTGAAAACTTTTGACTCTCTCATGGATCTGTGTCTGCAGAGAAGCACTCTCGCGTCGGGCGGTTGGCCCCTTTTCTAGGGCCTTGGATTCGCAAGATGCGGCAATTACGCGTTTCTCACTCGCCCGCTACGTAATCAAATGTCAGCTCTGCTTGAAGGCGAAATACGACTTCTTTCACGGGCGCGGAGCGACGTGCGATTCGCAAAAAAGGGGTCGTGGGGCGGTAGTGATTGTCAAACTGTTATAAATAATATTTTTAACATAACAAACTGAAGGACATTTTTAACATAGCATACTTAAAGGAATACGACTGAATAGTAAATAAAATACAAACGGAGCTGCCATGGAATTCACCGACCAAAAATCGGGCCCATCATATATAATTATTACACTTCTGGGAGGTGAAGGGTGGATTCCGGACTTACGACCGGCGGTGGTAGGTTTAGGACAGCTGTCTTGCCACATGTGAGCGTTCACCTTACCACCCATTCACTCCCCCTTCGAAGCCATAGAATTTGAGATGCAGAAATCGCGGTTTTAGATAATTTTTCTAGAAAGGAGTTGATTATTTTCCTGGAAAGACCAAGATCTTTAAAAAGGTGATACAAAGATTTAGCTGGCAGGCCACGAGCGCCTTCTTCCACCGCGTGAAGGTGAACAGTGAAGCCGTTCCGGGTGACGGCATTTGCGAGGTCATGGCATTTATTTAATTTGTACTCGTGGTCTTTTGGGATATTTGATTCCCATGGAACAGTTAACTCGATAAGGACCATCTTCCGAGATAGAGAGTAAAGAGTTATATCTGGACGCAGGGCTGTGCATCCGAGACTTTCAGGGAATTTATACTGCTTAGAGACCGAATCGACCTCCATAATCCAATCTGAAGCTTTCTCGATTATTGAGAAAGGTTTTGCAGTGAGATGTTTTTTGCCTTTAGAGCCAACCCGCACAAACTGTATTGGGGGTTTGGAGGATACTGTCAAACCCTTGTTGGCTAGAGCCACTGAGAGGCTAAGTACCTCGCGAATAACAGCAAGGACTTTATCGTGGCGGTAAGTGCACCGTCCTTGATCCAAGGCCACCTTGCAGCCAGTTAGAATATGTCTAGCTGTGCAATCTACATTACGCCGTTGACGCTGTAATTGATTTGTTTGTTGCAATGGAACACTGGGTTTAATATATAAATCATGACAATAAAGAGAGCTACGTTGAAATCATTGTTTAATATGATACACTTTATCAGTCTTAGCGTATATAATTTTGAAGTAGAATTTCAGAAATATTAAATTTTATTATCTTTGGCAGTGCATAATTTCACAAATTAGTTGCAAATCAGCAGCTGGGCGCTGTCGTTTACAATGGGTGAACCCGTCACTTCAGGGGCTAGTATAACGATATCTGATCATTCTTTCAGCCGTGTGATCAGCGTAGAAGACTTAGTCAATGGGAAATCAACTATCTAGCTCCTATTTATATAAAACGTAATAAATCGCAGGTAAATAAAGATAAGTTAGGATAATTAGTTTTTTTCTTCTAATTGCTGGCTTGCTTATTTGTGTAATTTTCAATGCTTGATTATGCTTTAACTATTTTAATTATATAAAATATGAAATTTTGTGTGGATGCCTTCCTTCGTAAACTTTTCATTCGTCGTATTTGTGTTT
This sequence comes from Micropterix aruncella, assembly GCA_944548615.1. NCBI lineage: Eukaryota > Metazoa > Arthropoda > Insecta > Lepidoptera > Micropterigidae > Micropterix > Micropterix aruncella. The sequence continues at coordinate 4,877,227 of OX155951.1, forward strand.
TTGCTTGCGGAATCGTTTACACGTAATTTTATCGAAATGAAGATATAGTAAAACGCTTGCTTTTCGTACTTTTACCGACGGAAATAACCTTAAATATATGGTATATTTTTATTTATGAACCTCAATTAAAAAAACATATATTTTCAATATAAGTTACGATACTACAATACTTTAACTACAATGGACTTAAATTGTTATTAGTTGAATACATTTTGCTGATAAATGTAATCCTTCACCTCCCATCTAAATTTAACAATTTACTATAGTTGTTTGGCCCAATAAGGTGGACCAACTATTCTAACTTCTTTAGCGAGTGAGCGATAGGCGCTGCTTTGCCTACGGAATGAATGCGATGTTATTAAATGATCAATGTCAACACGCACACGACGATGCAAGGGGTCGCGGCACGTACCCTATGACACTCGGGAGGACAAAACGATTCTAACAATACGGCACACTTCTAAATCGGTTGAAGCATTTAGAAGTTATGGTGGAATAAAGAAACGGAAAACATGCATATATGAATCCTAAACATATAACAGTCCGATAGGCGCTGCTTTGCCTACGGTATGAATGCGATGTTATTAACTGACAATACATTATTAGTAGTTATTAATCAGGGAATATATTTAAAATACAGAAGAGTACAAAAATACACAGGAGTAGACATGTGAATACAGAAGGACACAGGAGTACACATGAGAATACAGGAAAACAGGAGAATACAGGAGCATATAGTTATTAATAGAGAATACATTTTTTAAATATATGAAAAGCTTGATATTTCCTGGGTGTAAACGCACGGAAGCAAATACCGACTTGCGATCGGCAGCGCGGGCCTCTAGTTCGACACCGTAGGAAATGATGGGAGATACATAATAATATGCAAAATAGCATTGACGAAGTGTCTTTCGACAGTGTGGGCGCAAATAAAACAAACTTGAACGAGTGCCTATTTATTGTGAGCATAAAGCCTAACAGTTATGTTTTGAGAGCAATATAAATGAGTTGATGATTGAGGCCGTATGGAAAAGTGATAATTTTAGAACTGTAATACGTGCTTGTAAGAGTAAAGAATTTTAAATCCGACCAAATTTTAAATCCGACCAATAAATTTACAAAATAGTTTCGGCCAATTTAAAACCACTTTATTTTTGGAGGAATCGAGCGAAGCAGCGCGTGTTGGAAATCTTTCTTGTATCCTAAGCTAGAGTAATAAATTACGTCAATTTAGTTATTAAAGTTATTAAAGTAAAGAGTTCATATTTTATCTTTTTTAACGATAGTGCAGCGCCGCCATTAACCTTAGGATGATGTTTTTTTGCCCGCGTACGGGACCCCAAAAAACCTCGCAATAAAGTTAAATAACTTTTACTCAAGTCGATACAAGTAAGTGTTTATTTTCTAAGATTCATCTACTGGCGAGACCCTCTCTGATCCGCCTTTAATTAAGTCTTCGTCTACTATTTCGAGAAAAGCCCGCGAAGCTAAACTCGGCAAACTTTGAGCGCCGCCGAGCAACCAATATCGAAAATACGAAACACTGTAAGGCGAGTAGTAGGAGCATCAATTTCTTTACAGTGGAAAAGTTTTCGCCGTGATAAAAGGTAGGAGGCGTTGGGCTTTCAGGCTCCACTGAAAAGGGGCATTATTAAGGGAGGCTTTCTTGGGGGTTTATGCTTACATTCGTCGATAATTGATTCTCTTTCACGCCTGTTACCATGTATCATGTACGCGTTTGGCCAAATCCCCGGCTCTCGGAGTAACACTCGGGTCGTAGCCATGGAGAATGGGGTATTACGCGAATAAACTGGGTGAAATTTGATAGCAGGAAATAAACAACGCTTCCACATAGGTCGCCATTTTGATGGATGTAGGAATGCTGTAGGCATGCTATAGGATGTATGTCGAAGTATTTATATGTATACACATTTGGGCGGTGTCGACTACAACGTTCGAACCCGTAACCTCAGGCTGGTATAACGATATTTGATCGACTATATCCGTGGGATGAGAGAAGAAGACTTAGATAATGACAATCCATTATCTAGCTCCGCCAACTAGCCCGCGAGAGACCAACCCTTACCTCCGGCACCGGGTAGTTAAACCAGCGGACAGACCAAGAGCCCTCGCTACCAATTATGGCCAGATTTCTCTGGCTTCAGGTTTGAGGTCGCTTGCGCGGTCCTCTTCTTTGCTTAGCGGAGATACGGTATCTACCGAATGAATCGCGGGGCATGCTTTGCGCGGCTCTTCACCTTATGTCGGGTAGCCCAATGGTCGTTTCAAGAGAAGTTGCCGTAATGTTAACAACTACCCCCGCTCTATAGGAAACAATATTGTTTCCAGACTTCCCCGACTGTCAGTCGGAATGCACAATCGATTGGCTGACGCCGCACGGTACGCAAACCGTCTAGAAGCGCCCGAAGCACGACTTCTAGGGAAAACTGGCCCGCAGGCTAGAGTCCTACCCGGGCTTGCACTTCTGAATTTGAGGCCACCGGATGGGTATTGACCCGTGCGTTTGGCCGACCCTACACACATGGGTCTTAGTGTCCTGCCTTCAACAGGGCCCATTAGCTTCCTATGGGTATACACAATGTTTTATTTATACATATATTATTTTATCATATTCACCCTCCCATAGATCCATCTGATTTATGACTAATCGCCTAAGTTATAAATGCCACCGAAATGGACAGATTCAAATTTAAAGAAAATATGATTGCGATGGATTAGTCTAACCTCATTTCAGAAGTTGTTTCCTACTATGTTGGAATTACTGGCAGCACTGTGTACATTACCAATAAGACTAGTTTGTAAAAGATTACAGTCAATAAATAAATGTATTTTTGTCGACCAAAAATATGTATACTTTTTTAACAGCACAGAAATAGATTAGAGATAGATTAAATTCAATTCCTTTAGTCTTCCAGGCATTACTATTGATCAAGTAAGGAATAAGACATTATCCCAACATATATTAGGATACTCCTAATGAACATCCATCATGTATTACGTCGACTATATATATGGACCGTGTTTGGGCCAATCGAACCACTATACGATGCAGAGGATACATTCCACATTCGACCTTGGAGCCAGCTTTCTCAATTCCTCTATATATTTGCGATACTAAATACGACACCACAGGCAACGTCACCTCACTAAATTTGTAGTAAGAAGTATCCTTTTCTACTGATAAAATAGGCTCGCAGCAACGCTATCTTGGCTTTAATACCCAGGCATAAATCAACTGCGTACAAAGGCAGTTTTGCCTACGCAGCTGCAGTCTGTAGATAGGACTCAGCAGCGATATGTAGTAGATACTACGATACTAAAGATATTAAGTATGCATTAATAGATACTAAGGAAAATGCAACATTAATTACGTATATATCGGAGATTTTTGGTTAATAATTGTTTTTTAAACTCGAAAACTAAAAACTGCTAAGAAGTCAAATCTGATATCGCTGCGTAGTCCAATCCACAGGGCTGCAGCTCCAGATACGAGAATACCTTTGTAAGCAGATGATTTATGGCTGTGTAATAAAGCCAAGGGATCGTCGGTGCAATACTATTTTATTAGTGTAAAAGGAACTGCTTTGGTTGCTATTGCTTGCCTTGGTTGCAACGCTATTGCCTTGTTTGATATTGCCACTAGGGCGCGCTAAAAAAACAGTTTTTATGAGTACTGTCCATCAATATCATCTTATATAGGATTTTTAACAAATTTACTGCGTGTAGTTTGAGCCACCCGATGTTTTGGCGATGTTGCAACCGTTGACCAGGGTAGACTCTACCCTAGACAACGGCGGTTAGTCTACCCTGGACCACGGCAGTTTCAACATCGCCGCGACGGCGGGTTATAAAAAAATCATGTTGTAAATTTGTTTTTAAACAACCGGGGTTACTTATTTTTTTATAGAATATCATCTTAAAGGACAAATTAATACATATTACATTAAGGATGTAGGCCAGATGTCAGTCACAGAAGAAATCCACCAAATCTTCGAAGGGAATAATTAGGCGCACCATCGGGGATTAATAAAAGGTTTCGATTTCATCTTGTCAATAGCGAACCTCGCATCGTCAGCTGCGAAACATCTAGAAATGGACGACATGGATAAAATATATTGTCGGCATAGGGTTTCTCGCCACATGTCGAAATATACACCGCACAGAAGGAGACTTCACTAGCTGACGACCCGAGAAATGAGAGATACGAGAGTCCTATGTTTGCTGTTCAGAAGCTTGACAGGGGCCACTCCGAGCTATCTCATAACTAGGTTCAGTGCTCTATCAGCTTATGGTCGCCCTTAGAGATCTGAAGACAATTTACTGCTCTCGATCCCTGGTCACAGCAGTGATTTCTACACGTATTCCTTCTCCGCACATGAAGCCCGTCTCTGGAATGTTTTACCCACATATGTAAGGATAGTTCGTATTGCTTCAATCGAAGTCTCACTTTAACGCGCGATCATAAAATTTTCTCGTCCCCTCCCCTCCCTCTTCCCTGCGTATATAGGTTTTTTTAATAAAGGATATATTTTTTAATTTACGTTTCATTTCTGCTGAATATTAGGTAGATTTGATATTATGTTTTACTATATTTTACCGAAAAACATTGTTTCCCACTAGGGGTTAGCTGTAAGATATTGTTTTAACGCAATAAGCTCGCTGATTTGATTCACCAAATAAATCGATTTAAAATTATTATTATTACATTTCCGTTACGTTTAGTACGCACAATGCTCCAGAAAGCATCAGTATCGCTTTTAATGTATAGTGTACAGTATGTTGTTTCTCTCTTTTTCTCTCTCTCTCTTTCTCTTTGTCGTTTGGTCGAAGCACACATAGGGTTGTCGACTACAGGGGGCGAGCCCGTCACCTCAGGAAGTTTTAACGATTAGTCGTTCTATCTCCCTGGGGTGAGCGCAGAAGACTTGGACAAAACAGTCCACCGTCTAGCTCCGCCACAAACCCGTAAGAGGCCAACGCTTTAACCGCGAGATAGCCAGTAGTGTTACCCGGCGGGCTTACACTCACGCCCTTACTTCCAATTGTGACCAGATTACTCCAGTCTCTCGATTGGTTACGAGTTCGAGGTCGCTTGCACTGTCCTCTCCTTTGGGAGCTAACGGGCCCATGATGAGGTGGCCACGATGACCCATGTGTTCAGGGTCGGTCACACTCACGGGTCAGCCCATCCGATGGCCTCCACGCATGGGGTGCGAACCTGGGTAGGACACTGGGTCAACCAGTCTCCCCTTGGAATCAAACCTCTGGCCCTCCTGGACGGTCTGCGCACCGAGCGGCGCAAGCCAATCGATTGTACTCTCCGACTAACATCTTGCGGTGTCAACTACAACGGGCGAGCCCGTCACCACAGGACGTTTTAACGATTAGTCGTTCTATCGCCCTGCAGTGAACGTAGAGACTTTGGACAGTACATTCTACGTCCAGCTACGTCACAACCCGTGAGAGTCCAACGCCTTACCGCGAGTAAGCCAGGAGTAAACCCGGCGGGCTCGAGAACTCGCGCCCTCACTTCCAATTGTGACCAGATTTCTCCGGTCTCTCGATTGGTTCCGAGTTCGAGGTCGCTTGCGCGGTCCTCTCCCTTATGAAGCGGTGAAACGGAGTGCACCGAATCTTCGCGGACCAAGGCGTCCTTTGCCCGCCTCTTACCCGGGATCGGATGGCCAATGGTCAATTCCAGAGCAGTCGCCATAAGGTACGCAACCACCCCCGCTCTATAGGAAACAATACAGTTCCCAGACTCCCCCGACTGTTAGTCGGAGAGCACAACCGATTGGAGCAAACCCCGCACGGTGCGCAGACCGTCCAGGGGCGCCAGAGGTCTCTCCGACTAACAGTCGGGGGAGTCTGGGAACTGTTTTGTTTCCTATAGAGCGGGGGTGGTTGCCTACCTTACGGCGATTGCTCTTGAAATGACCATTGGCCATCCGATCCCGGTTCAGAGTCGGGCAAAGGACGCCTTGGTCCGCGATAGATTCGGTGCACACCGTTTCACCGCTTCGTAAGGGAGAGGACCGCGCAAGCGACCTCGAACTCGGAACCAATCGAGAGACCGGAGAAATCTGGAAGCAAGGGCGCGAGTGTTACCCGAGGTAACATACTGGCTATCTCGCGGTAAAGGCGTTGGCTTCTTGCGGGTTGTGGCGTAGCTAGACGTCGGATTTGTTATGACCAAAGTCTTCTACGCTCACTGCACGGTCGATAGAACGAAGAATCGTTAAAACGTCCTCCGGTGACGGGTTCGCCCGTTGTGGTTGACATCTCAATATATCCTCTCCCTTACGAAGCGGTGAAACGGTGTATGCCGAATCTATCGCGGACCACAGCGTCCTTTGCCCGGCTGTTCACCCAGGATCGGATAGCCGATGGTCGTTTCAAGAGCAGTCGCCGTAAGGTCCGCAACCACCCCAGCTCTATAGGAAACAGTACTGCTTCCAGACTCCCCCAACTGTTAGTCAGAGTGCACAGTCGATTGGCTTACGCCGCACGGTGCGCAGACCGTCCAGGAGCACCAGAAGGTTGATTCCCAGGGGAAACTAACCATAGGGTCAGAGTCCTACCCAGGCTCGCACTTCATACGTGGAGGCCGTCGGATAGGTGTTGACCTGTGAGTGTGACCACAGAGCAAGGGCCCATTAACTCCCATCGAAGCACACCCAACTCATTACAGTTTACAGCAGGCTATGAATCAGCGTCGCAAGGCAAAACCTCGCTTTGATATTAATATATAGGGGAGGCTCGCGGATACGCCTAAAAGTTTTCGCACCTTTGCGTCGGGTCGTCACAACTTGTTTGTTACCTGTTTGTTCGCGCCATTGCAACTTTCCGCGCCGTTTGACTCACCCGCGCGTGCGGTTGACGCATGCTGTGGCGGGCGTACGGTAACGCAGTGAGTTGTTTATGTTACGGTTTCTGATTTTTCTAAAGCGTATTTACACGTATCGTTTACTGACTCCATATCTCTTATATGAGTCGTGCATACTATGCTGGGTGAACTAAAACATATTCTTCTTTTCCTACTTCAGATGCTACTTCCTAAATGTCATATCAGCTAACTTAAAATTTTAATCCTCATCCTGTTTCCAGCCAAGGAAAAATCGTGTCTACCCTAAACTCCCCGGTCTGATTTAGCAGGAAATAATTAACCGCAGAAGATGATATCCTTCATCTTATAAAGCAGTCGAAGTATTCCTCTTGATCGTTGTGAATACTTTAAATTTTATCTTTATTGTAAATCAAAAACCTTTGTTAATATATTAAGGTGGACATATATGTCTACCTAATTATTTACTTGTTCGACCACCAATAACACAAAGTTTATACTTCTAATATCACCCAAAAGGCCTCATATCGGTCTGGAAAATATAATTATAGAGCGTATACAAATAACTTGGGGGATATATTCATACGGTATCCTAGGTTGGGGAGGGTCTACACGTAATGTTTTAAATCCGCTTATGACAGCGCAGAAGGCGCTTCTTCGGGTTATTGCCAAAAAGCCTCGAAGGTACCCCTCAAATGACTTGTTTGCAGAGCTGAAGATATTAGACATCAGGCAGGTATTTGCAAAGACAGTCTTTCTTAACTACATAAAAAGTAAAGATATTCACGTTAAAGCTGAGCATAAAATTTCTACGAGGAGCGCCACAACCTGTAAACACATTGTACAGAAAACCCGAACATCCTTCGCCCAAAGACACTTTGGCTTTATAGGGCCAAAAATTTATAACCATCTAAAAGAATCGATAAAAACATGCCAAAACACTAAGTCAATCCAATTAAAATCTAAAATTACACAACATTTACTTCAACTTGGTAGAAATGAGGTGGAAAAGGCTATAAGTCATATTTTAAAGTAAAGGTCTGCATATTATTGTCATACATTGCACTACACTTTATATTTTAATACTATTTATTTATTTGTTTTACAAAGTTCATATTACGACATTTTATATTAATATTTATTTCCATGACCATGCTATATCAATATCTTAAATATAATTATAAATTTAATTTGCATTCGCTTATCTATTTTCTATTTTATCATATTTTGTATTTTTCATTTTAATATTATGAGCACATGAATAAATCTTTGCCATACATAGAGTTTTCCTTGGTACGGGCTATGGCCTAGTTAGGCAGATTCTGCAACTAATGCAATTGTAAATTTATATTTTTGAATGAATAAAATTATTATTATTATTATTATTATTATATGGAATAAATATTATTGTGGAAATTCATGACAAACTACTAAACTACTAAATACGGTGAACAAAATAAAAAAAAATTTAACACACACACATTTTAAAAATTTTAATTATGTGTTAAGGATCTGCGGTTTTTAAATTTCATATTTACACTAATTTGCATGATTTAATAAGGATTGATGCTTACCTACGATGTTTAGGATTTGAGTAAATGAATAATTAATCCTGAAAATAGTACATATAGCCTAAGTACATATAGCTTACTATTTTAATAAACAAAAACCATAAAATATTTAGTTGTATTCACATTTTACAAGAATTTCTTATAAACATTTTTATTGCAATAATAAAATAACATGACATACCACTTTCCTTGAATTCCATATCAATCCTATTATAAAACTTGTTGCCAGAGAGGAATAACGTAGGAAACACTAACTCTAAAATAATAAGTAATTATGAACTCCTGAATTATTGGTCATTTTTCGAAAAAAAAATACCTTACTTTTCTGCATTGAATGGGCATTTAATACGTCACGTCGCTCAAAAAAAATGGATTATTCTGTGATGCAAAGCAAGCGTTTTGTAAAATTTTATATTCAATATTACATGTAGGTACGAACGATCTGGCATTATAGAAGATATATAATAATATTAAAAAGTTTATGATGCATTTTAGTATATGTACACCGTATGCCCGATATAAAAGTAAAAGCTGAAGTACCTATACATAATCAAGAAAAAACTGAAAATATGCTTGATTTTGACTTTTATAGTATTAATATACAAAAATCTTCGAATAACGATTTTCTCTTACAGTTAACTATACAGGGAACGACACAAACAATTGAGTTGAAAATTATATAAAACTTTTTTGGGTATATTCCTTTGATATCGGGGAAAAGCATTATTTCAACTTACTGGTATACATTTTTCTTGTTTAAAAAAGACAATTTAATAAAATGATTATAATTTTTACTATACTTTTTGGTGTAAAATAAGTTTAATAAATAAGAGAGGCGCCGAGAGAGGGCGCCCATCGATTTCATTTATGAAATTAATATTCAGATGAAATCAGTTCTTGGCTACTTGTCGGGAGAGTCTTGGGGTGAAACAAACGTTTTTTTATTTATTTTTCATAAAAAAATCCTTTCCCTGAGGCGTATAAAAAAAATCAACAATATTGTAAAATAACATTTCATGCCCTAAACTGTTTAAATTTAATATACAAATAATATTTATACTACAAACGAATCAGCACAGCTGTAGAACTCGTCCAACTTATACAAAGCATGTGTGGATGCCCATTTTCTTTTTATAAAGCTCTCGGATATTTTTAACTCCAGAAGTCTAGTTTGGAGAGGGAGGCAACTTAAGTTGTCGACTACAGCGGGCGAGCCCGTCACCTCAGGAAGTTTTAACGATTAGTCGTTGTATCTCCCTGGAGTGAGCGCAGAAGACTTGAGGACAAAACAGTCCACCGTCTAGCTACGCCACAAGCCCGTAAGAGGCCAACGCCTTAACCGCGAGATAGCCAGGAATGATACCCAGCGGGCCGACACTCACGCCCTTACTTCCAATTGTGACCAGATTACTCCGGTCTCTAGATTGGTTACGAGTTCGAGGTCGCTTGCGCGGTCCTCTCCCTTACGAAGCGGTGAAACGATGTATACCGAATCTATCGCGGACCACGGCATCCTTTGCCCGGCTGTTCATCCAGGATCGGGTAGCCGATGGTCATTTCAAGAGCAGTCGCCGTAAGGTCCGCAGCCACCCCCGCTATATAGGAAGCAGTACTACTTCCAGACTCCCCCGACTGTTAGTCGAGTGCACAGTCGATTGGCTTACGCCGCACGGTGCGCAGACCGTCCAGGAGCGCCAGAAGGTTGATTCCCACAGGAAACTAACCATAAGGCCAGAGTCCTACCCAGGTTCGCACTTCATGCGTGGAGGCCGTCGGATAGGTGTTGACCTGTGAGTGTGACCAACCCTGAACAGAATGGGTCTTCATGACCAACTCAGCAAGGGCCCATTAACTCCCTAAGTCCCCTCCCTCTCCAGCAAGGGCCTGGAGAGGGAGGCAGTTAAAAAGCTTAGAACTAACGTAATTAAAGGATGTTTGTGTCTGTGTTAGGTGCACTCTGGGAAGGGCAATGTTTAACCGGTGATCACTATTTAGTTCACGTTTTGTGACGTAGGTTCCGAGCATATGTTGGCATATTATTATTATTATTATTATTTATTCCGTAGCCGGCGATTTTGAAGGGGGTCGCCCTCACAGCCAATACACTGCTGTCGGTGCCGCTGGATCTTGTACTCCATTCACGATTCGCTTCCATTCTTGACGATTTTTTGCAACGTCTCGAGCATCCCTAGCCGACAATCGTTGATTTTTAAGGTCGTCTTTGATGTTATTTAGCCAGGTCTTCTTCGGTGCCGATCGCTTAATTCTCCATTATGTCGGACGGTCTCGCCAAAGAAGTTTACGTGGCAAGCGATTGTCGTCCATTCGGCAAACATGGCCGAACCATCGTAGTCGACATTTTTGTACTTCTTCTTCGATCGTTGTTACTAGATCGCATCTTTCTCTAATGGTCTCGTTTCGAATTCGGTCGCGGAGTGAGACACGGAGAATCTGCCTCAAGCATCGCATTTGGAAGACTTCGAACTTTTTGAGGTCCGATTGTAGTAACGTCCACGCTTCCGATCCATAAAGAAGAATGGGAAGAACCTACGTTCGGTATTATGTTCGCATATATACTTATGTTCAGTTTTTGCGTAGTTGACATAAGTATAACCAGTCCTATATATGAGTACGTCCAATATTACATTCAACCATTTTCGTTGTCGTTTTTTCTTGTCAAGATAACGAGTTTTTCAGGCGCAATATTAATAACGCTACTACTTAGCGCTGGCAGACCGATCTAATGTGATATCAGGGAATTGCTTCGTATCCCAATTTTCGTTTGGAATGATTGAGTTTAATAAAGTTACTAGTTCGTATATTCGCACGTTTTGAGTACGGTATCGTGCTTTATATGGTGGATGGCTAAACTCCCATCTAAGCACTGTGCAGTACTAAATTGAAGCAATTACAAAAAGGGTTTATGGACGAATTCTAAATGTTTCTTTTTAAATACAGGAAAAAATTAAATATTTAATGTATTGACCGAGTCATTAAATCATGAATCAATCAGCCGAATATAGCAAACTACAAAAGGTTTTTAGAGAAGAAGGATTTACAAACGCATCCAAATACTTTATCGATCAGGCACATGGTGGATTCACATTCACATATTCACATGAAGTTACTGAGTAACAATATAGTATTTCATATGATTGATGACTAGACTCCCATCTAAGCACTGTAGAGTACTAAATTGAAGCATTTACAAAAAAGGTTTATCGGTGAAGTATAAATGGTTTTTGCTTTGACCGATTAATTAATATTAATATCGAGAATAAATAAGCAAGATGAATATAGCAAACTATCAAGAGTTATTGTAAACTTGAATGCTTCGGCCACGCTATTAGTAGAGAATAAATAAATATCCCTTACAGCTTGTAATGTAAAAAGTAAGACCTAAGGATAACGGCCAGAAGGAAGCCAGATGTCATAGTTTAGATATATTGTCATCATCATCATCATCATCGTCATCATTTATTCATTCCATAAAAGCATTTCACAATAATGAGGAACATGTCAAATTTTACAATCATAATTTACAAAATAGTCAAATTTACAAAATAATCAATAATCAAACAATAAATAATAATCAATACAATAAAAAAGAAAAATTCTGAAACATGCATAATTAAAAACAATGTCAATAAAATCTAAAACTTAGTGCGAAAGTATTGTCAGAATATGGTTATTTATAATCAAGCAATTGTGGACGCAATATCATAAAAGTCGTCCAGTTTGTAAAGGGCATGTTTGACTAACTGATTTTTCAAGCAGATTTTATATGCCGCCATCTCAAGTCTTCTCGTCGATGACGGCAAAGCATTGAACAATTTAAAACTAATATATAAAAATGTTTTTTGATATTTAGTCAAGCGTACTTTAGGCAATAACACATTGTTTTTATGTCGCGTATTATGGCTATGTCGAGTGGAGTGAAGCTCGCAATTGAAAATATTCTCTTTGGCGTATGAAAGACACTGATTGTAGATTGGAAAAGCAAATTGTATACGATATCTTTCTTAAGTCGTAATTTAGGGAAAAAGAAGTTGGTGATCATTTCGACGCTCTGAGTTCACGGTAACAGCACGACTATCACCGTTTTCGAAGAAGTAAGGGCCAATGGTTTGGTGCGCTGTATACAAGAACAAGCCCCGAACTCTGGACGAATTGAAGGACCCAATTCGCGTGGAAGTCGCCCAAGTTGAAAGAGCGATGTTGGAGAGAGTCTACGCGAATTTCCAAGAACACCTCCAGCACTGCATCAACGATTTCGGCCACCACATGCCTGATGTGATTTTCCACCCTTGACTGTCTCAAATGCTATTTCCTTGCGAACCTGATTCCATCAATAAATATGTTTTTGAGTAAAAATTAACTATTTTATGATTTTTTTAAAACCGTCCGTCCTCACTGCCGCACCCGTATAAATATGCACTCTCGTAACAAATTATGCGCGAGATTAGAATACGTCCACTACCACGAAGCACCAAAAACACACTGATGTGCGCGGCAGTTTTGCGCTGCTGCGCAATTTTCGATTCAAACTATCGCATCACTTTTGCGCCGCTTAGCACTCGCACTCTAACGGTTAAAAATGTAGCTCCTTTTCATGAGTCTTTAATCTCTGGATAGGAAATTAGACACGCAAGAAGTTTAGACGTATTTATTATATTGTTTCGAATGTATCGATAAAACAAACAATACTCCATCGGTTAAAAAAAAAGTTAACGCCTACGTCACCAAGTTTTCCAATCTCGCTTCACGTTACCTGTTCATGGGGACCAAATAAATGACGAGCATTTTTCGGGATTCGACAGCGAATTTATATTAATATCTTATCTAACTCACGAACACCCGGCCATGCTTTCGTCGCGAGTAAAAGAAAAAATCCGGAATATATACATATCCTACATAACGTTATAGGTTCGGGTCGCTTTAAATTTATTTTCTTCATTTTCATTTTTATAAATTGTGACGAAAGTCTAAAAGAATGTGCTTTTATGAAGAACAAAAAGGTTAGTATTTAAAAATTTTGGAATTCAATTTCAGTTGATCTGGGGTCTTCCTATTCTCAATATTAGTAGGTAGTTTTTAATATACATGCACACTTTAGATTTGTCAACTACTACGAGCGAACCCGCCACCCCAGGAAGTTATAACGATATTAGATCATCATTTCTTCCATTGAGTGAACGCAGAGACTTAGGAACAACACAGTCCACCGTCTATTTACGAATTTACGCCAACAAGCCTGTGAGAGTCCAACGACTTAACCGGCACTAGGAAGTAAATCAAGCATGCCGACCTCACGCCCTCACTACCAGATTTGGACGAATTTCTCCGTCCTCCAGTCTGGTCACAGATTCGAAGTCGCTTGCGCGGCCTCTACCTGATGTTATCGGTAAAATAGTTCGAATTTATCGCAGACCGCGGCGCTTCTAGCCCGTCAATATCACATGGTATTGGATGGCCAGCAAATAGTTTCAAAGGTACCTGACGTCAGGTCAACAATCGACCCCGCTGAAGGAATTATACTTTTCCCAACCCCCGTGGTAATTCGCTGAGGTGCACAGTCGGTTTGCAATCCCGCACGATGCGCAAACCGCCCAGTATCGCCCGAGGTGTTATCCAGATTGGATCCAAACGCACCTGTCCATGGCACAACCATGACAGGGTTCACAGAGTCTTTACCAGGTTAGTCCCTCTTCGAGGAGAGTACCGGATGGGAGTTGAACCGTGAGTTGAGCGGATCCAAAATAGCAAACAGGTCATCAAGCCCAAGCTAAACGGAACCATTAGATACCAATATATATGCACAGGTAGGTAGTGCATTTGATTTTTACCTATAATAAATATCAAAACATTGTTAATATATCGTAAAGTGGATTTTTTATTAAATAATTGGCTCGACTTCGGATATTACAGTCTCGTTGAGAATAAGCTATATATCTCTTTTCTAAAACGCTATCTATATATCCCTGTTCGGCTCCTGTAAGAAATGCATGCAATTTGGAGCACTGCATTCCTAGCAGAATTGATTCGGTCGAACCGAACCGCCGAATTTTGTCCGCGACAATATACTGTGAGTTTTAGAATTTTATTACATTCAAATATATGGCGTTGCCTATATTTTTACTGTAAATCGCTATACAATATTATACCCTGCATTTTATGATGATGGAAGGCCACTTGGTTTGGGTGTATAGCCGAAAGGGACTCTTGCGATTTGTTTATGGAGCTACATGAAATTCCAGGGTGTATTTCAGGAAAATTCCGGAGTACAGCATGGCTCAAAAACGCTCGCATTAGTTAAGGTATTTCCGAAAACTATAAACCAAAGTTAAAAAGCAAAAATCTTAAAGATAAAGCCGAAAAAATTGCCTTCAAAAATATATCTTTAAACTCAACCAAAATGTATATGAGGTGTACAAATAATGCTATCTGTAAGTCTTTCTGTAAGAAATTTATTCTAAAGTAACATAATAAAAGAAACGAGGGAAAGTTTGTCGAAAAGTGTTAGAATAAATATTTTTTTAACAATGTGATTTAAGAATAAGAATAAGAATAAAGAATAAGAATAAATTTATTTTCGTAAGTAATGTTCCAAAACATAATTCACAAAGTCCGCCTAACTAGGCCGAAGCCCGTACCAAAGTAGACTCGACTAGGTCACTTGTAAATTTTATATTGTGCGCACACTCATTAAAGTACTATTACTGAGAAAAATAAAAATAATAAAAAAAAAGTTAATCTAATAACTCTAATAAATACGTAGTATAAATTTCAAGTGTTATTTTAATGAGATTTAATACCTAATTCATAATCATGTTGGAAAATAAAAAAGTAATAAAGAAAGCAAAATATAACCAGTTAAAATATTATTAAAATAATAATAATAATAAAATACTATAAAATTGTCATTGCAATGATATTCAGTACATAGAGAAAAATAACATAGAGGTAATATTTTAAAAAATAAAATGAGATAAAAAAGCCAGTAATAAGAAGTAGTAATTAAAATAGTCATGTTGCTTGTCAATAAATAAAACAGAGAAAAAGATAATAATAATAGAAGCAAGAAATAAAAAAGATTTAGTTGTCAGGTTAAATATTAGGCGTTTAATAGAGAATGACGGAGATGAGCACCTCAATCTCATGTCTTCCAAATTCCAACAGTAGCTTTTTTTGAATTGGTTATTATCACTAAAAGTATAAAAGCTGGATCATTGTAAATTATGACAGAGTTGTAGGAAAACTTGTTAGATTTAACTTTTTTGTTTGCAGTTTTTTAGCTATAGCTCTTAGTTTTCGAAGAAAACTAGCACCAAAACTGTCCCTAGCACAATCTCTAGAGGACCATCTACAACAAGTTTTAAAACGAGTACAAACAAGTTTTGGCTGACGGTAGTGGGGCAAGCAAGCGGTTAAAATATAGTGCTTTTCCTATTAATTCTCATTTCTCACTTTTTCTTGCGAGCTCCATGATTCGCCTACTTTACCATATACGCAAAATCCTTGCCCAGCATTTCGCAGAAAGAAAAATATCCCGCCAAATGCTGCACGTCACGCAGGAAGATTGAAAATAAACGCCTTCATACACAATATGAGGGGATATGCTGCTCGCGAAGCGCGTAATATTTTAAAACTATACACACCAAACAGTGCGATTGACAGGCCTACAAACCCGTATAAGAAGAGGGTTTAGCGCGCCGTTCGCCGTGAAGGTTCGCATTTCTTAGTCAACCTTAGAGTGCGCGAGAGGGGTCGCTCATACATTATCCTTACGATAATAATACTGATGCAACCATCAACCGTATTAAAAGGAAGACATCAAATATTAATTTTCGACCGTCTTTTTGACGTTTCCCTGCACTTTCAACTTTGCTAGCACAGCATACCACAGCACATCGACTGAACAGATAATATTCAGTGAAACAAGTTTCGAGCGGTACCGATTGGTGTTATTTTGAGTTTTTGTTTTTTTTTATTTTCACTCAACAAATTGAACAATTAATACACTGTGTATACAATAAAACCAGAATACACTAAAACCATAAAATACTAAAACCAGATCTGATTTGTTAACCATATTTAGAATAAACAATAACTTTACAATCAATAGATTCCCAAGAATTAAAAAAAATCTTACCAAATCAATAACATTTTAATTCTACCGGTAATTTGTGTATTATACCGGCATTTCTTAGTCGTATTAAAGTAGTAAATATATAGACATGAGTGGGTAATTACCAATTAATTACAATCAGCCATTATATGGCTATGTCTGTATTAGGATTGGCTATGGCTGTGTCTGTGTATCTGTTATCCATCCATGCGGCTGGTCTACTTATGTACATTTGTTTAATTACTATCTACGGATGTAACATACGACTTTTCCAGAATCGCTACCCCACAGCCATGAACAAAAACAAGGCAAAATTTTGAGTTATTTAAGTACATCGTTATAAAAAGACAAACACGTATTTTATCACCTAAAGTACCTCAAGGCACTGTACTAGCGCCAATGCTTTTCTATCTATATACATTCGATATCAGTGTCAATTTCAGACGATGAGCAAGTACTTATGTCTTTTAACGTAGAGGAATCAGACTCTGCAATACGATAAGTTAACAAGGACCTATTTAATTTATCAAGTTAGTCCCGTAGACACGTCCTTATGCTCAACCCTGCCAAATCGGCATAACTGATCATCGTTCCCAAACAACAAGTTGCAAAATTTAACACATTTAAACTTTCTAGTATCGCTATCGATCAAGTGTCTATCCTGAGAGGGTATGTCGCCCGTAATATTCACATCCACTTCTATAAAATCTTCTCATTGATATCCATATAAAGCATAAAACCCATTGGTGCTTTTCTCAGCTTAAATCTCTCTATAGAAAGAGTACTTCAGTAATAGTGACATTAGGACAGCCGCAATAAACACTTTTGTTTTGCTCGTCGTCAATTTCGGCGACTACGTATACGGTCCCTGTATACAATTATAACGATGTATGTAAAGTATAAAACGCATGTTTCAACAAGGATTACGTATATAACTCGGTCTTTGGTCTATACGTATGAATTAACATGACCGCAGTTACCGTGTCGTAATGTTAAATCATAATGTAAATTTATTACGTCGCGACCTTAGGATCTCGCTTCTAACATGACATCATGTGGTAGTATGCGTACGGTTAAAGTCGGACACATGAATCATGTTGAAACTACAGTATACTGTTATTTCCGTAAGAACCGTAAGGAAAATGTTGATACATTTAATCAAGTGTGTAGTTGAGTTTCAACAAAATTCCTTGTAATTCAACAAAATTACGATTAAAACTTCTTTATGCTATATAAAACCATAATAACAAAATGGTGATGTAAGAATCAATGCAATATTTTTCTCAGTGTACCAAATTTGTATCTACACTTCAAAATACCTGCGATAGATTTATTCCCCAACAATATATCTCTCTCTTCACAAGTAGGCAAATTTATTTCGTGAAATTCACTTAATAAATTGTGAGTAAAAAGTGACAAATTAGTTTTGAACACTTGGATCTAAGATAAACCACTAGCAACAGCAGGGTTAAACACTATGATGAATCTCTTTTCCCCGAGGTTTGCCGTCAAACAAAGGGCGCTTTCTGGATTGATGCGAGAACACCCCCACCCCTTTTCTTCACCCCTACCCCCCCGCCTATTCTCCTCCGGATCTAGCCCAACCCCTCCATCTGGGACGGGGTGCTGGCCCGGTTTCTCGTGCCAAATTAATTGACGGTTTGCGGAACGAGATTCCTGTTGGCGCGATATTCGAATTCTTTTGTGGCGTCGATGATTGGGGCTGATGAGGCGTCGGCGGCGGCCGGGGCGTGGAGCAGAAGGGGGACTCTCGGCGGGACGAATGAATGGACGGCGGCATTAAGAGAGACAATGAGACGAGGAGGGGACGACGCAACGCGTCGCGAAGAGTGACGGCAAACGCGTCGAAAGAACGCGACCCCATTATTGATTGTGACAATGGCGGAAAACAATATTACGCGCTACGGATCCGGTATTATTATAGCTGTGTTCATATTTGTATCATTTGTTTCCATCATATCACCGTTTGCGTATTAGTAACGCTTGCTTTGATCTTCTTTACTAGGTTTTATTATATTGGCATATGTAAGATATACGACATTTTATAGAGCCGCATTATGAAACCACTACAAGTTGGCAAAAAATATCCTAGCCTGAAAATCAACTTCTATTCTTATAATATGGTTAATATATACATATTTCAAACTACAATAAAATAAACAGAGGAAGGAGGGGATACAAAAGGGAAGTTAAGTAGGTACTAGGCTATATTAGAAAGCTGGTTTATGTATTTCTTCGGCTGCGCAACATTCTGTCCAAAACAACCATAAGAATGGTATACATGGCCTTGTGTCAGAGTATTTTGTCCTACGGAGTCGCGGCATGGGGCGCTACTACTAATGATAATCTGGATAGATTGACAAAAGCGCAGAAATTATTATTGATAGTCATTCACAGGAAAACCCCGCGTCATCCATCTGCCTTGTTATTTTCCCAATCCCATGTGCTATCAGCTAAAGAGTTATTCATTAAGCAAGCGCTTCTTGCATTCTACAAATCTAGAGATGACCACGCCCGAACTCAAAACAATCTGAACACAAGAATGTCCGCGAGTATCAATTATATAATTCCGTCAGTCAGGACAACATTTGCCCAGAGACATATATTCTACATAGCCCCAAAATTATATAATTCCCTTAGTGAAGACATGAAAAATTATCCTAACATAAAAATATTTAAAGCAAACCTTAATAGATGGCTACTTAACAAGGGATATGTAAAATCTGATCAACTTCTTTGCAACGCACGACAATTTATTTAGTATCACTTACCTATTTTTCTTAATTAAATTTTATTAAATTACAACTATAAATGTATATATTTATTACATAGCTATATTTTTTAAAAAATTGATATATTTATGTGTATATACAGGTGGTGGGGCCAAATAATTTATTTAAAAAAAAAACACTTCATTTCTTAAAATTGCATAAAAATATGCACATCTAGAGACGGGCCAAATTATCGCCTAGTTAGATGTGCTATTGGCAGTAAAGGTCATGTAAGATGTGTTAAACCTCCCTATATTAATTATTAAATAATTTATATAATTATTATAAGATTACATGACCAATGAATGAACTGTATACCTAATCCTAAGTACCTAAATAAATAAATAAATAAATAAATAAAAATAAATAAATATATAATTATCAATTATAAATTTTCAGGAAACATAATTAACTATTATAAGTTTTTACTTATTACCCTAATAAATTGTGTTTTCATCGCAACAGGTAAAATATCAGTGTCAGTTTCACCGAGGCCTCTGTTTTCACGTGCCCATAATTAGCTTATAGAGTTTTGTACATGGCTTGTCCATGTTCATGGATCGCAATTTAGTATATGCAACGTACAGGGAACCTTGTTTGTTTCGTAGGCGTCTATATTTTGACTAACGACAATATTGCAGCAGAGTCCAAAGGGTTGCGAAAGATGTCGTAAAGCAATGCCATGTCTGCTACTTTGCGGCGGTTTTACAAGGTGTTTAAATTGTGATATTTTAGGCTTTTCTTTTAGGTTTTTAATTTGTTCGATTCGGTCTTATATGGACAGACTAATGTGGAACATACGCAGCACGCAAATTCAGTGAAACTGCCAACATAGGTACAATATAATGTTTTCATCCCAAGTGGGTTTTTAAACAGGTCGTACGTTCGAAAATTAAAACCTAATATTTTGTTCGCTTACTTATTTTTTTGTATTAATGTGCGCGACGCCCATTAATCCTATAACAAAAAGTAAGCGAACAAACTATTAGGACAACAACAAACAAACAAGATTACCTTGATTAACCGAATTGAGTCGTTTTGCGAAATAATGTCCTGTTTAGTTTCGACGTAGTAATTATGATTTACCGCAGATTTTTTCTTTTGAATAAAATCTTAGCGCACTTGGCTGGGTTAAGGTTCATTTTATTCAGCTCCCAAATTCGACTGCCTCTCAAGATCCTGTTGAATGTCCATGCAGCCGACCTTATTCTCGACTGAGAGCCGGGAGAGCCTGGAAACGGCTTTATTTCCTATAGAGAGTGGACGCTTGATTACCTTGAGGCAGCCGCTCTTAAAAACGACCATTTGGCTACCCGATACCGGGTAAACAGCCGGGCAAAGGATGTCGCGGTCCGCGATAGATTCGGTACACAACGAATCACCGGTACACAAGGAAGAGGACCGCGCAAGCGACCTCAAACCCGTCACCAGACGGGAGGCCAGATAAATCTAGCTATAACTGAAAGTAAGGGCGCGAGTGTCGGCCCGCTGGGTGAAAACCCGGTTTCTCGCGGTAAGGCGTTGGCTTCTTACGGGCGAGTGGCGTAACTAGACACTGCACTGTTTTCGTCCCAAGTCTTCTACGCTCATCTCACAGGAGACAGAACGATCAAATATCTTTAAAACTTCCTGAGGTGACGGGTTCGCCCGTTGTAGTTCACGGGTCTAGTTTACTGTTTATACATTAATAATCGGCATAAAGTAAATACGCTATGATAATTATAAACAAAATAGAGCACTGCTTTTATTCCGCTCTAAATGAGCAAAACAATTAATCAAATGAATGATCCTACTTCGCCGTATGCTTTAGAATTTAGCGGCTCTCATTTGGATCGATGTAATAAGGCGCCATATTCACTATTGGAATATAATAATAATGTATAATTTTGTGGGAATATTTATTAACATTTATGATTGTAGAATGTCATATTATATTTTTTATGTAAGTGGATAACGACATTTGACAAACTGGAGTTTAATAATAATAATAATAATAATAAAACTCTTTATTCTTAAGAAAAGGCGAGCTTATTGCCTGCAGGCAATATTTTAGAGCTAACCTATACTATTGTAAGAACATTATTTGCTAGTAGACTACATAACTTAACCTATATAAAGAGTATGACAAATAAAATATAGGAGAATAGAAAGAAGTATATACTTTACTCTTTGTGGGCACAGATTTGCCACATCAAAATAATCTAACACCTATAATGATGCTAAAGTTTTAAAAGGAGGGGAATGGGAGGGGAAAGGGAATTTATCTGGAGGATTTCAAATGCTCTCTGAGTCTGTTTTTAAAAGTTGTTATGCTTGGCGCGGTTCTCACATTTTTCGGCAAAGCATTCCAAAGACGGGCTCCATGCACGGTGAAAGAGAATGAGAAGAAGTCACTGCTGTGACTAGGGATAGAGAGTAGCAGGTTGTTTTTTGATCTCAGAGGGCGTTCATGAGCCGATAGTGCAGTAAATCTGCCGGTAAGATAATTGGGAGCGACGCCATCCAAGTTCTTGAAAAGCATACAGAGAACTCGCATGTCTCTTTTCTCACGGGTCGATAGCCAGTGAAGCTTCTCTCTGTACTCCGTGATGTGGTCAAATTTTCTGAGGCCATGGATATACCGAATGCAAACATTTTGGAGACGCTCAACTTTGGTGGATAACTCCTCTGTAAGGTCGAGAAATGCGACATCTCCATAATCCAATAGGGGGAGGAGAACCTAACAGTTTACTAAGAAGCAAAACGCGCAAAGCTGCATACCTGAGTCACGTGCTTAGGAACGACAGTTATGAACTCCTGCAACTCTTGCAACTCCATTATGATGGGAAATTACCAGGCCGTAGACGGAAATCTTGGTTGCAGAACATTCGAGAATGGACAGGGATTATGAGTGTCACCGAATTCTTTTGCCTGACGAAGGACAAAAAAATAATGGAGAGCGGACTGCCAACCTTCACTAGTTGGGTTAACTGAGCTGACTGCCAACCTTCACTTTGAATATTGTAATTTATTCTAACGAGACTAATCTAATACTCCAATTAGGCACTCAGAGAAGAATAAAATTATCAGCATCAATGCGTAACTAGCTTAACCCGGCTGCCGCGACGGAAGACGGGCGCGTTTTCGCTGGGAGGGGCGAGGCCAAGTGAGCTCACAGCTTAACTCCAGTACTATTTCAAATTAATTGCTAAACTTTATAATGCCATCTTATACTTTACTATCTAAACGCAGATATCCGTCGGTTCAGCTTTAGTGAATATCCGCACCCGGCTCTGCCGTGTACGTGTGGATTCGGCTGTATTGTGTGAGAAGCGGTGCGTGTGAACGGGGAGAGTGTATGTGTGCGAGGATGTCAGGTAGAAGGAGTTGGCCCTAGGTCGGAAATGGATTTTGAGATATGTTTTGAGATAGACACAGCGTAATTATATCAAATTAGTGATATTAATTTTGATGTATTTCGACGTTTTCTTTAACAATATTAGTTTGTTGGCTTTGCGAATCGAGTTTTCACACCGCCTGTAAAGCCATCCATGCAACGTAATACGGTCCTCTGATTTCGTTTGCAGTGAGCACACCACATCACCAGATCTGGGTTTGTCAAATAATCGTCTGCCTGTTAGGTTTCTCTTTTGAACCCTTTTGAGGGTAGTTCTTTTTATGTTGGCAGAATCCGTAACCGAATCCCAAATAATAGGACCAGAGCTCGATACTTATTTCATCTACCGACGCGAGGGTCAATACTAATTTGATCAAAATATGTACTTCTGTAGAGCTCTTCGGTAGTACAATGTTAGTTTTCAAGGTTTGGGTATATTTAATTCATCACCAAATAATTGCTTATATGAGATTAAAAATATGATTGACCGCTTTCGGTTTGATTAGTATTTCTTTGTCGAATTCTTTTAAATATTGTATATATATTGTATATATATAAAGACTACTGTATGTAAATATATTAATATCTGGCAAGACATGGCTTCGAAGGGGGAGTGAATGGGTGGTAAGGCGAACGCTCACATGTTGCAATACAGCCAAGGGCGGTCCCAGGGGGGGGGGGGGGGGGGTCAAGGGGGTCATGACCCCCCCCCCCCCCCAAATCTTAAATATATGGCTTATAATAAGCTCCTTATGCAAATACACTTGTTTCCATAAATAAATTATTGTATAATAAAGGGGAACTTTGTTTTATTTACAAACCGTTAAACCAATCTCATGGCCCATAACAGCGACCCCCCCCCCCCAAACCTTACGCCCATAACTGTGACCCCCCCCAAAATGTATGGCTAGGACCGCCCTTGAATACAGCTGTCCTAAACCTACCACAGCCGAACGTTAGTCCGGATGTGAAATAATAGTATATGATGGGCCCAACTTCGGTCGGTAAATTCAATGGCAGCTCCGTTTGTATTTTATTTGTTTATACCTATTTATTAGCTATATATTTTTTTCATTTGCCTACATTTTTATTTAATAATTTATAATATTTTTTATCAATGTCATGAGTATTTAGGCTTTTTATTTAATGTAAAGAATTTGTTTTTTTATTGATTTAATAATGTAGCTTTTTTATCCCTTTCCTCAAAATTTACCCTATTACGTGATTTTTTTTTTAATTTTGCGCTGTAACATGTAAAATGTATAGTTCAATCGTGGAAAAATGTCATTGGCCTTAAGTTTTAAGTTAAAATGTTGTAGGTTTCCTGTTTTTTTTATTAAAATAAAAATACTATCAAAATACTGATCTATCTGCAATGTGTGATATAAGTTTAAACATGATATAAGTTTGATATAAGTTTAAACATGTGTGATATGTGATATAAGTTTGATGTGTGATATAAGTTTAAACATGTGTGATATAAGTTTAAAGATTTTGTGCCAGAGCATTTTGGTACCCGATTTGGAATTGTTTGAAGTATTAGAATCGTTCGATATTTATTTGGTTTAATTCCAGCATGGTGATAGCTAGAATTGCGGTCAATCTTAATTTATTTCTAACAACTCAATTGTAAAATGTATGCACGACCCGGATATTTTCGAAATGTTTTAGGTTACATAGAATGAAACCTAGCAACGGTAATGGATCATCAGCCCAATTACGAACGCTCTCGCAAAGTAATCGCTATCGCAGCCGCGTTTTTTGGTATTAGAATTTATGAAACGTATTTAGCGTACCTATAAGAATAAAAAACCGATGCCCTTAAAGTCTATATAACCCAGGCCATCGTTCAAATTCAGCCGGATTTATGCGGCGGAGTCACTGAAAATTGGACCTCTCGTATCCGTCCAGCTGTGCGAAGCTGCGGCGGATATTAGAACGATGTCAGTACATACATAATATTATACATATTTCATACATATTTCCTATATAATATTGTATTTTTTATTTTAAAAAAATATATATTTTTTATTATTATGTATATTTTATTAATATATATTTTTTTAATATTATAATTATTATTGTATTTGGTTGGTTCATCGACCCTCGTTTTAAATGTAAAAATATAAATTGCTTGCTCTGGAACGGGTATATCCCGGTTGGGCAGCACTAGCCAGTGAATGAAAGAGGAAAGTTTTGCCATTTATTTTAATATTATATTTATTGTAAATGGTTAATTTGATAATTCCAATAAATAAATAATAAATTAATACATAATTGCCTAACTTAATGCCATAGCTTAGCGTTAAAAAGACAAAGTACATGGTTTTCAATGTTAACAACGTCTGAGGCGTCTCTCAGGCAGCAAACAAAATTGATGTAACCATTCATGAATGCTCAGAAAATCGACAAGGCAAGTGTAGCTCTTTAGAGAATAAAAAATATAAAACACTTGGGCATTACAAATGGTCAAAATCTCGTTGGGATGATTACATAGGATTTATATCAAACAAGGTGCGACAGCTAGGTTTTATGTTTAAAGAGTTAAGAAACATTTGGACCCTGGAATGCTCAAGATGACGTGCTATATCTGTGAAACAGTTATGTATTACCGTACAATAGCTTAAGCTGGTTGTGCTAAAACCATTCAGCAACTACTTTATGTAGCACAAAACAGAGTTTTAAAAACCATGATTAGAAAACCTTTTACATTGCATAGTGATTTATTATTCAAGGAGTTCAATGTTTTAAGCGTTAGGTTATTGTATGATGAAAATGTTTTAATCCGTCTACATACGAAAACCATACAACTAAAGGAAAAATTAACATTAGGAACCAGGAGAGCAGCTGGAGATTTCATGATTGTGACATTTATGGGAACAACTTTTGGGCAAAGAATTTTTTTATTTATTGGGCCAAAAATGTATAACATCCTCCCGGTTTATCTAAAAGAGACACCCACTCTAAAAAGTCCTCAAAGAAGACTTAAGAAGTGGCTGTGCGATGACGGCCCTGCTTTTATTTTTCTTAAGAATTTTTAATTTTTAAAATTTTATAACTGATCAATAAGTTATTATCTGATTTATATTTCAATTTGTTACTATTTGATTATGATTATGATTATTTTTATGACTATGTATAATTGTTTTAATAACCATTATGTCTTCGATTATTTTACCTATTCTTAATTTTTAACATAATGAATATTTGACATTGTGATTATTTATTTATTTAAGAATTAATTACTATAAAACTTTGATTTGCTTACAAAAATAACAGGAAACGAATGGCAAAACCTTAACCTTTTGCTTATTTGATTCTGTCTACCAACTGGGACAAGCCCGTTCTAGGGTGGACAGGACTATAATATTACAATCAAATTTGCTTGATTGCTTTATTGCTTAAAAATGTACAAGTTTTAGTAAAAAGCTAATAACACTAAATTGACCTAAAATGTGGTCTTCAAAAAATAAAATAATAATAATAATAATAAAAAAATAAAAGATAATATAATAAATAAAATGCAATTTCATTAGGTATATAAACGGCAATAATATCAAATTCAATTAAATAATGTAAATAAAGTTATTATATGTGAGAAAAGAAAGTTGCAGTCATTAATATTTAATATAAAATATCTAGTCAAAAAAAGTACAATTCATTGTCAAAATAATATATAACAATAATATATTTTATGACTATGATTATATTTACCTACACTTATTTTTAGTAAATATTATGACATATTATTTGTGATTTTGAATTTTTCACGTCTATTCCTATTTTATATTTCACTTTTGGCAGTGTATTAAATGAAAATTTCACTTGGCCATTTAGATTTTTTTGTTTTTTAATATATTTACATGTATTTTTTAACCTATTTAAGGACTCTTAGTTACGCTTAGTTAGGCGACATCGGACAGAGGGCATCATTTAATAATGGAGTTTAATTTCTTGCTCTGTATTAAGTGGTTTAGTTATGATATTGTATTTGATTTTTCTATATTGTAATTTGTAACATTTTTGTGAATTGCTTTAAATTAAAATTAAATTTGAATTAAATACATCAGTCTTTCAAATAAAAAGTATTTCGTACATACCTCACACGCAGCTTGTTTTATTTGTACAGACTGTCAACATCGACCTGCCCTTATATAAAATCCCTGTACGGGTACCTACTGCTAGGGATGCCTGCTTGCAAACACATCAGAAGTACTGCCTTATTATACCAGTATATATTTTTAATATCGCCTATCTAAGAGCCAGGCATAATTTCGCATATTACCTACGAATCTATTAATGGAAAACAAACACAGCCGAGAGTGAAATGCCTTGTTATGTAAATTTTCCTCCTCCGTTCAATCTTCATTGCTCGCGATGCGCTGCGAGACAATCCAATATTACCCATAAAACTAGAAGCCGATTTTGACGATATTCAATGCGATGCTTTTAGCAAATCTCCTACGCACACATAGAGAGATCTGTTTGTCGTTTATAAAATAAGCGATGGCACTTATCAACAACTAATTTTGACATATTCAATATTATGGTCCTTTGTTGTGAAATCTGCATGCCCTCTTACTCCTTTATGAAGTCCAGAATAGTCCCATAGCACCTCCTTACCTCAAAGACCTCTTTCTCCCGTTAGGAAGTCATGGTGTTCCACTCAGGTCAAGTCAGGACAACACCCTAGCAATTCCACTACATCAGTCTTCTTTTTTCACCAACTTCTTTTTTCACCAACTCATTTAGCGTCCACTCTGCTCGACTTTGGAACCATCTTCCGCATGCTATTCGTCATGCAACATCGTTGCCCTGCTTCAAGGCTTTACTGAAAGAACATTTTCTTCCTCAAAATATCGACTAAGAACCAACCCTCCCCCCCTTCTCCCCCTTCCACCTTCCGATGGGTTGTTGATTGGATAGACTCATAAGAACTTTGTAATATCTATCATTTTATATAAGTAGGTATTTTTATTTCTATTTATCTGTAGTTACATATATGATAATATAATATATGTAATATACATATATTACATTATCATAAATTATATTTTTTATGTATGTATGTATGGATGTATGTATATGTATATTTATGTGTATATGTTTATGTATGTGAGCTGTATTGTTACTTTTATTTAATATTAAAACGGTTGGCTGTAAGAAATCGCAAAACGATAAGCCCGCTGTTTGTACTAAGTTAAAATAGAATTTAAGTTTTCTTTACCAATGTAAACTTATTTTTTTAGTACAATAAAGGTATTTTTCATTTTCATTTTCATTTCCATTGTGTCATAGGCAAAAGCAATAATATAGCAAGTAAATAATAATAGGGCAAAATATAGCAAGTTCAATAGTCTTTTTTTTGTAATTTGACGTTAGAAATATATTTTTTATATGTCTATGATTTTGATTTGATCATATGTTTATTTCTTTTTTTTATTTTATAAAATAAAACTTTAAATGTTGTACAGTTAGGTTTATTTATTTATTTATTTATTTATTATAAAAGGTACACAAACAATACTCTAATATTACATGGCTATCGCTAACATTTTTACTTTGTTTCTAATTAGGGTATAATATTATATGCGTACTCCGCATGCTTAATTTATAATTGCGTATGTGCCGTATCTCATGATTTACAAAATTATCAAAATTATCAAAATTATCAAAAATTATCAGTACAAAAATTAATATTCTTAAAAATTATCAAAACAAAAATTAAAAATTTTAGAAATAAGTTTACAGTGAATTCTGAAAAACAATTAAACAATGAAATGGTAAAAAATAGATCAAATTATATTGTCTGGAATAAAATAATAAAAACATAAAAATTATCAAAACAAAAATTAAAAATTTTAGAAATAAGTTTAGTGAATTCTGAAAAAAAGTTAAACAATTAAATGGTAAAAAAAAAAAAATAGATCGAATAATGTCTGGAATAAAATAATAAAAACATACGGTAAATTATCAATTTGTTTCATAATACGTTATTTATAATGGACTTAACTACTAATGGTCCCAGGTTGAAGAAATCAATGTTATCGGTTATAGTGTTGTATAACCGGCATGTACGTGAGATAGGATTGTGGAAAGATTGATTTGTCTGCGAAGTGGGAAGGTGAAATGTTAAGTGCTGCCTCAGTCGCCTGGATGGTACGTTGAAATTTAACGCTTCTAATAAATCTGGTGAGTCTATCCCGCCGTTAAGAAGTTTATGCAGAAACATTAGACTTCCGCACTCTCTCCTCTTTCTAAGAGTAAAAATCTTAAAATAATTTAAACGCTTTTCATAAGAGTAGAGAGTGCGTGATAGGCCGGTTTTATAGGTTACCATACGCATATACTTCCTCTGCACAGACTCTATCGCTTCCGAATGCACCTCATAGTATGGATTCCAAATTATGGAACCAAACTCCAGTTGGCTGCGTACAAGAGAATTATAGAGCAAGTTAAAAGAGTTAATATTTTTAAACGGTTTAGTAACCCTATATATAAAACCCAGTGTTCGCTCGCTCTTACTTACTACATTGTTGATATGCTCTCTAAAAGTCAGGTGCTCGTCGTGAAGTATTCCTAGATCTCTTACACTTTTTGTAGATTTTAGTGTTGAATTGCCGATAGAGTAAGGGTAGTCTTTAATTTGCTTATTTCTAGTGAAACGAATAATTTGACATTTTTCAACATTCAGTTCCATTCTATTAGATTCACACCAATTTTTCAATTCGCAAAGATCTTTCTGTAGTGCATTGCAATCCTCCATTGTCAGTATTTCTTTGAATATTTTTAAATCATCTGCATACATTAGATGCCGACAGCGTAGACTCTTAGAGAGATCATCAATGAATATTAAAAATAGAAGTGGTCCGAGATTTGATCCCTGAGGCACACCAGATTTAACTAAGGCAGGGATCGATGTATATCCTTTCACACGAACAATTTGTGTCCTATTTGATAGGTACGACTTCATCCATCTAAGTAGGTTACCGTGAATGCCGTTATTTGCAAGTTTCATATGTAATATGTCATGATTAACTTTGTCAAACGCTTTAGCGAAGTCGGTATACACGGCATCCACCTGGTGTTTCCTATTAAACGCGGATGAAATGTACTGGTTGTACTCCAACAGGTTAGTTTCCACCGATCGGTTTTTGGTGAATCCATGCTGGTACGGACAGATTATATGTTTAAAATGTCGTGTAACATGATCACAGACAAGAGATTCGAATATCTTTCCGAAACAGGAGAGTATGCTTATTGGTCTGTAGTTAGATACTGAATTCCTGTCTCCGGATTTATGAATCGGTATGATATTAGCAATCTTCCACTGCGATGGAAATACTCCTATCTCAAGACATTTATTATATATAATGTGCAATGGCTGGACGATTTCTGTTGAACATTTTTTAATGAATAAGGGAGGGATTTCATCATGACCTGGACCTTTACTATCATCTAACATTTTTAACTTAGTTCTAATATCTATTTTATTAATAATAATATTGCATAGCGAGTAATTAGCACTCGAAACACACACACTTTGTTGAGTCAGCTGCACTGGGTTAGCATCAAAAACTGAGGAAAAGTATTCCGAGAACAACTTGCTTATTCCGGATCCATCGTTGGCAGTTTTGGATTGAAAATACATAGTATCCGGTATCGCTGGTTTTGCTTTTTTTGCTTTTACGAATGACCAGAATGGTTTACTTGTCTTATTTAGAGACTCTTCAATTGTCTTAATATAGTCATTATAGCTTTCTTTTATCATTTTTTTACCTCTTTTTCTCAGCAAAGAAAATGTTTCGTAGTCGACCGCGTTGCCGTACCTTTTTGCCTTTTTTCTGAATTTTTCTTTTTCCTTCAGCAACTTTATACAGGATGTATTTAACCATGCAGGATATTTTGAGGGTCTTTTGCTCTTGAATGGTATTGCTATTTTAATTATTTCCCACAGCTTGGAATAGAATGTTTCGACTAATAAATCTGGGTCATCACCCGTTAGGCATGTATACCAGTTAATTAGTGATAATAATTCAGTACATTTTTTGTAGTCGCCCTTAAAGAAATCATATCGAGCTGTTGCAGTATTTTGAACCAGCTCGACGTTATATGCGAGTTTCAGATATATGTCTAGCGGTGGATGATGAGCGTCGACTCGGCTTATTGCTGTGGAACTTTTAACACATATATTGTCTTTGTCAGACAATATTAAATCTAAAATTCGATCGAAAGGGTTCTTGATATAGTTAGATTGGGTGAGGTTACCGGTCGACATAAGTTCCTGTAGGGCTATGGATTTTTGCCCTGAAAAATGTATTTCGCCTATATCCCCTCCATTTTCACAGATTCTGTTCCAATTGATATGCGGTAGATTGAAATCTCCAATGATGACGTTTTGATTTTGTATTTCTGAGTTTATACAGATTTCTTGACATTTTGAAGTAAAACATTGAAATTTATTAATCGGGATGTTAGGTGGTAAATAGACTGTACATATATTTAGAACCTTCTTTTTAGAATTATTCGGCTCTATTTGTATCCATAGATCTTCGTTTTCCGTTTCCCATAATGGCATTCTTCTAGACTTGATTGTATTCAGTACAGCCACCAGAACTCCGCCCCCGTTGTTATATTCGGATGCACTGGATTCCCGATCTCGCCGATATATGACATAACGTGAATCAAATATTTCGCCATCGTATACACCAGAGTTCAGATTAGTTTCCGTCAGACAAATTATATGATAGTTGTTGTTTAACACCTCTAGGTTTATTTCTTGTAGTTTAGATCGCATCCCCCGAATATTTTGGTAATAGATGTTATAGCAATTGAATTTTATATCTTAACTTAATTAAGGCTTGCGTTGTGGTAGTAATATTCCTATTTCAAAGTGTGTAGCATCGTAATATTTTTAATGTTGATTGCTGGAGTGTTGTTATTTTTCCGCATAAATATAAGGCCATTTCGGATCCAGACGAATTCCCATTTGTTATTTTTAGCCCATATTCTGGATGCGGCATGTATCGCCTTTCTTTCAGGAGATAGGTGTTCGCAGACATAAACTGGAGTGCTATGGTCTCCTAGGATTCCAAGGTGAGAAGTGTTTATTTTATTATTTCTATATTTCTTATTGTATTCTTGTACGGATGCAAGGATTTCGTCTCTCATCCTAATGCTATTCAAGGATACAACAATATTCCTAGGCCTGTTATTGCTTGTGTCCATGCGAGCTACTCGGTGACAGGCGGTTATTTGCTCAGTTTGAATAGGGACATTAATACTTTTACATAAATTTCGGAGCATATCCTGTATATTTTCGTTTCGGCGTTCTGGTATGGCTTGCAGTTCAATATTGCAGTTACGACTCTTTTGCTCGATCTGGGAGACTCGTGACTTCAGATCTGTGACATCTGCACGAAGAGATAAATTTTCCTTCTCAAGGTCAGTAATTTTTGTGTTTTTCTCATTCATTTTCTTAGATATTTCATCATATTGATTTGACAGGAATTCTAGTGATGTTTGCAGAGATTGTAGTGCCATCAAGCCTGACTTTACTTCACGTAACTCCCTATTTATTTGATTTCCTATAATGTCTTTGAGGTCAGAGATCATTTGCATAACAACTGCACTTACGTAGGCTGGAAATGGCGAGCGATGCTAAGGGTTAATAGCAATGGACTCCGTCTTCAGAGAAAAGTTTGTCATAGAGAAACACGCACTCTTGTGCGTGTTTCTCTATGAGCATCCTCCATAGAGAGGATCCCCTAGAGATCCATAGAGAAGTCCCTTCTTAGATATATTAAATTTTTATACTAATGATATCCTATCTAGTGTTTTTGTCTTTATTTAATTACGATTAGTTACAATATAATAATATACTTGAACATTTAATCAAAAGTCCACCATAGCTGCAACAATCCGATAAATTATTGTATGCTCCGTCCATCTAGATATCCAATATTCGCTGCAGTACAAAGATGACTACTGTTTTACATAATCACAAAATATACTTGTTCAAAATCAGCGCCTGCCTTATTCGTCGGCGTCGATTCAGGTGTTGCTGTTCGACGGGAAACCCGTCGAGGTTATAAATTGATAGGAAATAGTAAGCGGGCTTACCCGAGGAGCCATCGGTGTAAGGAATGAAATACACCTGCGTCTCGGTCATAAAATGCTCCACAGATACGCCAACTAAAGCGATCATCTCGACAAAGCTAGCGTACGCCACATCCGCGTCGCCGAACCGCGATCTTATCAATTTGTCAGCAAACGGAGCTGCTGCCACAAGTTGATTACATTATTTTGCTTTTATGCTGTGGTTTCAATGTATCGATACGGACTATTAGCGTTTATTAAATTCTCAAGTTGCTCGACGATCTAAAGTTTTATTTTTCTCGGAATTTTTACCCTCTGCGGTGAAATGACTTAGCAATAATCTGCTGACGTTTAGTGTGAGTAACGTAATTTTTGATGTAATTATTGTATTTTAATATTCTTATTCGTTAGCCCTCTTTTTACTAAATATGCGTAAGGAATAAAATAAAACCGATGTTCAGTATATTTACAAAGCAATTATTAGTAACTACCTGTTGCACGCGGCTTCAATTGGAGAAAAGTTTCGAGTCGATTTGTTAATTTAAGTAGGGTGGCGTTTATTTGCCTTTTTAGACGCTACCTTAAGATATATAGTGCAATAAGTACCCCCTCAGATGCACGATAACTATCTCGTGGACGTACGCGTCTTGTTCCTCGCCAGCCGCGCTGTCTTCCGCTGAACGCTGACCTTGCTGAGCCAGCAGCCGCCGCCGCGGCGCCAGCCGCTAAGTATTTCGAGGTGCTTACACGCGTTACTAATGTCATGATATCTGTTAAACATTATCACCTAAAAACTTACAAAAAATGGATAATTTTATCTGTAGTTAACATCCGTGATTATGAATCAATTTATTTTGATAAGGATTCTTATTTTATTTCTAATGTTCACAAATACTGCTTACTATTTTTTCTTATTTTTTTGAGAGTTAGTGTAGCATCTTGCGGTGTCGACTACAACGGGCGAGCCCGTCACCACAGGACGTTTTAACGATTAGTCGTTTTGTCTAATCGTTAAAACGTCCTGTGGTGACGGGCTCGCCCGTTGTAGTCGACACCGCAAGATGCTACACTAACTCTCAAAAAAATAAGAAAAAATAGTAAGCAGTAGTGTAGCAGTTAGTGTAACAGAACAGTTATTGTAGCGAAATATGAAAGTTAGGTCTTATAGATCTTTGTCGCGTCTTTATAGACCTTTTCGAGGCCGATATTTTTGTGAAAAATTGTTTTCACATATATCAAACCCTTTCATCGGCGCACGCCGATAAAGCCACGTACCAACTCATTTTTCACCGACTATATTTACCAATATCGTAATTTCGTATTTAAAAGCAATATGTATCACAATTAAATATAGCCTATAGCACTCGCCGATAGTAAAGTTTTTCATTAGTGAATGATTTTTTGAAATCGGTTGGGTAGTTTCGGAGATTACCCCCTACATACAAACTTACACAGTTACAAACTTACAAACTCATACACATGACTTCTTTATAATATTAGTATAGATATACCATTGGTGTCACGTATATTGATGCAACTAGTATTGATGATTTTATCTATTTGTTAGGAAAAAAGAATTACCTTTAAATTCAAATAAAGCGTCTAAAAAAATTGGTTCATCCTAATCCTATGCAACTCGAGGCCTATCACACATCTAACTAAACTAACGTCTATAACTAGATATGCGATTTACGACGAAATATGGGTTGCGAGCTGACTTTAAAAAAATACAACTGCAGTAGAGATGTAGAATACAAAATGTAGAGAATGTTAAAAATACAGACACAATATATTGACTACCTATGTTTTTATTTATTTATTTACTATAATACATTTCTAAGAAGTAACCAGTTCTTCCCTTTCTCTCCTCTTCCTTTCCTAATTTCCTCTCCTCGGGCATTATTAGTTTTAAATTCTTCCACTTGTCTGTATGTTATGTAATAATCTTTATTTTTACAATGCGCGCATGTACCACTGTGTTTAGGTTAGTTGTAAGACATTGCCATGTG
This sequence comes from Micropterix aruncella, assembly GCA_944548615.1. Taxonomy (NCBI): domain Eukaryota; kingdom Metazoa; phylum Arthropoda; class Insecta; order Lepidoptera; family Micropterigidae; genus Micropterix; species Micropterix aruncella. The sequence continues at coordinate 4,912,066 of OX155951.1, forward strand.
GCAATAAGCTCGCCATTTTGTATACGAATTAAGTGCAAATAAAGAGTTTATTATTATCAGGTGAAATACCTAGGCATAACCTTTGACAATAACCTAAAGTGGGATCCTCACGTACTTATTACTGCGGGTAAAATCAGGAAGCTGATTTTTGCTTTTAAGGCCCTTAGAAATGTTCTACCTTTAAGAAGCCTCATTAAAGTCTACTACGCGCTAGCCCACAGCACGATTACATATGGAATATTAGGATGGGGGGGTTCTACAGATTCGGCGTTAGATCCGCTTGTTAAAGCGCAAAAAGCTCTCCTGAGGGTTATGTCCAGAAAGCCACATCGATATCCAACCAACGAACTACTAAAAGAGCTGAGACTTTTGGACGTTAGACAGATTTATGCAAAAGTAACCCTACTTTATTATCTCAACAATCCGCATACACACAACATCACTGACCACAAGATTCTAACTAGAGGTTGCGCGTCAGAAAAACACCTAATTAAAAAAACCAAAACTAAATTTGCGCAAAGGCACTTTAGTTGTGTAGCTCCTAAACTCCACAATTACTTTCAGGATAAGTTAAAAAAATGCAAAAGCTTATATATGAAAAAGGGAAGACTTACTTTGTGGCTGTTTGAGACCGGCAGGGAAAAGGTAGCTGAAATTATTACACATATCCTCGTTTAAAACGACGTTATCAATTTAATCAATTATATATTACTAATAAATACATGTACGTAAATGCAAATGTATGTAAATAATAATAGTATGTAAATAATACAAGTAGGTAAATGTATATATTTATATATAAATGAGAATATTATATGTATAATGTTAAATATTATATAAACAAGTAAAATATTACCATAGTTCTATAATTGCAGTATAAAATTACGTGCGCATCTTAATTTAAAAGAAAAGAATCTACCCTAGTACGGGCATTCACCTAGTTGGGTAGTTTTTAAGACATAATTTTTGTACTACTTTCTCTTAAATAAAGCATTATTAAAAAAAAAAAAAATTATAATAATATTACTATAGACTCCTTGAAAAGACACTTTGACTGGTAGTCATTAGGCTTCCTATAAACTATCGGTAACAGCAGTTTTTGAATCTTTATTAGTGGGTCCAGGGCCTGTTTCGTGCTAACACCCCATCCTATTATTCCATAAATCATTAGGCTTTGACATAGAGCCATGCAGGTAATTTTAATGGTTTTCCGAGATAACACATTGCGCAGTTCAAGAAAAACATATATTAGTTTGCGTAAACGATCAGAAAGTTCAATTATATGCTTAGATCAATGCAATCTAGAATAATTATTTATCCCGAGATATTTTATATTATATTTAAAGCATAAACACTAATATTAATAGATCTATGTGACATCTGTAATAGATATAACATTTATAACGAATTAATCTACAATGGTCAATTTTCTCCGTTCCAGAACACCTCTTGATTCAAAACTTATGTATATTTTATATGTCGATATAAATATCACTATTCATTATACAAAACGGTGTCGAAAGTTATCCAGGGAATTGAAAAGTTACGATTGTCAGTCGGGCCTCAAATCCCAAGGGCGATTAAAACTCCTCGTATCGGCGTCGTAAAGTTTCGGAGATGTTCGCGAATCATTCCGCCCGACCGTTGATGAAGTCAGTGCGAAGTCGAACTCGGAGCTGAGGGAATACACACCTGACGGTTTCGGATTCGTCCATAATTCCATCCCCTGTCAACCGCCTCGCCTCACCTCATTCCCATCCCCGGGGAGAAACTCATCTGAAAATGTGCGGAGCGGCAAACAACAATGATTCCGCTATAATCTGATATGAGATGGCGTGGATAATAACAGCCTCGAAATGGAGAAACATTGGATTGCACTTGTTATTTTAATCATAAAGTTTTGTACGTTATATTTTGTGAACGTAGAAAAGTCATACTGATTTTATTATACACCTAGAATAAAGAACATAGTATCGTTATAAATAAGCGAATTTTTAAGCTATTGCATAGCTTTTATCGCGGGCCTAGTAGGCCAGCGCGGCGACCGAATGAAGAAATTTCTTAACGAATATTAATGATTTTAAACTGATAATTACGTCTAAACGAGTACTGCTTACGATTCGAAAATAATATATATGTTAAACAAGACCATTTTCCTAATATTCTTAGTTTTGAATATTTACGATTTTGTTTATATTACATAGTGCAATTAATTTGTGAAATTAGGTCTAACCGAACACAAAAACGACTAATACGTATATACTATCTGGCGTATTATTATGAAACCTGCACCATTTTAAAGATCATTTAATTATCTATCTTTTTATCTACGTTTTTTTTTCGAATAATCTGTTTTTTTTGCTTTATCGAATAAAAAATTCGTGCGCGGCGCTCTATTGGAAGACGTTTTAATTATTCCGAATCATTTGCTTTCGCAGCCGCAAATTATTCGGAATAATTTCAACGTTTTCCGATAGAGCGCAGTTATCTGATATCAGAAAAAATAAAATAAATAAATAATTATAATTGCATACCTAAGTTGTTTAAAATGCTATGCAATAGCTTTACCGCGGCAGTCCCCGAGTGCCACAAGTATTATTTTTTTTGACGAACCGAAGCACTCACCACTGGATTCGATGAAGGAAAGAATAGCTATATTAGCATTAAAATTTTACAAGTGGCGTTTACTCAAAGTTGCTTCCAGAATATCCACGACCTGTCTATCTGCTAACATCCTGTATAGTAGACTACTCCCGCGGCAGGCGTACTTTCGCCCAGGGGCCGACGAAGGTTGTGGTTTTAATTAATTCCAGTCCGCGGCGCGGTCCGCCGCACCGCGCCGCGCGCTGTCGCCTCTCTGGCCATTTTCGGTCAGCGCTGCGGCTACTCCGCCGCTCACATATCTAAATACTTTATACTTGTTAAAATTCACACTTAAGGCCAGGATTACATGTCAGATTTTTTCGGAACGAAAGTCGGATCCGAAAGTCTCATCAGACTATCGGAAGGCACTCTCTCCATACAAACACCGCCTCCTCTGCGGTTCTTACGAGTATTGTAGTACATTTGGAAATATGGTAGACTGTAAAATTGAATTGAATGGGAGTTAATGCGCCCTTGCTGAGTTGGCCATGGAGACCCATTCTGTTCAGGGTTGGTCACACTCACGGGTTAACACCTATCCGACGGCCTCCACGCATGAAGTGCGAGCCTGGGTAGGACTCTGATCCTATGGTTAGTTTCCCCTGGGAATCAACCATCTGGCGCTCCTGGACGGTCTTCGCACCGTGCGGCGTAAGCCAATCGACTGTGCACTCTGACTAACATCTTGCGGTGTCGACTACAACGGGCGAGTCCGTCACCACAGGACGTTTTAACGATTATTCGTTCTGTCGCCCTGCAGTGAACGTAGAAGACTTTGGACAGTACAATCCTACGTCCAGCCACGTCACAGCCCGTGAGAGTCCAACGCCTTACCGCGAATGAGCCAGGAATGAACCCGGCGGGCTCGAGATACTCGCGCCCTCACTTCCAATTGTGACCAGATTTCTCCGGTCTCTCGATTGGTTCCGAGTTCGAGGTCGCTTGCGCGGTCCTCTCCCTTATGAAGCGGTGAAACGGAGTGCACCGAATCTATCGCGGACCAAGGCGTCCTTTGCCCGCCTCTTACCCGGGATCGGATGGCCAATGGTCAATTCAAGAGCAGTCGCCATAAGGTACGCAACCACCCCCGCTCTATAGGAAACAATACAGTTCCCAGACTCCCCCGACTGTTAGTCGGAGAGCACAATCGATTGGCTTGCGCCGCACGGTGTGCAGACCGTCCAGGGGCGCCAGAGGTTTGATTCCCAGGGGAGACTGGTTGACCCAGTGTCCTACCCAGGATTCGCACCCCATGCGGGGAGGCCGTCGGATGGGTGTTGACCCGTGAGTGTGACCGACCCTGACCACATGGGTCATCGTGGCCACCTTATCATGGGCCCGTTAGCTCCCAAACTCTGACTAACAGTCGGGGGAGTCTGGAAGCAGTACTGTTTCCTATAGAGCGGGGGTGGTTGCGGACCTTACGGCGACTGCTCTTGAAACGACCATCGGCTATCCGATCCTGGGTGAACAGCCGGGCAAATTACGCTGTGGTCCGCGATAGATTCGGTATACACCGTTTCATCGCTTTGTAAGGGAGAGGGCCGCGCAAGCAACCTCGAACTCGTAACCAATCGAGAGACCGGAGTAATCTGGTCACAATTGGAAGTAGCGGCGTGAGTGTCGGCCCGCCAGGTAACATTCCTGGCTATCTCGCGGTTAAGGCGTTGGCGTCTTACGGCCTTGTGACGTAGCTAGATGGTGGACTGTTTCGTCCCCAAGTCTTCTACGCTCACTCCAGGGAGATAGAACGACTAATCGTTAAAACTTCATGAGGGGACGGGCTCGCCCGCTGTAGTCGACAACCCAAGTTGCTTGAACATTCAATACACACGATTAGTTAAGGATCCAGTGATACAATAGTTCAAGAGTTTTAGAAAATCTGGTACTTTCAGATCAGACAGTATTTTGGCAATAGAATACCGGGGGTAAGCAGGCCAGATTCCGGGACCCCTGGCGCTGGAATACTAGAAAAGTTGTAATTTTAATTATTACCCACATGTTTTGGAAAACCTGAAAATTCGAGACTATTTCTGATATCTGTCTGTGTGTCTCACTGTGTGTATTCCTCCATGATAGCGCCCAAGCTTTTCATCCGATTGGGTTGAAATTCGGCATGCAGGCATCATATGGTCATGGCATGAGTTGTGGTGGAAATAGGTCCCCCCAGGGGGCGGGCTAGTCATACTTCAATCTCGAAATATTGGACTTAGAGACTGGAAATTCTGTACACAGGTGGCATTGTTGGGCCGAAATCACATTATGAATTTTGGTTAGAATATCTCATATACAAGCGACACAAATAATATGTAAAATTCTCCATATATTAATTAAATAGTAAGCCCCTTAAAAGCGGTGACGGTTGCAATGCGTGGATCGTTCGAATTTCGTATACGAAAGCTCATGGCGACCTGCGTTTGCAATTTGATTTTTAAATGAAATGATATTACGGGCGTTCAAAATTCAATGTTTTATTGCATCGCGTCGCATGTTAGGAGGAATTTTTGTTATCTACTCATCGACTTTATTTATGAAAAAAAAAACAGATAAGTCCCTGGCTACTTGCCGAAAAAGTCATGGGGTGACACAACCGATTTTTTTAAATTATTTTATTTCAAGCAACCGACCAAATCATAAGGCATTTATATGTTAATAATAGCTGTTGTAGCGGTAGGTTATTTGCTGGATATTACCGCTTAATAATAAGCTCGCCATTTTGTATTTCGCCCTAAGCAAATAAAGAGTATAATTTAATTATTATTATTCGTTACATATAACCACTATATTTGTGGTACAATCACTGCACTACTCAGTAGTTTAGGGCTTGATAGTGACTTTTGATATCGGCCTCACCCAAAAAACTGCTACAAGTAAGGCAGCGCATTTTCAGCGGTATTACTGCGGCGTAGCATTTTCAGCGGTATTATATCACGCCTTTGCCAGAAATCCCAAGTCACGTAGGTGCGGCCCATGCCTTCGCTGGCCTCTGCTCCTCTAGTCTAAGAGCTCACTACCGATACATCACCAATATGAGATAAAGCATTAAAGAGAAACGCAAAGCCCACAGAAACTGGAGATCATTAGGTAATCTTGCTCATTTTGAAACGTTCTTCTTACTTAGAAGCGGACATACGCGTGAGGTAAAGTCTCTGTTTGCGGCCTATATTAGGAAGTCTGACGAGTGTGTAGCGACTTATGATGATGAACAATGTAACAATGAACATTTTAATCAACAAACGTTTCTATTTCTGAGATTTAATTGACGTCATATAATATGAAAAACTGTTGACTCGCCTAACGACTAATATTATTCAAAGAAATCATAATTTGGTCTTTCAAACTTTGCATTTTTATCATTGTATAGAAAACAGCGTCTTTCACAATAAGCAGTTTTTATTCAGACGAAATTTACCCCACTCACATCGATTTTACTGATATCTAAGCACGTACAATTACCATAATTATTCACTGTCATAATGACTGTCACACTGTCTTCATCAACGCTCTAACTGGTAAGCCATCTCTCCTTAACTTCATCTTGGATGATTAAATTAAACACTGTGTTTATTTCACCACATATAATCACCGAGGAATATCATGCCGACACGAACTGGGAACTCTGATTATTAATATTATTAGAACTGAATGTATTAAGTATGTAAGTGTACTTGTATTTAGTATAGTCCATTTTTTCTGGAGGTTGTCAAATGTAATTGCTCTCCTCCGGGCATACACCAGATGATGTTATTGAGTGACACGCAAGCAAATACTAATCTGTGAGTTATTTTCCGAGTACATACTTTCAATCGGTTTATGAGAATCCTTATATGCCTTCTACATAATGCCCTTTAAGTGGCCCTCTGTTACAAAGATCTGTTTATATCAACAGCCTTTCATTTTCTGAAGAGACTAAATAATTTTAATTTTTATTTTTTTTATTTTATTTTATTTTATTCTTTAAACAAACAGCGATATAAATAACAATCAACAAAATATAGATTAATATTATGACTAATTGAATGCTTACTCTATTTGTCGTTAAATCTCCATTAATATTTAAAGATTTTTATTAAAAAAGGGGAAAAAGATAAAATGTAAGTTAAGTAAGGTTTACATTTTTCATATAGTTAAGAATCAATAGTGTAAATATTGAAATACTAAAAGTTAAAAACCAAAAACTAGAACAAGTTGATAAATATCTATAAATAACTTGGCACCTGGATTACACAAAACTGGGACAGTGAAGTGGATATCAATACTCGCACCAAAATTGCACACAGCGCCTTTGCTAAAATGAAAAGGTCCTTTACAATCGAAGCCTGAAAATCCCACTTAGAATACGTCTTCTGCAGTGCTACATCTGGCCCATACTTATATACGGATGTAAGGTCTGGCCTATTAAGGAAGATCTCAGGAAACATATAGAAGCATATTATGAGATGTGGGCATACAATTATGTCATTATATTGGAATTAGAAAGTCACCAATAAAAAGTTCTACGGCGTGACGGCCAAATACGCAAGCTATGGCAGACCATCAAACTGCGCAAATCTTTATACCTGGGTCATGTGCTTAGGCACGACAGGTACCTACGACCTCCTGCAACTCATTATGATGTGAAAAGTAGCAAGAACGAGGACACCAGGCCGTAGACGAAAATCTTGATTTCGAAAATACGTGAATGGATAGGGATTATGAGTGTCACCGAATTGGTTTGCTTCGAGAAAGACAAAAAGAAGTATGCAGAGTTGACTGCCAACCTGCACTAGTTGGAGTATGCACTAATCAGTCATAGTTTATTTTTTATTTTTTTGTGAATACATTTGTGGTAACGCTGTTTATTAACTAAATAAAATAAATTGAAAAAAAATTAATCTATTTGAAAACCCTAACCGCAGTAGGCTCCCTAACTACGGGAATAGTCTGGGAGGACGTCCGAAAGGCGAGCGCTTTCGGACGTCCGCATGGCGGGCGGCATCCCAACGGGCGGGCGGGCGGCGCGGCGGAGTCGCGTCGCCCGCGCGCCGTTCGCGTCGCTCGCCACTCGCGCGTAATCGTTTACGTCGTTAGGATAGAGAGAGAGAGAGCGCGCTCCCGCTTCGCTATTACAATAATATAGTCGCTCGAAAATAAACAGTGCCGGTCCGCCATTGAGACGATCCCAGATATCATTGTTGGCAATGCCGCACTGTCCCGCTCCACTCCGCGTTCAAAGGCGCCTCCGTGAATGGCCGCGCTTAACAAGGGAAATCAAAAAGGGCGGAAGCTGTCTGCCTCCATCTACATAAATTAATATACAGTGTCTTAGATGCGGACATCCTGATTCAGAAGATAGGGTATTGTTCTTGTAGTATCCGTTTTGGTTAAGCCATGTGTGACGCTGAATATTAGTGGGATTAAACTAGATTAAACTAGCTTTGAATCTAGTTAAAGGACAACCTCAAAATTCAAATCTATTACGCTTAAAATAATACATCGAGTTAGTTGACAACTATTTGCTAATCTTTAGTTTACCGTGGGGGTTACCAATTTATTGCGATCATGTGCCCTGTGTGATTGTAGTTGTGTCAGCCCTGTGTGACAGCGGAGTGTAGTTGTCTTCAACCCTTGAATCGATCCGTCGGCCACCCGTTTGAACATGGCGGGCAAAGGGCGTCGCGGTCAGCAAAATATTCAAACTGAATAACCGCTTACATCAGACAGAGGCCGCGCAAGTGACCTCTAACCCATGACGAAACCGGGGGATGGAGAAATCTGGCTAGATCTGGTAGTAAGGCGTCGGCTTCTTACAGGCATGTTAGCGGAGCAAGACTGTGGACTCTGTTATCCCTGAGTCTCTTTGTAATCACCTAACGGATGAAAGAACGATCTATATCGTTATAACAGTCTGAGGTGTCGGGTTCGCCCGTTGTAGATGATAGCTCCAAGGTGATATTTCCGATATCTGCCTGGTCTTGTAGCTCCCAAAACAAACGATATTTTGGGTCGTCGGTCAGCATTTCTTGCCCTGTCGATGTGCATCAATACATTCAACAGCTACTTGGTTTTAATGAGTTGTACTTGGCATTAAAGCAATTGAATATACAATGTAATAATAACAAAATATTTAAAGTGCTCTTATCCTGACCCAGAATTTTCTATTAAATTAATAAAAGAAAACTGCGAAACGAGATGCCAAATTATTAGATGAAAATTGTGCCCCATCTCGTTTATTTTATATTTTACGAGTGGTATTACCCGGCGTTGCCCGTGTTATATCTTTTCTCAAATACCAATGTATACCAATTTTCATGGCGATCGGTTGAGCAGTATAGAAGTTGGTGTGCTGCAGCGCCGTCTAGTTGAAAGTTGCAACAAAGCGGATATATATAAAAACCTTAACCATGAAAAAATACATATATATGCCAACTTTCATGGTGATCGGTCAAACGGTTTCGGAGTCTATTAAACTCGGACAGACGGGCATACAGATATACCAACATCCATTTTTATATTATATTATTTTGGCCTGTTTTTAAAATTTAAACTTTGAATGCCGATATCTCGCTTATTTATAGCGACCGACACAATTTTCTTCCAGATTTAGCATTAAAATGAAAAAAAATGGAGAGAGGTTCCTATACTGCAGTTATTCCACTTTTATAACTATGTGATAATACTTACATGTATATATTTTAATTAAAGAGTTTTGAACAATGAAGCACAAATAATTAAAAAGCATGAATAATTTCACTGTATTACCTTCACAATATTTTGAATTTAGAATAACGCTTGGCCGACTATGACGTTTGTAGGTTTAACATAGCAGCGCCATCTATGGATTACTCAATAGATAACGCCATCTGTTAAAATCGTTTGGAACTAACAGATAATTGCGAATGTCAAATAATCGACATTGCAATAAAATAATATCGCGACTATAAATTAAGACGTAAGCTATCCTATCTTTCAAGTTGGATCAAACTGCACATTGTGTGCAAATTTGATTCAAATCGGTTAAGTAGTTTAGGAGTCCATCGCGGACAAACAACGTGACACGTAATTTATATATATTAAGATTACATTAGTAATCGAATCTCCCTCTTCTTTGTGTATACGCTCGTTGCTATTACAGCTAGAAAAAAATCTGAAAGAGCCTAAAAGCCTTTCCTTGTTAAGTAACAAGAATCACGCTCCTAGTTTACTTGGTTTCTTTGCGCTGCTGCTTCTTGTGTTTTGCACCATAAGCGCGTATAGTGCAAGGCTGCGCCCGATAGTGCCCGATACGGGTGAGGCTGCCGTCGCTCGATTTAGAAAACCTATTTAAATTAATGCAAATAGCGTCAGGCGGCGTAGTCTGCTCCGCGCCAGGGTATGTACGTATGCAAAGCTGTATCGAAATTTTAAAATTCAACTGCATTCTAGGGCAAAAAGTAACAACATCCCAGAGGAAAAATTAGCATTGGGGATGTGAAGCAATATTATTTATTAAGCACGCGATTATGACTGCGGATTTTAGAATTGATATTACTGCAACATGCAGTGCTCTGGTTGGAATAATATTATTTTATTTTAGATTTCCGAAACGAAATGTCTCAACGGACTCTAAATACAACTAACCATTACTATGACTTCTTGTCAGGGGCGTAATAAATTCAGACAAAATCGGAAACTTAATTATGTCAAGATTTCTAAGAAAAAAATAGGGTGTGAGATATAAGTGACTTTCTATGTTAATGCTGGTAAATTTCTCTGATAAAATCAAAATCAAAATGTTCTTTATTCATATAGGCACAATTAAATATTATTTTTAATTTATGTTCTTATGATGCGTCCAAGCCTTACTCCCAAGCCGTTTTGTCATTTACATAATCAGATATTGTATAGTATGCTTTTTTATACAATTTTGCTTTGATGGTAGCTTTAAACTTATTTACAGATAGTTCTCTAATAGTATGAGGAAGTTTGTTATAGAAGCGTATACATTGTCCCAAAAAAGAATTGCTTATTTTGTGGAGGCGAGTAGCACGTACAACAAGGTTATGCTTATGTCTAGTATTAAAATTATGAGTGTCGCTTTTTATTTTAAACAGGTCAATATTCTTGTTGACATACAATAGATTTTCGTATAAATATTGTGATGCAACAGTAAGAATATTTATCTCTTTGAATTTTTCTCTAGGTGAAACTCGAGCACCAAGTTTATATATAGCTCTTACAGCACGTTTCTGTAGTATAAAGATGTTATTGATGTCCGCACAGCTTCCCCAGAGAAGAATCCCATAGGACATAATGCTATGAAAGTAACTAAAGTATACTATTCTTGCTGTATCTACATCAGTCAGCCGCCTTATTGTTTTAACTGCGTATGCCGCAGAGCTAAGTTTCCCTGACATTTTCTCAATTTGTGGGCCCCATTGTAATTTGGAGTCAATTGTTATCCCTGTAAAAAGTAGTAAGCAGGCTGTGTGCTCTTATATCCACTCACTAACTTTTCTGGTGGATCTCTGGTCCTCGGGACTTTTAGGAGTTGGCTGCGAAGTGAGGTACATGATAAAGTTCAATGGGCGCAAATTTTGTCATAAAAATCTTTTGTTTTCTGTAGAGTAGATATGCGAGTCAGCGGCAGTAGCACAAATATGAAAATTATTGATTAAGTACTGTTATTATTATTATTTATTCTGAATAGGCAGCTATACTGATACGTCCAGATAAGATCTTGAAAAGCTAAACATTATTAACAATATAATATCGACAATATTAACAAGTTTTTAGGTACAAATCCAGTCTTTTTAAATTGATTGACAGAGCTTGCACTAATCACTTCAAATGGTAGTTTATATCATAAGTCTGTTATCAGATGATTAAAATTAAAAACACCGTATGTGTGATGTCACTGACCGTTTTTCTTGATTTAAAGCTCCTATTAACAATTTAACAGCGGCCGATTATTATAGGGCGTGTTACGTTGCCCGTGGGCGTTTTTTGGCATTAATGTAACGGCTATAAAAAAATAACCTGATTAGATATAGAAACAACTAGGTTTGTATCTATTAGACTGGCGTTTATGTCTTCTAAATAAGAATTGAAAATGAAAGAAATATTATGATAAGTTATGAAATTATTTATTTAAAAGAGGACATGATTGTGATAAAAAAAAGTTCTACAAGAAGTAATCTTTATTTATTTTATTTATTTGTTTAAGAATTAATTACTGTAAAACATTGATTAGCTTACAAAAATAACAGGAACCGAATGGCAAAACCTTAACTTTTGCTTATTTGTTTCTGTCACCCAACTGGGACTAGCCCGTTCTAGGGTGGACAGGACTCCAATATCACAATCAAGGAAATCATACGTTATCATAGCACAGTGGTACATTGCAATCTGAGAAATAGTAGACTGTTTTATTGTGTCCTCGTTTGCCAGTTAGCTCTTTGCAATGTCTGCGCAAACTTTGCGCTCTCGACACCGTCGTTTTTTTTGGTTTACGCTATGAATTTATGCCAATGAATCGCATATGTATATATAGACAAAATACTAAGATACTCGTTGGTAGGGCGCGATTAACGAACCGAGTACGTGATTTTTAAACAAACTGTATGAAAGTCGATCACGCCCTCAGTACGTGATTCGCGAGTTAGGTAATATTTTGTATCAGGTACTGAGTACATGATCCGCTGTTAAAGTGTTAATGATACTTGATGTACAATACGGCTATTATACCCACTGATATAGAATCCGCATAGCTCAGCTAATGGTGATTTGACCGATCGCAGACCGTTCACGATCACAGACCGAATTTGGAGGACTCTAATATAATTGCGTTATTTTAGAATAAATTGACATTAAAACCAGTTTATCCGTATTTGTCCAAGTTTATTACATTTTCATTTCATTTTTACCCAGTGTTAATTGACCCTTGGGCTCTACGATTATTCAATAAAACTTCCATTACCGGTAGTAACGGACTCAATATAGGAACGAAACAACTACACGCCCGAATCGAATGCTCTTTGTTCATGTCCATTATAGTTACATACAATAGCATCCTTAAGCAATGAAATAGATTTATGGGAAAGTTTATTGGTCTCCCTCTCAGCTACGAACCATATATACCGGGGAGTAAGGTCCGGGGATAAGCTTGGTTTGGGAGATAAGCTTGGGGTGACGTGGTCATAGAAATTATCGCCCACACAATCTTGTGTCGTCATGGTTTTGTACGAAAGAGCGAAGTCTTACTGGAGTGTGTGGTCTGTACCTAGATAAACTATCAATCCGGGGTTTGACAACTGTATCTAAAACGATGATGTAAGCGGCAGCATTCACTTGAAGCCCCTGCTGAAAGGAATATTGTGGCATTACATGTCCTCCGTTTCTAACATCACCGAAAACCATAAAAGTTGCATGAACAAGAGGCACCTCGTAGGACGTGAGCATAACCTTATGTTATTTCTCCGATTGGATTTATGTACGAATTATCGGACGCAATTCAGGAAATTGGGGATTACCAAATCGGTGTATTTTGCGCATTTACGATGATCATTGCATATATCTTCATTTCTAGAGTAGACTTATAGTCCTCTATTAATGATTTTAAAAAAAAACGGAAAAATATTCTCCAGAAATTAAAGCCACATATATCATTATCCTCAAATACTGACGAACTCAATATTTGATGAATCACTAAGTTATATGCATAGAATTAGGACATAGCATTGTTTCTTTATTTGAGAGCTAATGGGCCATGTGCAGTTGTGCCGATAGGGGCCAGGTGGTAGGGTCGGCACAACTCACGGATCAGCACCCACCCATCCGGTAGCCTCTCAGAAGAAGTGAGAGCCCGGGTAAGACTCTGTGCCTGCGGGCCAGTTTGCCCTGGGAATCGTTCTTCGGACGCTAATGGACGGTTTGCGCACCGTGTGGCGTCATACTATTAACTGTGCATTCCGACAGATAACTGGGAGAGTCTGGAAATGGCCTTGTTTCTTCAAGAAAAAGGGTGTCTGTTTACCCAATGACAGCCGCTCTTGAAAAGACCAATCGGCTAACCGATACCGTGTGAGAGCTGGGCAATGGACGCCGTGGTCCGCGACAGGTTCGGTTAATACTGAATCACCGCAAACATAAGGGAGAGGGCAGGCGCAAGCGACCTTCAACCAGTAACCAGCAGGGAGGCCGGAGAATTCCGACCGAAACTGGTAGAAAGGGCGTGAGGTAATAAACTGGTAGTAAGGCCCCCTGAGTGTACATTTCTAGTGTCTCGCAGTAAAGCATTGGCTTATTAAGGGAGAGTGGGCATAGCTAGACAGTGGACTGTGTCGTCCTAAGTCTTCCTATGTCAGCCGCTCTTGAAACGACCATACGGCTACCGGATCCTACGTGATCAGGCGGTTAAAGGATGCTGTGGTACCCGTGATTCGAATCAAATCGCAGCTTCATTAGAGAGAAGACTGCGCAAGCGACATGGAAACTGTAATCAGTAGGGAGGGCGGAAAAATCTGACCGCAACTGGTAGCCAGGGGCCGAGGTAGCCCGCTGGGTTACCATCCTACTACCTCGCCGTAAAGCGTTGGACTCTGCCGAGCATGATGGAATATCTAGATAGTGGATTGCCTACATTTGAGTCTCTAGGTTCATCCGTCGGCTGAAAAACGATCAAATATTGTTTTACCATTCTGGGGGGACGGGTCCGTTGTAGTTAACACCTCGCCAATGTTACCTTATTTAGATTCGAATAATTCGTCAGACCCACAGAAAAATACAAAACGTTTAAAACTTAGGACAACAATAAAAAAACACCTTGATTTTTAATAATGTCTTCATATATTCAGTCCGATACATGCCCCCTCGAAGGTATGCCTGCTCGATCTCGTTGAAGCCGGTATAAAGCTGGCCTTATCGCCCGCACTGTTTTTTATTCTATTGCCGGCGAAATTTACATGTTCAAACAGATAACAAATGCATTATCATAATTTAGCGGACGGAGAGCGGCAGCGCAACGATCCCACCGCGGATAGCGGAAAACACGATTCAAAGTTGTTAGGCTGAACGGATTCCTTTCCGCTTGAAAGCGGATTATTGACTCTGCTCCACTATAAACTGCATTCAAAGCGTAAATAAATGTTTTAGGCGTTGTTTAGTGTTTAATTTAATATTGTCATCATCATCATACTAGTCCATAAAAGTTTACATTATTATTTTATTGTATTTGTTGATGTTCACCTTATTGTAACTAAGATATAGTTAGGCCTCTTGTTTGTTTTTTTTGCCATGAACATGCACGGTTAATTCGCTGTACCTAGGTCGTCAGTAGGGTATGGGTCACTATGGAAGCTTGTCCACATACACTGCGAAAAAACTACTCGATATGCACCGTGTTTACCCCTCGGCAAGCAGTGTTTATTTATGGTAAAATTTGTGTCAGTGTTATATGGCAGCGTATGAGAGTTTGTCCACGATACCTATATATATATATATATATATATATATATATATATATATATATATATATATATATATATATATATATATATATATTTTCAAATTGAAATTATGTTTATCACTAAATAAATGAAATGATAAAATAATGAAAGGGCACTTATCTGGTCTGTGGTGACCAGGAGTGACTCCACGCCTTTTTCGTTTTCTCTTCTCTCAGTATTTGCGGTTTCCTACTGTGGTATTCGAACCTTTCTACTTTATCCTACAGCGGCGACACAACAATGCGAAAGACGAGAATGAATGCTGGAAAATAATAGGCGATTAGTGTTTCTTAAATATTAATGATTTTTATAAAATGTATATCAATATTTCGGCTCAGCCGTCGTCAAGATATATGACATTTCTGAAATCGAACAATTCGTTGAAAATTTAAATTCAAGGAATCGAACAAAAAGAAATGGATTAATAATATTTTACACGATTTAGTTAAGGTACCATAACCAACCGTGCAAAACGTTATTTTAAAATGAATGATTATAAATTAAAAGAAAAAGCATTTGATGATTATGATAATATGATAAACCTTATTAATTTTGCCTGTTGAGACCGGAACCTTTGCAAGCGCCTAAAATATAAATATAAGCCAATTCCCAAGATTTCACGTCCCTTTCTTTTGCATTATCCCCAAGGCATTTTATTATTTTAACTTTAAAACATTGATCAAAAGATAAATTATGCGCCCTGGCATGCAAAGATATTGGGAGTTGGCTTTCATTTCCTACACTAGCCCTATGATTATTTAGTCTAATATTAAGTGGTGTTGTTGTTTCACCGATATAAAAGGCATCACAAGTCCTGCACAGAAGTTGATATACTATATTTTTTGAAATACAACTGCAATGAAAGGGAACCCTGTAACTATTAGTAGTATTTGGACTGGTAAAAAAAGGACTTAGATCTAACAGAGGACAAGTTTTACAACGTGGACGACCACAAGGTTGAAGCCCAAAAGTATTATTACCAATAGAGAAATTTTGATTATTTTTTGTTTTGTTTAATATTGATCTAATATTAGGTGGTCTGCGGAAAGATAAAATTGGCGGTGAATCTAAGAGATCCTTAGTGGATGCATCATTAGAAATGATGGGGAATAAATCAGATAATATATCTCGCAGTTTCTCAGCACCAGGAAAATAAGTGGTGCTAAGAAAGATTTTATTATTATTATTATTTTTATTTGAAGAAATTTTAGGTTTTGGTATATATTTTACTTCAGAGTTTAGAATATGTTTATCCAATAGAGGAGCAGGGTATTTTCTTTCAAGAAGAGATTGCTTTAGATTATTGAGATATTTATCTAAATTTTCTTTGTTGTTAACTAAACGGTGTCCGCGAATGGACATTGAGTAGGGAATGGATCTCTTGGTGTGAAATGGATGACAGCTATCAAAGTGTAAATACTGTTCTTTATTTGTAGGTTTTATATGAATCGCGGTTTTAATTTTACCTTCGGAAATTGTTAAATCAACATCTAAGAAAGTAATTTGTGATTTAGAAATGGTATGAGTGAAATTCAAAGGGCCAAAATTATTTAGGTCGTCAAGAAAGGTTGTTAGAGTAGTTTGTCCGTGTGGCCAAATCATTACTATGTCGTCAATAAATCTATACCATAATATGGGTTTTAAATTTTGCGTTTGAAGAAAATTTTGCTCGAATAATCCCATGAAAAGGTTGGCATACGAAGGGGCCATTCGCGTGCCCATAGCAGTCCCTTTAATTTGAAGATAAAATTCATCTTCAAAGGAGAAAGCATTACACGTTAAGACAAACTCGGCTAATTTGCAAAGAAAATCCGTAGAAGGTATTTGAGGATGAGGTCTCTCATCAAGAAAATAAGAAATGGCTTCCAATCCTAAATTATGAGGAATATTGGTATACAGGGATATGGCGTCAATAGTAACAAATAATAGGTCGTCTGACTTTGGAATTACAGTATTCTTTAAAATATCAATAAAATGATAGCTGTCTTTGATATGAGAATTTAGATTTTTCACAAAAGGTTGTAAAAAATAATCTACAAAAGCCGAAATTCTTTCTGTCGGAGAGTTAAAGCTTGCGACTATTGGTCGTCCAGGATTATTAGGCTTGTGAATTTTAGGTAATAGGTAAAAATTTGGAGTTCTGATAGGATCAGGAATTAAAGTTTTAACATCTTCGTCTGATAATTTTTCATTTGATTTATTTTGTTCAATATATTTTTTTTATTTTCACTGCAAAATTTTTGTTTGGATCTCTAGATAGTTTTTTATAGAAAGTTTCATCTCTAAGTTGTCTCAAGCCTTCAGTAACATAGTCAGTTTTGTTAAGTATGACAGTAGTGGAACCTTTATCAGCCGGCAAAATGACGATGCTGGTATCCTTGCTAAGACTCTCAAGAGCTGCACGTTCATCTACTGACAAGTTTGATGTTGGCTTGAGGCTATTTAGAAAAGATGGCTGTGTTACTTTGTTTAATAAAATAGTAATAAAATTTTCTACCGGATGATTTTTTGGTAATGGAGGGGGTTCTTTATTGGAGTGTGGACGAAATTTAGCTAGTGCATTGTGTAATTTAATATTATTATTGTTATTCTTTTGATTTGAATGCCAAAATTCGCGCCATCTTAAATTACGACAAAATTTAACAAACATCATTACCAAAACTAAAATGGTTCACATTTTGAGTCGGTGTGAAATTTAGACCTTTAGCTAATACTAAATATTCATTGTGGTTAATTACTTTGGATGACAAGTTTTTTACAGCATTTTTTTCTCTAGGAGATGGACCTCGTATATTATTAGAATATGATACTGATGGTGTTATACTGTTATTAATTTGGTTTACTAATGTGGCACGTATTGGTACGGAATCTGATACTAATGGAAATATATTGTTAGTAATTTGGTTTACTGATAGGGTGTGCATCGGAGAGGAAAGAGTACCTTGGTGAACTGCTGGGATAACATTCGAAGTGAATTTGAATTCCTTGTTTTGTTAACATTGGAATGACTGTAATTTGAAATGGAAACTGGATTCAAAATGTTTCGTGTATTGTTACTTGGGATAATGCAAATTTTCTGAAAGTTCTTTAGTAAATTAAGGAACTTTTTATCGTGTTTTAATCTAATATTTCGTAAATCTGTTTTCGTAAATCGTATCATTTTATTGATATTTTAAAGAATACTGTAATTCCAAAGTCAGACGACCTATTATTTGTTACTATTGACGCCATATCCCTGTATACCAATATTCCTCATAATTTAGGATTGGAAGCCATTTCTTATTTTCTTGATGAGAGACCTCATCCTCAAATACCTTCTACGGATTTTCTTTGCAAATTAGCCGAGTTTGTCTTAACGTGTAATGCTTTCTCCTTTGAAGATGAATTTTATCTTCAAATTAAAGGGACTGCTATGGGCACGCGAATGGCCCCTTCGTATGCCAACCTTTTCATGGGATTATTCGAGCAAAATTTTCTTCAAACGCAAAATTTAAAACCCATATTATGGTATAGATTTATTGACGACATAGTAATGATTTGGCCACACGGACAAACTACTCTAACAACCTTTCTTGACGACCTAAATAATTTTGGCCCTTTGAATTTCACTCATACCATTTCTAAATCACAAATTACTTTCTTAGATGTTGATTTAACAATTTCCGAAGGTAAAATTAAAACCGCGATTCATATAAAACCTACAAATAAAGAACAGTATTTACACTTTGATAGCTGTCATCCATTTCACACCAAGAGATCCATTCCCTACTCAATGTCCATTCGCGGACACCGTTTAGTTAACAACAAAGAAAATTTAGATAAATATCTCAATAATCTAAAGCAATCTCTTCTTGAAAGAAAATACCCTGCTCCTCTATTGGATAAACATATTCTAAACTCTGAAGTAAAATATAT